>CM029658.1:37316529-37657636 GCA_017311315.1 Dendrocalamus latiflorus | reverse complement strand
CTTGTCATTCACTAAACCATGGTCTCAGGTCCCATTCCAAAGGAGATAGGAAGGCTTGTCAGCCTGAAGCTTTTACAGTTAAGCAACAGCTCCTTAAGCGGTGAGATACCAAAAACTCTTGCAAACCTGACCCAGCTAAATGTTTTGTATCTGTTTGGTAACCAACTGTCAGGGCCTATACCTCCATATCTAGGCAAGCTCGTCAACTTTCAAAGTCTTGATCTCGTCAATAATAAACTTACAGGTTCAATCCCTGTCTGTGTAGCCAATCTCACTAGGATGACCGAACTTGTTCTCTTTGGAAATCAAATCACAGGTTCCATTCCCCCGGAGCTAGGCGCCCTATTAAATCTCCGGTATTTGGTCTTGTACACCAACCAAATCTCTGGCTCTATTCCTGGTACCTTAGGGAACATTACCAAGCTAGTAATACTAGCCCTCGGTGAAAATCTGATAACAGATTCCATTCCCCCAAGAAATTGGTGGTCTGGTGAACCTCCAACGCTTACAATTGTCTTATAATCGACTTTCTGGGTCAATACCGAAAACCTTCGGGAACCTACGAAACATCCAATATCTGAACATGAATAGCAACAAAGGAATTTGGAAATCCAATATTTGGCTTTCAGATGGCTAATAACTCCCTTTCGGGATCTTTGCCCGTGAATATATGTACGGGTGGCAAACTCGCATTTTTCTTTGCCTCTCTGAATATGTTTGATGGCCCAGTTCCAACGAGTTTGAAGACATGTACAAGCTTGATTAAACTCTGCCTTGACAGGAACCAGCTAACAGGAGATATATCCCAACATTTTGGAGTGTATCCACAACTCACACATGTGAGATTGACATCCAATCGGCTCTCTGGGCAGATCTCACCAAATTTGGGTGCATGCCCCAAACTAGAGATTCTAATGGTGGCAGAAAATATGATCACAGGTGTCATACCTCCAGCTCTCTATAGATTGTCCAACCTAGTAGTACTAAGTCTCGGATCTAATAATCTCAGTGGCGAGATTCCACCAGAAATCGGCAATTTAACAAATCTTTATAGCCTGAATTTGTCATCGAATCAGTTATCAGGACCCATACCTTCACATTTTGGAAAGTTGAGCAATTTAGGATACCTGGATGTATCTGGAAACAGTTTGAGCGGATCAATACCTGAGGAACTGGGGGGATGCCTCAAACTACTATCCTTGAAGATCAACAACAACAACTTCAGTGGGAATTTGCCAGGTGCAATTGGGAATTTAGCAAGCCTACAGATAATGTTAGATGCTAGCAATAACAAACTCAATGGTGTGTTGCCACAACAACTTGGTGGGCTGCAGATGCTGGAATTTCTGAATTTATCCCACAATCAGTTCAGTGGAAGCATTCCACCCTCGTTCGCAACCATGGAGAGCCTATCAACGCTTGACTTGTCATACAACAACTTGGAAGGGCCATTGCCGGCAGGACATCTACTTCAAAATGCTTCCATAAACTGGTTTCTTCACAGTAAAGGTCTGTGTGGTGATCTCTCTGGTCTGCCACCTTGTTATTCAACTCTAGTACCTGGTCACCATAAACCAAAGCTACGTAGCTTGCTACTGCCAATTTTTCTTGTTGTGGGTTTCACTATTCTTGTTGTGGATTGATGATTATGCTTCATGGATCATACATATGGGGATGTCAAAATAATAATGTGGATACATACTAGAGAACACGGGTTAGATTGACCCATTATAAGACATTGTAGGAATTGTTATATTCTTCAGTATCATCAGTTGGTCTTATATAGTGTATGTGGGATCCTTAGGTGAGAGATCGGCATGGTTTCCTATATATGTAATAATTTACTTACGGGTTGCCAAACACTGCTCCATAACTAGGTGTTGTAAGGGTAGTTTTAGGGTTAACTATAGAACATACTGTAACATCCCAAAAATTTAAATCTGAAAATATAAAGCTTTTGAATTATTTTTGCAATATATTTTATTTGAATTTGGAGTTTATGGTAATTTTTCTGAAAATTTGGTTGGGGTTCCAAGAAAATTTGAGGTATTGGAAAGAAATTAGCACTAGTGAAGTCATAAAAAGGAATATGCCAATAATAGAGAATTGAAATTTAAAATTCGAATCTGAAAGGATGATCCATAAAAGACAGGGAGAGAATGGGGTTTAAACATGAAACCCCATTTCTAAAAATAATGGCATGGACGACAAGGAAGCAAACAATTTAAATGCCAACATATATGGATGTACATATACATACATACACACGCACAGATATATATATACACACACACACATACATATATATATATGTATGTATGTATATGAAAAGACATATTAAAATTCTGCACCTACAAAATTTGTGCCAAAAATATAAATACAAAATTAGGTGAGCAAAAGGGAATATTAGAATATATCCATAAACATCTAAGCCAAAAATCTCTTCTTTTAATTCAATTAGAAAACCAAAAATCCAATGCTGAATATGCAAAAATTTATATATTTATATATATATGTACAATTCATAATAAAAATAATCGAAGTGCAAATGAGAATTCATATTTTAATGGCATGCAGAAATTCAACTCAATAGACCCTAATGTAAGACAAAAATCCAAATTCAAAAATTGTGCTTAATCCTCTCCCCATTATCTTTTTCCTCATTCTCTTCTTTCTCTATTACATGTGGGCCCAGCTTTCTTTTCTCTCTCCTCTCTTCTCTTTTTCCCTACGCCTGGGCCCGGCCTGCCCTCCTCCTTTTCCCCCTGCCACTGGGCCCGACGCCCCCGCCTCCTTCCTCCTTTCTCTGTGCCTGCTCCTTTCTTTGTCTTCTTCCGCGTGCACCTGGGCCCCCGCCCCTCCTCCGCTCTGCTTCGGCGTCAAAAGCCGCGTGACACGGCCCCTGGCGGCCAGCGCACGCCTGCCGCCGCCCCTGCCCCCCTCTCCGTTCGGTCGCCTCGCACGCCGACTGGCCGCGCCGCACGCCGCATGTCGCCGCGCCCATGCCCTGCTGCACCTCTGCGCCCCCGCACGTCGCTCCTCCGCATGCTGATTCCACGCCAGTCCTCCCCGCCGCTCGGTCCTCCGCACCTTCCCCGCCCCCTCTGCGGCTATAAGACGCCTCCAAGCTCCCCACGTCTCCTTACGCACCATTCCTCCCTCACCTTCTTTTCCCCAAATCTCCGGCCACCACCGTCGCCTCCTCGGAGGGTCCCCCTCCAATTCCCCGCCGGTGGAGCTCCACATCACCGCCCCAAACCTCCTTCCGCTGCCGCCGGCGCTTCCCCTCCACCCTACCTCACCGGCGCCGTGCGCATGCTTGCGCCGCCCATGGCCTCCGCCGCCGGCTTGCCTTAGCCCTACTCCCGCTCGGCCAGCTCCGGGGTAAGCTTCCACTGCACCATCCGATGCACGTGCATGCTTCAATTTCACCCCCCCCCCCTCTTCTCCCACAGCGCTGCCACCCCGAACTCACTCCACCATCGGCCGCTTGCGCAGCCGCCTGGCCGCCTCGCCGACGCTCCGGCCAATTCGCCGCTACCTCGGCTTCCCCACTTCCCCTACACTCCATTTTGCGGGCCACCACCCCCCTTCAGCCACCGCTTGCCGCCGGCGACGCCAGCGCCAAGTGCTGCCCAAGCCTCCTCCGTTTGCTCTGTTCCGAAGCCGCTCTCAACACATACTTCAATTAATTTGCTGCCTCCAGTCAGACAACCCAGGCATTGCGCCCACTTGGCTACCAGAATGCGCATAAGACACAGAGCTTTCCCCCAGGTCCCCAGTTCGACCCCGTGAGCTTGCACCCTTTTTCCATTTCTTTTTATTTCATTTTCTTTAGTCCAATTCAATTAATAAAAATCAAGATAAATTTAGGAATAATCTAGAAGAGCTAATAGATTTAATTGGGTTATAAAATTGGATTGTTTAATGTTTAAATGTGGAGTAGTTATTATATGTGAATGATTAATACTATTTGAATAATTAACTAAAAGACTAAATACTAATTAAAGACCTTGATAAAGATAAACAACTTAGGATAAATGACCAAATAAAGATTGCCATTATTTAAAATTAAGATATAGGACCAATATTTAAAATGCTGCCATTAAATAAATCCTAAACGGTAGATTTTGTCGATTAGCAAATATTGAAATATAACATTGTAAAACAAACCTTGCTAGAAAAATAAATTCTAAATTAAATCTAAGCCAAATAACAACTAAAATGCAGAGACTTTCTAAGTGAGTATATATTTAAACATCTGGATATTAAGTAAGGGCAGTGATAAAGAAAAATGGTTTTGGTTAAATATTCAAAATTTAGTGAAGGTCTTAATTGAAAATTTAGTTCTAAATAAAGTTAAAGGTTTGGATATTATGTTTAGATATGAAATCAAGACTCTAAGCTAAGGACTACCCTTAATCATAATTAAAATCTATGCCCAGTATTTAACATGCCTCCTGTTGTAGGGGTGGCCCCCACCTAAGCCCAGCAGGCCTGTTGAGAGAGTGTAAGGCCCAGAATGGGACATGTATAGTGACATAGGTACCCTTGAGGGAAGTACTCATGTGTAAGGGTATAATTGTAAAAGCACTCCCCATGTGGATATATATATATAGGACATAGGCCATGGGGAAAGACCCTAAGCCATTCATTTACTCAACTCTCCACTACCACACACTCTCTGTTTGGTCTGTAACCACAACAGTTGGCGCCATCCGTGGGGAAGACAAGAGCAAGCCTCCAGGTCTGAAGGAGGATGGCACCAAAGAAAGCTTCACCGTCGGCGGCGAAGAAGAAGAAGGCGGAAGCGGCGAAGTCTCACGTCAGCACTAGGGCTTCGGCTTTAGCAGCCGCAGGTACGAGCGGTGGTGCAGGTGCGACCGTGAACCCCGCCATCGACGCGACGACCAACCCCGCCACCGACGCAACGCCCAACCCCGCCACCGACGCGACGACCAACCCCGCCAGCGACACAACGCCAGACCCCACCAGCACCGCCCCGACGACCAACCCCGGCGATGGCAACGCAGGCGCATCCGTTTTTCCACCCGACGCAGAAGCGGTGAATGGCCCCAGCGGCGACGCGAACCTCGTCACCGGCTCCAGGGTCCTCCAGGACAACGCGGCGGGCAGCCCGGGCGCGCAGGCCGTGATCGACGGCCCCAGCCACGCCCGCGGTGGAGGCTGCCCTGCTGGCGGCCCTCAGCGCGTTTCAGCGGGAGCTAACAGACCTCCGCGGAGCTGTGCGGGACATGCAAGAGGCTCGGAGCCAACACGCCCCCCGGCGGTGGCATCCGAACCCGCTCCAGAAAGGGCGGATAGCCGCGACGCCCCTACGTCTAGTCGCGTCCCATCGCGGCACGTAGACTCGGAGTCCCCGCTCTCCGCAGGCCTACAACAGGCGGCATGGCCTGAAGATTTCAAGTTCCCGAGCGTCATCGAGGCCTACAAAGGCGACTCCGACCCGCGAGAGTTCGTGCGCGTGTATGAGACCGCCATCGAAGCCGCTGGCGGAGAAGACACCACGAAGGCAAAAGGACTCCCTCTCGTGTTACAAGGGGTGGCGCTGTCCTGGTTCTTCACCATTGAACCACAGTCCATCTACGCGTGGGAACAGATCTGCGACCGACTCTACAACAACTTTCAGGGAAACTACGTCGAGCGTGTCGATGCGGACCAGCTCTTCGCAGTCAAGCAAAAACCCGAGTAAAGGCTCCGGGATTACTTCAAGCGCTTCGCAGAAGTGCGCTGCCAGGTCAAGGACGTCAACGAAACAACCGTCATCAACGCAGCAATACAAGCCCTCCGACCGGGACCGATGGCCGAATACAACGCGCGCAAGCCCATTAAGACGGTCGCGAAGCTCTTCGACAAGATGGAAGAGTACGGCAGAGCAGAGGAGGACGCGTGGAGGCGGCACGATGATGACTCCGACACCAACAAGGCGGAAGGCTTGGCAAAGAGCGAAGGATCGCCGAAGCAGGGCTCTTCAAAAGGTAAGCGCAAGCAAGAGCAGCTGAAGGGCACCTCCGAACGCAAGGACCCCCAACACAATGACCCGCCAAGCGATAGGCCCAAGCGCGACCAACGCAAGTCCAGGAAACCTCGTTACGTCTTTGACATCGAGGGCGGCTCCAAAGACAACGCCTCCGCAGGTCGCGGAGGCAGAGGGCGCCGAGGCCGAGGACGGGGACGTGGCCGGGGTCACGACGACAGAACCCGCGAAGAGTACGGCGACCAGCACCACGGACAGTGGTGCGAAATCCATGCCCGAGGCAACCATGACACGCGTGCTTGCGCCACTATCGCAGCGCTACGGCAGAGCGTCGCCAGGGACAAAAACCCGGATACACGCGCGCCCGTTGTGGCCCACGTCCAACACCCCAGGACCAAGGAATACATCCCAAGGAAGGCCTCCTGCGAATTCAGGCACATGTGCAACAACCTCGGGAGGGCCTCCTACAGTTACAAGCCCCGGAAGGAGCCCAGCGCAGGATCATCAACGTCATTTCCGGAGGCTCCTCGCTGGAGTTCGCCTCGGCGCGGCAACGAAAGGCTTACGCAAGGAGGCTGCACCACGTCGCGGCATACCCGGCGCAGGCGCCGCTGAAATGGGCACAACACGAAGTCACATTCACGCCCGCTGACGCCGAGGGCGTGGAGTTTCCCCACCAAGACCCTTTGGCCGTCCGGGTCCTTGTAGCCAGATGCGAAGTCAGGCGCGTCCTAGTCGATGGAGGAAGCTCCGCGAACATCCTGTTCGCCACGACCTTCAATCAAATGGGGATCCCTCGGAGTCAATTGGGCCCTTCAGGCATCCCGCTGCAAGGATTTGGAGGGCAGCCTTTACGCGCTTTGGGCCAGAGATACGCGTTCGCGCGCGCACTCTCCGTCAAAGATACGGGTATGAGTATAAACCAAGACGAGCGGAGGGACGCCTCCGCACACACTCTACGGAGTATAAATAAGACGTAGCGATGAGGTTCGCCTCCGCACGCAATTTCACCGCCCGCAACGCTCTAAATAAGACGTAGCGTCGAGGTCCGCCTCCGCACGCACTCTACGGAGTATAAATAAGACGTAGCGATGAGGTTCGCCTTCGCACGCAATTTCACCGCCCGCAACACGCGGAGGCTCACCTCCGCGCGCAGTCTACGGACTCTAAATAAGACGTAGCGTCGAGGTCCGCCTCCGCACGCACTCTTCGGAGTATAAAAAAGACGCGGATGCTATCCCTGCGCACTCTACGGAGTATAAACAAGACGCGAACACCGCGCACGCATGGGCGTTGCCCCAGTGCGTACTCTTCGGAGTATAAATAAGACGTGGATGCCGATCCCACGCACTCTCCGGAGTATAAAAAAGACGCGGATGCTATCCCTGCGCACTCTACGGAGTATAAACAAGACGCGAACACTGCGCACGCATGGGCGTTGCCCTAGTGCGCACTCTTTGGAGTATACATAAGATGTGGATGTTGATCCCACACACTCTTCGGAGTATAAAAAAGACGCGGATGCTATCCCTGCGCACTCTACGGAGCATAAACAAGACGCAAACACCGCGCACGCATGGGCGTTGCCCCAGTACGTACTCTTCGGAGTATAAATAAGACGTGGATGCCGATCCCACGCACTCTCCGGAGTATAAAAAAGACGCGGATGCTATCCCTGCGCACTCTACGGAGTATAAACAAGACGCGAACACCGCGCACGCATGGCCGTTGCCCCAGTGCGTACTCTTCGGAGTATAAATAAGACGTGGATGCCGATCCCACACACTCTCCGGAGTATAAAAAAGACGCGGATGCTATCCCTGCGCACTCTACGGAGTATAAACAAGACGCGAACCCCGCGCACGCATGGGCGTTGCCCCAGTGCGTACTCTTCGGAGTATAAATAATACGTGGATGTCGATCCCACGCACCCTCCAGAGCATAAAAAAGACACGGATGCTATCCCCGCGCACTCTACGGAGTATAAACAAGACGTGGATGTTGGCCCCATGTACTTAGAGGACAGCTTACCCCGAATTAATTCTACAGAGTGCAAAGTGCACCACGGGGGCCAACTCCCACGCGCCGCCCGTGAAGTACCAAGGCAACGTGTCAGAGGCTAGCTCCCGCGCGAGCGCACCCGTGAGCGAGAAACACCAGAGGCTGTTCTTGCATAATCTTGGGAAGGAGCACTCGCGCATCTACCTCGACCAAGGCGCCAGCTCCGCTGCCACCACTTCGAGGCGTAGGGGTCGGAGCGCTCGCGCGTCTACTTCGACTAAGGCGCCAGCTCCGTTGCCACCACTTCGAAGCGTAGGGAACGGAGCGCTCACGCGCCTACTTCGACTAGGCGCCAGCTCCGCTGCCACCACTTCGAAGGGTAGGGGACGGAGCGCTCACGCGTCTACTTCGACTAGGCGCCAGCTCCGCTGCCACCACTTCGAGGCGTAGGGGACGGAGCGCTCGCGCGTCTACTTCGACTAAGGCGCCAGCTCCGCTGCCACCACTTCGAGGCGTAGGGGACGGAGCGCTCGCGCGTCTACTTCGACTAAGGCGCCAGCTCTGGTGCCACCACTTCGAGGCGTAGGGGACTGAGCGCTCGCGTGTCTACTTCGACTAGGCGCCAGCTTCGCTGCCACCACTTCAAAGCGTAGGGGACGGAGCGCTCGCACGTCTACTTCGACTAGGTGCCAGCTCCACTGCCACCACTTCAAAGGGTAGGGGACGGAGCGCTCGCGCATCTACTTCGATTAGGCGCTAGCTCCGCTGCCACCACTTCGAGGCGTAGGGGACGGAGCGCTCGCGCATCTACTTCGACTAAGGCGCCAGCTCCGCTGCCACCACTTCGAGGCGTAGGGGACGGAGCGCTCGCGCGTCTACTTCGACTAGGGCGCCAGCTCTGCTGCCACCACTTCGACGCGTAGGGGACGGAGCGCTCGCGCGTCTACTTTGACTAGGCGCCAGCTCCGCTGCCACCACTCCGAAGGATGGGGACGGAGCGCTCGCGCGTCTACTTCGACTAGGCGCCAGCTCCGCTGTCACCACTTCGAAGCATAGGGGACGGAGCGCTCACGCGTCTACTTCGACTAAGGCGCCAGCTCCGCTGCCACCACTTCGAAGCGTAGGCGACGGAGCGTTCGTGCGTCTACTTCGACTAGGCGCCAGCTCCGCTGCCACCACTTCGAAGGATGGGGGACGGAGCGCTTGCGCGTTTGATGCGACTAGGCGCTTCGAAGGGATATCGGACTGAGCGTGTGTGCGGTTATTGCAACCTCGCGTCTACTTCGACTAGGCACCAGCCCCGCTGCCACCACTTCGAACGGTAGGGGACGGAGCGCTTACGCGTCTACTTCGGATAGGCGCCAGCTCCGCTGCCACCACTTCGAAGGGTAGGGGACGGAGCGCTCGCGCGTCTACTTCGTATAGGCGCCAGCTCCGCTGCTACCTCTTCGAAGGGTAGGGGACGGAGCGCTCACGCGTCTACTTTGGATAGGCGCCAGCTCCGCTGCCAACACTTCGAAGGGTATGGGACGGAGCGCTCGCGCGTCTACTTTGGATAGGCGCCAGCTCCGCTGCCACCACTTCGAGGCGTAGGGGACGGAGCGCTCGCACGTCTACTTCGACTAAGGTGCCAGCTCCGCTGCCACCACTTCGATGCATAGGGGACGGAGCACTCGCGCGTCTACTTCAACTAGGCGCCAGCTCCGCTGCCACCACTTCGAAGGGTAGGGGACGGAGCGCTCGCGCGTCTACTTCGACTAGGCGCCAGCTCCACTGCCATCACTTCGAAGGGTAGGGGACGGAGCGCTCGCGCATCTTCTTGGACTAGGCACCAGCTCCGCTGCCACCACTTCGAGGCGTAGGGGACGGAGCGCTCGCGCGTCTACTTCGACTTAGGCGCCAGCTCCGCTGCCACCACTTCGAGGCGTAGGGGACGGAGCGCTCGTGCGTCTACTTCGACTAAGGCGCCAGCTCCGCTGCCACCACTTCGAGGCGTAGGGGACGGAGCGCTCGCGCGTCTACTTCGACTAAGGCGCCAGCTCCGCTGCCACCACTTCGAGTCGTAGGGGACGGAGCGCTCGCATGTCTACTTGGACTAAGGGGCCAGCTCCGCTGCCACCACTTCGATGCGTAGGGGACGGAGCGCTCGCGCATCTACTTTGACTAAGGCGCCAACTCTGTTGCCACCACTTCGAAGCGTAGGAGACGGAGCGCTTGCGCGTCTACTTCGACTAAGGCGCCAGCTCCGTTGCCACCACTTCGAAGCGTAGGGGACGGAGCGCTCGCGCGTCTACTTTGACTAGGCGCCAGCTCCGCTGCCACCACTTCGAAGCGTAGGGGACGGAGTGCTCACGCGTCTACCTAGACTAGGTGCCAACTCCGTTGCCGCTACTTCGACTAAGGCGCCAGCTCCGCCGCCACCACTTCGAAGATTAGGGGATGAAGCGCCCGCGCGCTTACCCCCATGCACGTAGCACCCCCGGCCCACCCCGCAAATGCCTGCTCTCCGCGGCTACTATCGTCCAAGGCAGGAGACCAGCGACTTCGGAGCACCACCCCGCTGCCCGCCTTGTAGGCACCGCCTCGAAGGGACGGCACGTCCGACGGCATTACCCACACATCGCACCGACGCAGGTTATGTCATGCCAAGTTTTGGCTTGTTCTCATAAACAGGCCACCTTCAGTGCATCAATATTCTTTCGAAAGACGGGCTTGATCAGAAGCCCCGACTGAAGGTGAGCCTGTCTAAGACAACTAGGCAAGCCTTGCCGTTATATGCAGAAATACGGCGCGAGCACAGCAGGTGCGAGTAGTTGCTGTTAACAGACGCTAACCAAGCTCCCGAGAAAAATAGGCCTCCATTAGTACATCAACATTCCCCGAGCCGTGTAGTGCCGCCATGGAATGTGGATGCACTGAAGAGGCCCATTTTAGGGGAGCAGCACCTATCCGAGCACACAATGTAGGTACAATATTACACCAGCACGCTATATATACCCCATCAGTGGGGGGAAGCCAACCGGCAGAAGTCCAGCCGGCGGAAGTCCAACCGGCGAAAGTCCAACCGGCAGGAGTCCAACCGGTGGGGGAGCGTCGCAGCATCGTACCACCGCGATGCTCCAAGATCCGCGCCGGGAGAAGGAACGTCGCATCGCGCCGCGTCAACCAAGCCCTGCTGGGTAGGCTGGCAGTCGCTTACATTAAGGGTGCTCGACGCCGGAGACGCACGCGCGCGACGACTTACGACCCGCTCCGCCCCCTATGCCGACGCATTTGACTCCGCCAACACCCCCCAGTCCGGCCCGGGCAATCACCGACCCCGCCAAATTGGAGGCAACTTCGGCCTCCAATCCGCCCCCTCGGTGGCGAGGCCAACCTCGACTTCGATCTTCGCTCCGGACGACAACCCCGACCCCGCCACAGCAGGACTCTGTGGGTGACGAAACCTTCGCCATGCCGCCCGGCGCCATACCTTCGCAATAAGGCGAACACTACACTTCGAACGTTGAAAAAGCTCACAGGCCGCAGGGACGGAGGGGGCCAAAGGGCTCGGCAACATGGCTTCGGCCCGTGAAGCCCTTCACCATGAGAGGCTCCTGTTGTAGGGGTGGCCCCACCTAAGCCCAGCAGGCCTGTTGAGAGAGTGTAAGGCCCAGAATGGGACATGTATAGTGACATAGGTACCCCTGAGGGAAGTACTCATGTGTAAGGGTATAATTGTAAAAGCACTCCCCATGTGGATATATATATATAGGACATAGGCCATGGGGAAAGACCCTAAGCCATTCATTTACTCAACTCTCCACTACCACACTCTCTCTCTCTGTTTGGTCTGTAACCACAACACCTCCATTAGATATATTTTTATAGTAGGTTTTGCTAACTCGCAGATATTGAAATATGACCTTATATACCAAGCGGTGCCTAGATAGCTAAGTTTAAACTAAGATTAGAAATAAAGCTAAGCCTAATAGTAGCTAAAGTATAAGCAAAATAATAATAGCAACCATAGGTCATCAAGCATCAAAATAATCTCACAGACATATAGGTACTCTAAAATAAATTTAACCAATAACACGAGTAATTAGGGCCGCATAAGACGATACATATCAAATTACTAGTAATATGAATTAACTCGATAAGCTAAGAATTGTGTACATTGCATATAGCATAAACCCTGAATATGTGCGCTCGATAAAATAATGCTCCTCTAATCTTGTACACTGAATCCTAGGTCTAACCTGACTCATGGGATTTCCTTGATAAACACCAAAATAATAAAAGGAGTTATTAGTAAAAGATGGAGTCATCGTATTCCACCACCGACCGTGCCTCAAATCACTCAAAACACCCATTAACTCATAATAAAACTAAATTGATTTTATTCGGATTTATTTGGATCTTTTGAGTTATTTGGTTTTATTTGGATTCAGTCGTTTGTCGTGTAATTAGAAATTGGAAGTCGTGAAGATTCAATGGATCAAGCGAGATCAAACTCGAAGTGAAGATAGAGACCAAAGGCTTAAGAGAAAGCATTGTGTGAGCTGAAGACAGTGGTAAACCGCGCCAGGCGAGTCAATACTTTGATCATATTGAACCTACATTTTCTGCAAATTTACTTTTGTTTAAATTATCAAGTTGCATGCTATTATTTCTTATGCAAAAATATGTTTGTTTGAAGATTCTAGTTAATGTCATTATTCAACTTGCTAGTATTATACCTCCTTTAGAACATTTGAATATCTGAGCCTTGTCACCCTAGCAAAAATTATAATGGTAACCTTTCGAAAAATAAGTCCATAATTATACGCCATGCTTAGTGCTGCTTAGATAATTGGGGCACCACAAATGCCCAAAACATCACTTACAACTATGAGAAACTGGTTTGGGAAAGAATTATGGTGATGACTGGTATATGTTGGTATGATTATTTCATGTTCCCAAAAACCCTACTTGCTTGAATATCTGGGCGGATGGTTTGAGGGTGTGAGTGTATGTGGTGCCGTGAAAGCACAAAGTGGATAGTGGTAGAACCGCCCAGATAACCCTAAGGACTGAATCTCGTGATGGCCTCCCAGTGTACAACAGTACAACCAAAAGCTGACAAAGTATAGGCAGGGTTTACTAATTTGTGTGGCTCTAAAGTGGTTACGTGAAAGTATGACCACGAGCAAAGGGATTGATGGTCTCATCCCCGCCTTTGCCCGTGATGGCTCACGAGGGACCCTTCCCGAGGGATGTGTGCATCTACGGAAGATAGACCTTAGCGAGCGTAACCACAGTAGGGCTATGCATTATAACAATCCTGTGATAGTCTACTCAACCGCATGGCTAAGGAATCATGTGGGGCAACGAGCAGATTTATCTCTTGTGGGTAAAGTGTGTAAACTCTGCAGAGTCAAAAACTATTCGAATAGTCGTGCCCACGATTAAGGGCGGACATGGGAACTTAACCAGATATAGTTCTGTTTCAAAATCTTTGTGGGTGGAATTGGTAAAGTGGAGGGCAGAGAAAGCCCTTATTTGTATTGCCCTGGGTGTCGCCCCAGTGATAAGTTAAGCGGTTATGACGCTGAAGGATTAAGCATATGGTGCAGAGGCCATATAACGGTGGATGGAATCTGAATCACTATTACTATTGCATTCTTTCACAACTTATGTTTTGGTTCAAATTGTTAGGTCTTAGGAAATTTCTAAGTATCATATTTCAAAAGCAAATTATGGCAAATAAAATAACCCGAGCCTTTCCTTGATAAGCCATGTATATTATCTAATTGCATCCTGTGTATTGGCTTGCGGAGCACGGTGGTTTGTGCTCGCACTCGCTCTCATAACAAATCCAGAATCAGGAATCAGATTACTACGCTTCGGCAATACAACTGGACATGAAGATGACGATGATGAGGTGTCAAGAACTAGGCCGCGAACCTCCAGTTGCCTGCCTGTGGGCATGTCCTGAGGGTCCCACCTGTGTGCTTCATTTCCGCTGCTGTATTTTATTGATTTCGGGCTAATCGGCACATGTGTAAGTTTACTATTATATCTACGCTTCCGCATGATATGTATTTCGATGTTCATTTCTGTATCTATGAGCACTATCTACTGATCCAAAGAATAGTGCGGTGGAATCACAGAGGATTCCAGATTGTGAAATCTGGGTCTGACACATACAGAGGAATGTGAGTAATTAATATGAAATTTGCCCCTCCTATATAACAAAAGAGATGTCTCTAGGTCCCTCGATGTTATTGGATTAAAGAAGTGTATGTCTATGGCGAATATAGTTGAGGAGTCAACTACAGTTCAATAATCCTTTGCAAGAATGAATAAGGATCGAGCTATTATAGGATGGCATTTTTCTCGCCGTTAGTTCACTTTGGTATTGTGAGGCAAAGAGCTCAATGTATGAATACTATATAGGTTCATCCGATTTGATCTTTATGTATATTTGGGATTAGCTAGGTCCTGCTAACGACTTGTGAGCGAAAAAGAGTTTCCGAACCATGATTGAATATAGCTACCACTCACCTAGCCCCTCTCCTGCACATTGGTACTAGCACACCGATATATGACGTTAGACGGTCGACTACTTCTACCACACTAACACGCGCTATGTTAAACCGTGCTGCTTCCATTCTACTTTTGCTGCACAGCATGTCCTATGGTAACAATTCACGATCCTTCACTCGCATAGCTTACTAAATTATATGGTAAAAATTTTAATTTGAAATAATATAACCTACTCCGTTTGTGATCAATAACCCATCTACAATGTCTTCTATGGGAATTAATTGAGCTCTATCGTTTAGCTAGAAAAATCAAATGCCATGTTGAAACAACCATCGAATGGTTGGATTGGTAAGCTATACATTGACTTGACTTGTTGGCTGGTGTGTGCTTCGTACTTAGCCTCCAGGTGAGTCCAAATGGAAAAGCTAGGCCAGTACTATCGTGAGGCCCATGAATAGGACAGTAGTCCTGCCATGCCAATAGTTCGTGGGCCCACGTGTAATGTATCAAGTCATTTAGAGCCGGACATCACACCACCTCCATAGGTTTCTGAAATTTTGTGGGGGTAAAAAAGAAGCGTCTTCTTAGCATGGCTAAAAATTTTTTTTTTTTGTTTTGTGCCGTGTGGCTACAAGTTTTTGTGTTCAAATATTTTTGATTTTGTATTTCCTAGACAAGTATCTATTACAATTACAAAAGAAGTCCACCAGCCACCCAACTCATTTTTCCAACAACCCATACATTCACATCCCTCTCTTTTCTTTATTTTATTTTTCCATCTTTCCTTTATTTTATTTAGTCACACCGCCGGCGCTTTGTTTTCTCCGGCCGCTTTATGCGGATCTGTGCCACGCGGTGAGCGCCGTTTCCTGAGCGTCGTTTTGTCCTCAGCATCTTTGCTTCGTTTGTTGTGCATTAGAGAAATGCAAGACAAAGCAGATTGCATTGCCGTCACGTGAGGCGTCCTGACTTGTGCTATGCCCGTGACGTGAAGATGGCAGGGGCTGGAGTGTGCTTCGGTACAACAGGACAGCGGATCCCACCGGAGGAAAATGAAGCCGAACTGCTATCATCGTTTCCTCCGCATGGTATCATTTAATTAGCTCTAAGATAAATTAATATAGATGATTAATTAATTAATAGTAAGTACTTACTATTTACTTCAATTTATCTATACTAATTATTCACACTAATATTTTATGCACTAAGAGTCACCATGAATTGAACATACAGCTTGTTTTTATTTTTACTAAAGTACTCGAAAAAAATACTTCTTTGTTGTTTTTGTTTTTTTGTGCATGGGTGAGTTTAAAGATTAGGAGACAACAGAATAAAGAAAAAAGGTCCATTGATGATACTACATCACTGTTTTCACTGTGTGTGCTTGTATGGTTCAGGGAGTAGTACACTTATACACAGAGTTGGTGGTGGAGGAGAGCGAGGCAAAGGTGCCTGCCATGGGCGTTGCTGGTAGAGAAATAGGTTTGGAGCGGAAGAGGGTCCGAGGATAGAAAGACTTGGTGTCTGATACTATGTAGATTTGAAAAGAAGATGGGAAAGTACAAACTATGCTTATCCTTGTATTGATCATCCTTTATATAGACAAATATTGTTACCACGGAATTAGAAATACGGGTGAGATACGTGCACAGCGCATGCAGCATGAGCTGTTGAGGCACATCCGCTAACAAAGAATGGCGACCAAGCTTGGAGTTTTCTATCGGTCCTGATGTACTAGCTATTAACTACTAAGGTTTGATAGCAATCAGTTGCCTGTTGGAAATGGCATGCCACAGGAGTTATTGTATCTTTTGAATTTCCGTTGCTATTACTTCTCAAACTATTTGGTCAGTCGGTCATATATATAAAATGGTCCATAAGATCTATTTATGTTCACCTAATATTATGTGCTACTCTGTTTAACTTACTCGTGTATAGATGTGATGTAATGAATATGAAATATTAGTGCTAGCGACTGGTCGTGTTGAACCTAGTTTTTTAATCGATTTATTATTTTATTTTAAATTATCATGCATTGCTATTTTATTATAAACCTTTGTACATGGTAATTATTGTCCAACTTGATTGACTCCACCTTGTTACTTTGAATACCATGATTCCATTGTCACCATAGGATGGATAATTATCTAGTGATGTAATACTAGTTGTCACATGCATTGTACGTTTAATATGCTTAGCCATACTTGTAGTATGTTACGTTTATCATCAGATGTGAGTAATTAATTAATTTTGACCTAATGGGATATTGAATCGTGGTGGTCAGCCGCAGTTATAAAATCTGAGTACCGTAACATGAGTAGTGTCACTGGTGTTAGTTATACAAAATAGTTTTCACTTGAGCAAGTGATCGTGCAGTAATAGGGGCATGTGTTTAACACTTCTAGGATGTGGAAGTTTCACTTGGGTGATGTCTAAGGACTTAACTTTGTGCGCCATTGATCTGAAACTATCGTACAACCACATGTCTAGTATGAGATAGACCTGGCTGACTAATTTATAAAGCTTCAATCTTGATTTTTGCCATTGAGATTTTTTATTGGCGTAAGAGGGGGCTTTTCTGATTAGGTGGTTACCTTAGCGGACAAGATCAGTTTGAGATTGAGCATTATAAAAGCCCTGTTATGATCTTGTTGGTCAGCATGTCATGTCCCCGGTTATAGACAGTGCTTAGTAATTTCACACGAGGTGTAAAGACTTTATGAAATTTTTAAAAGGTTAAGTTGGGAAAGTGAATGGTTAGTTCACTGGTAGTTTATATTCATTCCTTTTGATTATTTATTTATTACTCATTTTCCAAGTTTGCTTTCAATCTGTTTACTGTATTTACTTTAAATTGATGCTTTGTTGCAAAATAACCTGTCAACCATCATGTGGTATGCCTTGCATGATTATATTGCATTCTTATTACAAACGACTTGCTGAGTACTCTATTTACTCATTGCTATATCTATATTTGCTCAATTGAAGAAAAAGAATCATATCAACCGGATGTACTAGAAGGATGATACTTCGATGACTTCTCGGATTAGGATCTCACTTCCTAGTTGATTACTTGTGGGCATGTCGAATGGCCACTTCGTATTTCATCGTGTTTCTGTGGCTAGTTTTGTTAAGTCCTTCTAGTTGTTAAAGTGTAAACTTAGCCATAAAGTCACAACTTAGCCTATGGACTGCTACTCTTTAGTTGCAGTTTAGTTGTTTCTTGTTATTTTATTTTGAGTCTTAAAGACTTTTATTGTAATTAGTGACCATAAGGTTCGTACTCTGCTAATTTATTTAATATTAGATCATGAGTTTGGATATATATCATCACTTGTTAGACTATATAGCTAGCTAGGTCTCAAAAATTGTGGTGATGAATAATTGACAATATTTTATATTTGTCATGTGTGTGGCATGTGTGGACTAATATCGGTCAAGTTACAAAGGACTTGTGCCGGAAAAAATGTTAGTTTGGTCTTTGCATGTGTAGGATAACTCCGAAGCAATCATGGTCTACGACGAAGACCGGGAGATGGCTTGGTTCAAAGTCATAATCTAGAGGGTCAAGGATGCTGAAAGAGATGGTCATGCTAAGTTGGGGCACGCAAAGTTCAAAGATGAATTATGCTTGTTGAAGGTACGAAGGTGTAGGTTTTGTGCGCGTGTGTGTGGAGTGTAAAAGCCTAATCGGCTTCCCTGTTGTTAGGGGGAGATATAGGGTGGGTTTGAGAGACCATGTGGAGGTGACCCCATGTTTGTGATGAGTAATTGACATTTATTTTGGAAAGTTTGAGTTTGGTTTGGGCGTGTTCTACAAAGTCGTAGGCTTTGTGCATTGCATAACATGTGTGTTTGACCAGTCGTAATTGTTGTACGACTTTGTGGAGTATGTTTTGAGTTCTCTTTTCCGATGCAAATGGATGTTACCCTTGTCAAGTGCGGTGCTATGTGTTGTTTCGTTGTTTGTGATGGTTGCAGGACCTTGAGGCTAGTCGTGGCGAGGCATGGATGACCGGACTAGGCACAAGCGGTGCTGAGGTCAAAGTGGTCGGGAGATGCCGAAGACGATGAGGCGTTCAAGATGGTTGCAAGGCTTGGACAGCAAGGCGAAGCAGAAGGAAGCTTCCAAGAAGGTGCGGGGATGGCATTTTGGTGAAATGCGGAAGGCCTGCAAAGGGAAGCGGATTCTATTGGCGCTAATGGGTAAAGTGCAGAGTCTGTTGGAGTTAGCAGGCAAAGCACTGAGGTTATGGGTAAAGTGAGTGGTAAAACCCAGTGTTAGTTGGGGTTAACGGGTTCTCCCCCGGTAGTAGAAGGCTATAAGTAGAGAGGGTAGAGCTCGGGTACTCGGGAGATTCTAATTCCCGAGTTGCTCTGTTCTTCTTTGTTTATTTGTGTGTGCGTTCTCGGGATGGAGCAAGTGTGCTCATGTATCTCCCAGTTGGAGTAGCTGTAGAAACCTCCATGATCAATCATTCATCTCTGTTCCTCGTTTTAGTTCTTTTGTCTGTGATGTTTGGTTATTTTGTGTGCTTGGTTCTCGTTCTATCTTGACCTTACCTCTCTTCTATTTGAGATTGTTTTTGTTTCTGTCGGATCTAGAGTTGCTCTGAACTGGGATTCATACTCAAGACCACTTGGTCAGTTTTCTTGAGAGCAAAGGTTTTCGACTGAAAGTTCTTGCCAAGTGGTCGTTCACTCCGAGATACTCTATTTTGACTTCGACTACGTCGTCTCTCATAGTCGTAGCAGTGGGTCTTCATTTTCTTGGTAATTTCTCTTCTAGAGGTTGTGCTGTTGTTAGGTTTCAAGTTTTGTTGTCTTTGGATCTCTGTGTCGAAAGATTTCTGAAGTCTTATCTCTGCGGTCGTGCGGCTTGGCGGTACTCTGTTTTGAGTTCGACCATGACGTTCTCGTCGACCACAATTTAGAGCTCACCTTTTCTTCGTGTTTTCTTGACCAGAGGTCGTCCTCCTACTGTGGATAGAGTTTCATGGTTGCTTGATCAGTGATTCAAAAGTTTCATGAGTTTTGGCTCTTACGGTTGATCTCTTCTTCCTCTCTGTTATGTTATCGGGCGTATTTTTTGTTTACTGTCTTTTGCCGGTCAGTTTCTCGGTTCAGTCACGACTTCTCTGTAACTGCTTTGGTTGTTTCGACCACAGTAGAGAGTCTACAGCTCTGGACAGTTCTCGATCAAGAGTCTACAGCTCTGTTTCCCGCTCTGATTTTATTCTGTTGTTGGTCTAATTCTTGGTTTCTCCAGTGAGCAATCTTTCTCTTGCTTCATAGCTTCTATAGCTATCGGAGAAGAAGATTGTGTGAATACTTGGAGAGTTTTGAAGGCACCATTCACTCCCCCTCTGTTGCCATTTCGGTCATATAGGGTTCGTTTTGACTTTCAGCCAGCTTTGGTTTGTACCAACTACATTAACTAAATTTTAAATAGTGTGTTTTTTCAAAAGAAAGTCGTCGGAAAGATTAGAGTAAAAAGTATACTAAATTTAGCTGTACTGACTAAAATTATATGTGAATATTTTTCTCTGTTTCTAAGTAAGAAGACATAGTATAAAGAACCTATCATGGTTTTCCAGGACGCCGCCGGCGCTTTCTTTTCGCCGGCGCTTTCTTTTCTCCGGCCGCTTTATGCGGATCTATGCCACCGTTTTGTCCTCAGCATCTTTGCTTCGTTTGTTGTGCATCAGAGAAAAGCAAGTCAAAGCAGATTGCGTGCCCGTCACGTGAAGATGGCAGGGGCTGGAGTGTGCTTCGGTACATCAGGACAGCGGGTCCCACCGGAGGAAAAAGATCCCGATCTGGTCATCTTTGTTGCATTTAGACCACATGTGCAGCCGAACAGCCCCGCTCATTTCAGTTTCACTTCTAGATTCTAGCTTATTTTTTACTATTTATAAATTTCATCTTTTTCTGAACTTTTGACTTTTTTAGCTTTTTTGCCGGTTCTTTTTTCCCGTATTCGTTCACGTTGTCTGTAATGAGCTAACATATTTTTTATTTTTAATTTTTTTAAATTTAATTACGCTAAATAAGCCACCTGTAGCTACAGTAAAATTTCAGCCGTTACAGTGCAATTTCAGCCATAAGCCACAGCTTTTCAGCCATAAGAGTCACTATGAATTGAACATGCAGCTTGTTTTTACTTCTACTAAAGTACTCGAGAAAAATATTTTTTTTGATGTCTTTATTTTTGTTTTCTTGGTGCATTGGTGGGTTTAATGATCAGGAGATAGCAAATTAAAGAAAAAAGTTTCAGCTGTACATTACAATTATTCTCCCTTTTGATTTCCATCGATGATTCTACATCACCATTTACACTGTGTGTGCTAACATGGTCTAGGCGTCCTCCGCCCCGTCAAGGCGGGTAGGGAGCGTCTTTTGGTGTGACGCCCAAGCAGGCGTGCTCTCGGCCAGGTAACCTTAGGCACAACTTGCGTTCAAACACTACCATATAACCACATGTCTATATGAGTACAACGAAATTGATTAACTTACAAATATTTAGTTTAGACTTCACTAGTGATTGGGGTGAGTGCTAGGGATTGGTAGTATGCTCACTTGACAAAGGAGAATGCTTCTGACTTTGGTGGATTCTCTTTAGCAGTGAAACCTTAGCATGCGATATCTAACTAGATTGGAGTAAGAACAAAGCTTTGTGATAATCATCTAGGTCTCGTGTCTAAGGGATCATTTTAACATAACAGAATAATTTATCTCTTGTGGGTAAAATGTATAACTTCTGCGGAGTATATAAAACTATTTGAATAATCATGCCTACGGTCGAAGGCAGTTAAGGAATGCATTCGCATAACAATTAGCATTTTTTTTTAAAAGGTGGGCCACTAGTGAGTGGTGTGTGCAATGTTGGGGAACCAAAGTTCGTTTTGGTTTTCGTAGACTAGTGATTGATTCAAATTGAATTAATAAAACCAGAGATTGGTTTAATGAAAATTGCTACTAGTGATTAGCATATGAATTTGAGAAATATTTAAATTGTTGTCTTGGTTAGTTAGATGCTTTAAATTATTATAATGGTATTTGAAATCTAGTCATGGTTTTTCGAGGACGCCGCCGCCGCTTTGTTTTCTCCGGCCGCTTTATGCGGATCTGTGCCACGCGCCTAGCGCCGCGCGTTTTGTCCTCAGCATCTTTGCTTCGTTTGTTGTGCATTAGAGAAATGCAAGACAGAGCAGATTGCGTGCCCCTCACGTGAAGATGGCAGGGGTGGGATATGTGCGGAGCGCATACCAAGCTTCGAGTTTTCTACCAGTCTTGATGTACTGGGTGTTGAGTACTAAGGTTTGATAGCAATCAATTGCCTATTGAAAATGGCATACCATATGAGTTATTGTATCTTTTGGATTTTCGTTGCTATTATTCCTCAAACTATTTAGCCAGTCGGTCATATATGTAAAATGGTCCAAAAGACCTATTTATATTCACCTAATATTATATGCTACTCTGTTTAACTTACTCGTGTATAGATGTGATGTAACCAATATAAAATATTAGTGCTAGCGACTGATTATAGAACTAGCATGGCATACACCTTGGATTCAAAATCAAGGTTCCGAGTCTCACAGGTAAGATGATTTAGGTTGTGTTCTTTTCGACTACGGTTGATGAATTTTAACTACGACCATTCAATCTAATGAATAGTAATTACTAAGAAAACAGAAATTAATAAGTCAACAACTGAAGCTAAAAAAAAAGAGAGCCTTAGTCATAGTTTCCAGAACATTTTCATTCGATTCAAGAACAACCTAGACCTAACCCTCACTTCCCCTAGAAAAATCTCTTGAGAAAAGCACCAATTTGTTGGTAGCCTCGTCAACTCTACACGTGTTCTTGAATTGGCGTGGTCAAATGGCATCGCTGTAACAAGTTTTCTTTTTGAGTTTTGCAATCGTAATGGTGGTTTTACCAACCATAGCTCAGTATAATGCAGTGGTATTTAGGCTCCCTTCTTTTCAGTTTTCAGTTTTAGTCGCTGACTTCTGTTTCTACTTCTTTCAATAATTCCTATTTTTAAAATTTAACATTCATTCGTAGCCAAAAAACAAAAAAACACTGCCTTGCCCTTAAAAAAACAGAAAATGAAGCCAAGTACTGATGGGGTTGATTGCGTCGATAAAGCTATACACGGCGCACAAGTCGCGGTCTGGGTCATTAATCGTCGGTGGTACCATGTGTCAAATGGTAACCGATACATTAGCGGCTGGGTTCCCGGCCTCTCGCGCGGGCCACGTCGCCCCCCACGCTCCTCCGGCCGGCGCGTGTCGGCGGGTTTCGCGTACGGCCGGAGGAGGCGCTTTCCTCTGAGTTTCCGGAAATTACGTTTCGGTCCTTTTTTCTCGCGAAAAGGTCCCTGCAAGGTTTTTCTTTTAAAAAATTTTTGGATGGCGCCCCGCGGGTTTCCAAAAATACGTATAGGTCCTTGTTTACTTACGTACAGGTCCTCGATTTTTTTCAAAAAACCCCTTTGGTTTTTCCGAAATTACGCATTTGTCCTTGATTTTTTTTTAATAAAACTCCCTGCGAATTAACGTCTCTTTTACTTTGGTCCACACGGTAGCTAGCGCGGCGTGCGCCGCGCTTATGTGGCTAGTTTGTACTAGACGCTGCTATCTTCCTGCGTTCTCTTTACGTGAATACACAGGAGTTGTACCTTCTTTATCATAATAAGTAAAGCCCCACTCTACTGAGCTTTTTGACTTTTATTTCTTTCAATAATCATTATTTATTAAACTAGACAGCCGTAGCTAAATACTATCAGTCAAAATTGAGATATATATCTGTTGTGGTTACAGACCAAACATAGAGATGAGAGTATGGTAGTAGAGATGTTAGGTGAGCAATGCTTGGGGGCTTCCCCATGGCCTGTATAGCCTTATATAAATTCACATGGGGAGTATTTTACAATTATGTCCTTACACCCAAGTATCCTTCTCAAGGACATTTATGTCATTATAAACGCCACCTGATGGCTTGGGCTTGGGCTTTCACAGATGCGCACTCCCAATGGTAAGTCGAATTTGAAGTCGGAGTCGTTCCGCGGAGGCGGAGTCGATGTCGAAGTCGAAGTCGCAGTCGTTCCGCGGAGGCGGAGCCGACGTTGAAGTCGAAGTCGCAATCGTTCCGTGGAGGCGGAGTCGACATCGAAGTCGGAGTGACTAGCTAGTGGCCTACCGACAATGCATTAATGGCCCCGAGAATCGCGCCGACCGCTGGTGCGTGATCGAAGGTGGACCATGTCATGCAGCCGCACGACCGCGGTCGTGCGTTCGTTCCCGAGGGAGTGGACACGTGGCAGGACATGATTGGCGCGTTGTGAGCTGTACGGTGTCGTGCACACCCTCCACCGCGACGCTTGGCCTCCCGTCGGTTGAGCTTCTGCCGGTTGGTGCTATCGCCGATTGCACTTCCCAGCCTAGGGGGAGATGGGTATATATACGCCGCTACCCCCACAACATCATCCTTGGTACTTACTGTTTGGGCGCGTGTGTTTCCACAAGCGATGTGTAGCCGGGTATGGCTAGGGTGATCTTGTTCTCAAAAATATGATGCGGGGGTTTACCCGATCTTCATGGCGTAGGATCGATGGAGATAATTTGGATTCGTGCAACCTGACAGCGCCAATCACTGTTACAACAGTAACCTGCGATAAAAGAATTTGCCCAACCACACGTTCGTGATCCTGTCTACCCAACCACCAATAGACGCGTCCTTGCTCCAGCCAATCACAAGGAATCACAAGAACGACGGGGAAGAACGTCCGATTCCCCTCTAGGTTGCAATCATATGCCAAACCCTAGGAGGAACAAGCGCATGGCTCTCTGAAAATAGTAGATTAATTTCTATGTGGTCTCTCTAACAATAGGGGTATACCCCTTAATATATAGTCTCAGCCTAAGAACTATTTAGCACTAAATTTTCCATGTGGTACTATTCACGTGCGAGCTACTGTTCATGGGGCCTGGCACTGTAGCGTGGCACGGTTCATGGGACGGATACTGTAGCTCAGCACTGTTCATGGGGCCGGGCACTGTAGCACGTACTGTTCATGGTACTGTAGTGTGGCCTAATACTGTTCGCGCGTGGTACTATTCATGGGCCGATCACTGTTCATGTCGTGGACTTGTGATTTCTTAGATGACGGGCGTGGCACTGTAGCGTGGCACTGTTCATGGGACGGATATTGTAGCGCGGCACTGTTCATGGGCTGGGTACTGTAGCGCGTAATGTTCATGGTACTGTGTGTGGCCTGATAGTGTTCGTGCGTGGCACTATTCATGGGCCGATCACTGTTCATGTCGTGGACTTGTGCTTTCTTGGATGACGGCCGCATATCCTTGATCTCCGTCCATCCCTGACTCTTCAAACCTGAGCACAAGTAAAACATTGTTTTTACGTAGTATAAAATTCTTATTAAAATCAATGACATATTCATTAAGGAGCAGGTTCACCTGAGATTGTAGTTTCTTGGCTCGTGCTCTTGTTATTGGTCGTGTTATTGAAGCCTCATTACTAGCTTTGGCATTACTAGCGATGTCCTCATTATCCCCCCTTCTTCAAGAAAAGCCGTCCTCGGCTTTTGATAACCTGAAATTATACTAAACAAAGAATACAATGTGTATGTATGGTGTATATATATATTTGTCAATTACACTTCTTCTGTTTAGCATATCATGTACATCAGAAGACGTAGTAAACAAAAAGAACAACACATATGCATGATATATGTATGAATCAATTATTGTGTCATTCTCATTGTTTTGTATAAATCAATTAGTACAACAGTAGCCATAGGATGTATGCATTGCAATACTGTCATTCACATCATTCCCCCTCGCATTGAGAAAAGTCGCCCTCGACTTTTGTAAGTGTGCATACAAGTGAGTAGTGGACATCAGCATATCCAATTGCTCTAATATAGGTGAGAAAATTTTTAATGATTTCCATGCTTTAACTGTGCTACTCTGATTATTTGTACATGAATGTATAACAAAGAATGAACAAGTAGGCTTAAGAAATCTTTTTAAACAGCAAGCACTAACATTTGAACTCATCTCAGTGTGATCATGACATGACACAAAATGTTGTTTATCCAAAACATGCAATTTCAATTCAGCAAGCTTATCACATGTAATGCATATTCGATAAACATAGAACTTGTCATCTACACCATAATCTCCGATCAAATTGAACTTATAGGTGTAGGTATAGGTACTAACTACTGATTTTAAATGTAAAATTGCAGCAACATTCTATATCACAATAGATAGATCTTGAGGATCATCGAACATAATATAATACAAAGAATCACTAGGAGATATTCGAGTAAGAACTTCCATATGAGTAATTAATTCCACATTATGTAAATTGACCCAAGAAATTTCAGAACATGGAATTTTTGATTGAACACATGAGTTCTCACAATTACTCACCTTTTCCCAATTAAATTCAGCACCAATATGGTTATCTTTATCATTCTCTTCAGTTGATGTAAGTGCTGTAGATATCAAATCATCATGATGTAACAACGGGGCAGCAAGTACTTTATCTTCAACTGTGGTTATCTTCTCATTGGTTTTCTCCAATGGTACCGGTTGTGGAACATTTGACTCCTCTTCTTTAATGTCAACCTGCACAATGTGAGAAACAACACTAGAAGTAGATATTAATATGTTAGTTTCATAATCAACCTCACTTTGTCTATCATCTACTTCTCTCTTTTATTTTTGTATATATCTCTCACTCTCAATTTGGATGCTCTCAACCTCACATATTGTGGAATCACACAACTCACTCTTTTTATCACTCCCACTCAATTTGGTTATGTGGCTCTTATCTTTACATGGGTTTTGAAGCATCTCATCTTTTATAGATCGTGGGCCAGCAATGGCACAATTACCATCAACCATGATCTCCTCATGTAGCAAAGGGGCAGCACTAAATGGCTCCTTAGCCAAAGGGAAAGTCATATGCTCGGTCGTCTTCTCATGTGATGCACTTATGAAGGCATGCAAACTGAAATGTGGACTCCGATTGAACTGTGGTGTACGTCTTTCCTTAATTCTCTTCTCCTCCTCTATAGCATAATTTACAAGATCCTGCATACTACCATCATATTTCAAATAAACAGTAGCAAAGATCTCAGAATTCAAACCTTTTTTTAAAGTAAGCTCTCTTTGCATATGCCTCTGTGATATTGACACGATACATAGCATGATCCAGCTCATCATAATAAGATTGGACAGATTGACGTCCTTGGCGAATGCTCTTCATATGATGAAATAACTCTAGCTCATACTCATATGGCACAAACTCATTTCTCATGACTTTCTTTAATTCTTTCCAAGTAGTAACATATTGCTTCTCAGGATGTCGCTTCCACCAAGTGCATACATATTTTTCAAACTCCATGGTGGCTTGTGTCACTTTCTTGGCTTCAGCCAGCTTCTGAAACTTAAGGTCACATTCGAGTTGTCCCACCCATTTAAGATACTCATCCGGATCTGTACTTCCATAGAGTGGAAAATACAAGTATCGAGAATCGTATCATGAGAAATGAAATGTTGAATATCCTACCATGGTTCTTCCTTCTTTCCCTGCCATGGTTAGTGCAAACAATAAGACAAGCTATGTATGTGGATGTGGAAAGTTTTATTTGTGGAATTCACTCAACCTTACCTTCTCTTACCAACCGAAATTCTTATGTGTCCTTGATAGAATTGAAGAGTTGCATGTACTTTGGTGACAGTAGACAACACAAGGTGATAGATTAAGTGAATTCAATTGCACAAGTACTGTTATAACAATGGCTTATATGTGGAGCTTGGAGGGAAAATATCAACCTATGCAATCTGAAATTCTTGATGTTGTTAAGTTAAGTAATAGTCCAAGCTAGAATTCTTTGCCTAAGTGCTGATCCAAAAGGTTTAAGTGAAGTGTATGAACGCATACACAAAGATCAATGTGACTCAATGCAACAAAGGATTGAGCTAAATTGAAGCGATCTGAAATTGAGAATTAAATAGCTCGTTTTGCACCAAGTACTAGGAGAGACGCTAGCTAATTGCAATATTATTAATGTAAGGGCATAAGATTGCTCAAAGAAATTAAATACACAAGCTGAAATTATGAATTAGAATTAGCTAACCTCAATTAAACAAATGCCTACTTTCTCTCTCTCTCTCTCTCTTTTGCCGAGGCTCTTTTTTTTTTTACTTATGTAGGCTGCCTCTTTTTTTACTACTTGGTTGGCACTAAGATTTAGCTTTCCTTTGCACAAAAAAAATTTCAGCAGGTGTTAATTAATACCAAGAATAGCCCTTAATGCAAGTTTCAAAGATTAGGCTCAAAGATAAACAGATTATTTTTTCATAGTTACTAAAGCAATTTACTGTAGCATACACGCGGCACTGTAGCGAATCATTGTAGCATGCGCGCGGCACTGTAGTGGTTACTGTAGCGACCGGATTTTTTTGTTTGCATTAATCAAAGGAATTGACACAACGATCGAGCGACGCAAAGGAACACGACGATCAGCACCTAAACAAAATTCTAACGGATGAAAACTTAACAAAACTCATGAAAAATAACAGATGCAAAAACTAGGGTTTAGATTTTTTTTTGCTTTTTGTGTATAGGAAAAAAATAAATCTAACAATGGGTAAATTGATCCTACCGTATCAACCGCGCTCTGATACCAAGATGATGCGGGGGTTTGCCCGATCTTCACGGCGTAGGATCGATGGAGATAATTTGGATTCGTGCAACCTGACGAACTGATGACGCCAACCATTGTTAGAATAGCAACCTGCGACAAAAGAATTCGCCCAACCACACGCTCGTGATTCTATCTACCCGACCACCAAGTAGACACGTCGTCGCTCCGGCCAATCACAAGGAATCACAAGAACGATGGGGAAGAACACCCGATTCCCCTCTAGGTTGCAATCATATGCCAAACCCTAGAAGGAATAAGCGCATGGCTCTCTGAAAAATAGTAGATTAAGTTCTATGTGGTCTCTCTAACAATGGGGGTCTACCCCTCAATATATAGTCTCAGCCTAAGAACTATTCAGAACTAAATTTTCCATGTGGTACTATTCACGCGCGAGCTACTGTAGCACGGTACTGTTCACGGGCCTGGTACTGTAGCACGGCACTGTTCATGGGACGGATACTATAGCGCGGCACTGTTCATGGGCCGGGTACTATAGCGTGTACTATTCATGGTACTGTGTGTGGCCTGATACTGTTCGTGCGTGGCACTATTCATGGGCCGATCACTGTTCATGTCGTGGACTTGTGCTTTCTTGGATGACGGCCGCATATCCTTGATCTCCGTCCATCCCTGCCTCTTCAAACCTGAGCACAAGTAAAACATTGTTTTTACGTAGTATAAAATTCTCATTAAAATCAATGACATATTCATTAAGGAGCAGATTCACCTGAGATTGTAGTTTCTTGGCTCGTGCTCTTGTTATTGGTCGTGTTATTGAAGCCTCATTACTAGCTTTGGCATTACTAGCAATGTCCTCATCATCCCCCCTTCTTCAACAAAAGCCGTCCTGATAACCTGAAATTATACTAAACAAAGAATACAATGTGTATGTATGGTATATATATATTTGTCAATTACACTTCTTCTGTTTAGCATATCATGTACATCAGAAGGCGTAGTAAACAAAAAGAACAACACATATGCATGATATATGTATGAATCAATTATTGTGTCATTCTCATTGTTTTGTATAAACCAATTAGTACAACAGTAGCCATAGGATGTATGCATTGCAATACTGTCATTCACATCATTCCCCCTCACATTGAGAAAAGTCGTCCTCGACTTTTGTAAGCGTGCATACAAGTGAGTAGTGGACATCAGCATATCCAATTGCTCTAATATAGGTGAGAAAATTTTTAATGACTTCCATGCTTCAACTGTATTATTCTAATTATTTGTACATGACTGTACAACAAAGAATGAACAAGTAGGCTTAAGAAATCTTTTTAAACAACAAGCACTAACATTTGAACTCATCTCAGTGTGATCATGACATGACACAAAAGGTTGTTTATCCAAAATATGCAATTTCAATTCAGCAAGCTTATCACATGTAATGCATATTCGATAAACATAGAACTTGTCATCTACACCATAATCTCCGATCAAATTGAACTTATAGGTGTAGGTATAGGTACTAACTAGTGATTTTAAATGTGAAATTTTAGCAACATTCTATATCACAATAGATAGCTCTTGAGGATCATCGAACATGATATAATACAAAGAATCACCGGGCCGACGGTGGCGCCTCATCCAGATGATCGTCGTCGACCGAGGTGGAGTATGCGCTAGTAGGGCGCGAGCCCTCGCTGGTGAACAAGCGGTGGATAGCGGAGGAGAAGGTAGAGGGTCCGTGTTCCCGTGTCCTGGGTTAGACCCTCATGACGGAGGAGACGATCCGAACTCTACTACGCGAAGGAAAGCTAACGGACTGCCGTGAAGTGCACCTGCCCGTCAGCAACGAGACAGAGCAGCACCCAGAAGAGTCGTAAGCGATCGTCTTTGTCGCGTACTTTGATGCCGGTCTTCAGATCCCGGCGGCCCTGATCGTCGGCGACGTCTTGCGGACCTTCGGGCTGGAACTGGTGTAGATGACCCCGAACACAATAGCCCGCCTGGCTATTTACAGTTGGGCGCTGCGGACGGAGGCATGCTGGCCTAGCGCCTCGTTGTTCATGTTCCTCCATAACGCGCGGTGTCAGCCAAAGAAGCTGGAAGGGGGGCATTCTCCAACTTCGGCAGCGTCAACTTCGTTCTACAGCCCCAATGCGCGAGGGTCTTCACTCTTCACTGCCAACTTGACCTGGACGAAGTGGGAATCGAATTGGATGAGGCAATGGTTCTACCACCGCGTGGCGAGCGGCAACGACCTCTCATGCACGGGACAACCAATGTCATTCAACACCTCGCCAAGCATGATGATCAACACGAGGACAAACGGAGATCACGGAGGCTTGTGGGGATCACCCTCCGATTCAATATGCATGACCTCGCTGAAGAGTTCGTCATGTATGGTGTGGCACCACTTGCCGATCGGTGGCTCATCCAGCCTGGAGGCCTCCGGCGCGACGGTGTCTGGCCGTCCGTGTCCTCGCTGCCGAGGCTGTCCGACCCTCATAAGTTTTGCACTGAGGTCTCCATGTGTTTTATTAACTTCACTTCGCCTTGCTTGTAGGGTTTCTCCTGGAGGACGCGGAGTGTGCAGTGGTTGTATTCTTCGGATCGTACACGGCCAAGGAGCACAACCTGCGCGAAGCCGTGACTGAGGAGGCGAACTTGGGGCGGATAAACAGGGTGTGCAAAGCTCTAGGTAATCCTGTGCCGGAGCGCGCCATTCCCACTTCAGGCCGGGCTCGCCGCCGCGCCGGCGACGACAAGGGGGAGGGGTCGCACCCCGGTGGAGGGCCCGATCCCCCGCGGCCGTATCCAGCCCGGCGGCTGCCACTCCCGTCAACCCTACCAAAGTCGAGGGTGCAACAGACGCTGACTCCGACTCGGCAAAGTACGCCGATTTGGATCTTGAGGCGGGGGAGGCGCAGACGGCTCCAGGCGAGGAGTCCTTGGGCAGCACCAATGACCAAGGGTGTGGCGAGGACAACCAGGAAGGCGAAGCGTCCTCGCCCGCGTCGGTTGCCGAGGCTGAGCAGTCCTCATCCCGGTCTCTGAAAGCGAAGCGGCCTCGGACACGAACGCCCTTGCAGTTGGAGAGGGGGTTCACTGTGGCGACCAGGGTCAGGGGCATGTTGGAGTCTGACTCCAGCACGGAGGTCACCGGGCCCGAGGAGCCGACTGCCTCAGGCAGCACTGGTGTTCCCACGGTTCCTTTTGAGGCTGAGAGGACGCCCCAACGGACCCCGTCGGTTGACGCTGAAGGTAAGCTTGACTCCCCTCGCACGATCCTACGAGGCTTCCCTATAGTTTTCTGACCGCTAACTTTCACTATTAGCGGAGGCATGGTCCCCCAACCATGGGCAGTTGTCGAGGGACGGAGACGTCCCGGGGGTGGCATCGACAGCCGGCACCCTCGAAATTGTCACTGCGGAGATCACACGACTGACCTTGACGGACTTTGTCCCTTGGCCGGAGGTGCTGCGGGCATGGCAAGGGGCCGCGGACAGTGCGGTAGCCAACTTGGATCGCCAGGCGCTGCTGACGTGCAGGTCGGAGCTCCTGGAAGGCGCGCTAGAGGCCTCAGAGATGAGGGTGAGTTCTCGACTTTGATGATGTGTGCCGTAATTTAGGGATTTGCTAATGACTGCGTTGCGCAGACCCTCGCGCTATGCATCCGTGAGCAGGGGACGCTGGAAGACCAGCTGTGTGCTACCGAAGAGGCCCTGCGCGCTGCCGAAGAGGCCCACTCCATCAAGGACGACCGCATCCAGTTCCTAGAGACGAAGGGCGCGAAGGCGGTCTTGGACGCCCGGGCGCTTGTGGCAAAGGCACAACGTGCGACCACCGAGGAGCGCGACGGCTTGCTCTAGCAAATTGCCACGTTGGAGGAGGAGAAGGGCCGCCTCACCGCGTCCCTTGGGGAAAAGGACCGGGCTCTGGGCGATGCTTCGGTGGCGGCGTGGGACCCCATGATGGCTCTGGAAGGCGCCCTCGAAGACCTCTCTGTCGACGTGCCACCTCGCTCCTTCGGTCCCAAAGACCTGTCACGGACGCTTCGTCGAATCGGGGAGGCTTCCGGCCTCGCTCTCAATGCCGTCAAGGCCTTCGGTAACCACTACGCCTTGGTGACCTCGAGCCTGGCCTTCGCGCTGCTTTAGTACCGAGGCTGCCGGCACGTCGACGAGTTGGATGACCCCCGATTGGAGATGCCAGCCGGAGCCGGAGTGATATTGGGCACCGTGCGCACGAGCAAATCTGGGACTACATCGGGGAGGCCGCGGCAAAGATAGCGCTAAGACGGAGTCTGCATGGCGAGGGGAACTTCGGCCGATGGCTTGACAAAGTTCCGTGGCGCAACGAAGGTGGTGCTATTGTCCCGGCGCATGGCGTGGACCCCCAGGTGTGATACCGGGGTCTTAGTGTGTAGGAGTGTGTTGTAATGTGTCCGCTCTTTTTGTAAAGCGGTGTCATCTGGCCGCCCTTCCTTGTTATGAAGAAATGGAATTGAACGAAGGCCGATTACTAGTCTCGGACCTCATGGTTCGACGGCGTCTTCAGCATTGGGGGTGGGCGGAGGACTCGTTGAACTTCTAGGCAGCCCGGGCTTCAGCGGGTGAGACTTCGACGCGGGAGTATATTAAGGTGGAGTCGGACGAGTAGAGACCTTAAGTACTCGAAGGCACTTGTAGACATTAGCTCTTCGCAAATGTGATTGCCGAATCTTTGTACACATTCTTTCATGAATGCAATAAAACACTTTGATTGGAGTACGTGTCCCTGTCGCCTTTCACTATCACGTCTGTCTCCGACCAACTTGTAGGACCTCGCGTCTTTCTTTTTGCGATTGAGCCTGTCTTCGACTGCCACATAGGATGTCGGGGCCAGCTTCTAGACAAAGTAGGTGGTCGAGCGCTCTGTCCCCTACCCTTCGAAGTGGTGGCAACGGAGCTGACGCCTAGCCAAAGTAGATGCTCGAGTGCTTTGTCCCCTAGCCTTTGAAGTGGCGGCAGCGGAGCTGGCGCCTAGCCAAAGTAGATGCTCGAGCACTCCGTCCCCTACCCTTCGAAGTGGCGGCAGCAGAGCTGGTGCCTGGCTGAAGTAGACGCTCGAGCGCTCCGTCCCCTACCCTTCGAAGTGGCAGTAGCGGAGCTGGCGCCTAGCCAAAGTATGCGCTCTGTTCCCTACCCTTCAAAGTGGCGGTAGTGGAGCTAGCGACTACACGAAGTAGATGCTCGAGCCTGATTTATACTCCGTAGAGTGCACACAGAGGCCACACGTCTTATTTATACTCCGTAGAGTACATGCGGAGGCCGTGCGTCTTATTTAAACTCCGTAGAGTGCACGCGGGGGCCGCGCATCTTATTTATACTCACGAAGAGAGCACACAGAAGTCGTGCGTCATATTTATACTCCGTAGAGTGCACGCGGAGGCTGCGCGTCTTATTTATACTCACGAAGAGTGCGCGTGGAGACCGCGTGTCTTATTTATACTCACGTTAAATGCACGCGGAGACCGCGTGTCTTATTTATACTCATGTAGAGTGCACGTGGAGACCACGTGTCTTGTTTATACTCACGTAGAGTTCGCGCAGAGACCGCATGTCTTATTTATACTCACGTAGAGTGCGCGCGGAGACCGCGTGTCTTTTTTATACTCATGTAGAGTGCGTGCGGAGACCGTGTGTCTTATTTATACTCACGTAGAGTGTGCACGGAGACCGTGTGTCTTATTTATACTCAAGAAGAGTGCGCGCGGAGATTGTGTGTCTTGTTTATACTCACGAAGAGTGCGCGCGAGACCGCGTGTCTTATTTATACTCACGAAGAGTATGTGCGGAGACTGCGTGTCTTATTTATACTCACGTAGAGTGCGTGCGGAGACCATGTGTCTTATTTATACTCATGTAGAGTGCGCGCGGAGACCACGTGTCTTATTTATACTCACGTAGAGTGCGCGCGGAGACCGCGTGTCTTGTTTATACTCCGTAGAATGCGCGTGGAGACCGTGTGTCTTATTTATACTCACGTAGAGTGCGCGCGGAGACCACGTGTCTTATTTATACTCACGTAGAGTGCGTGTGGAGACCGCGTGTCTTATTTATACTCACAAAGAGTGTGCGCAGAGACGCGTGTCTTATTTTTACTCACGAAGAGTGCGTGCGGAGACCGCGTGTCTTGTTTATAATCACATAGAGTGCGCGCGGAGACCGCGTGTCTTATTTATACTCACGAAGAGTGCACGCGGAGACCGCGTGTCTTATTTATACTCACGAAGAGTGCGCGCGGGGACCGCGTGTCTTATTTATACTCACATGGAGTGCGCGCAGAGGCCGCGTGTCTTATTTATACTACGTAGAGTGCACACGGAGGCGTCCCTCCACGTGGCTTATTTATACTCTATAGAGTGCGCGCGGGAGCTTGCCTCCGCGTGTCTTTACGCAAAATGAGACAAGTTTCACAAACAGTGGATTTTATTAATGTCCCATTTGCGCGGGCGAGTGATTACAATAGGCAGGGTACTAGCCGCCGACCGCTCGAGAACGAGGGCGGCGCTGACCACTGTTGCTATGGCAATGAGGTAGAGTAGGGGGAGCCTCTGTTGCTGGGGTGACCTATGTGAGAAGGCTTGCGAGGCGCTCTTTGAGGTCATCGAAAGCCTTCGCTCAGTTGTCATCCCATCCACTGCCCTGGATAAGAAGCGGCTCCACGCGACAGCGCGGCTAGTAAGCCTCTGGACCTCCAAATTCGACTTGGGTGGATCCATGGCGAGGATCGCATCGACTTTGTCAGGGTTCGCTTGGACGCCGCGTTTGGACACAAGGAAGCCCAGGAGCTTCCCCACCTTCCTGTCGAAGTGAGCCTGACATATTGGATGCTTGGCTGCGCGGATGACTCTGGCCTGGAGAAGCTTCGCTACCTCTACCTTGGCCGCTTGCTATCACTCGATGGACTCGCGCTGAAGCCTCTGCTTAATCGGCTTGGCCATCGCCAATGGGCACACACCGTCTGCCGGCGTGCAGGGGCACTCTCTTGATTTGGCCCCCCGGCCGGGGCTTAGGCGTCCATCCTGGAGCGGAGGACATGTCCGCTTTAGGATTGTCGGTGAACCTTGCAGTGCGGGCCCCGAGCACCAAGCTCTATGCGCCGGGCGGGGTCCTGGTCACTGCAAGTGGTGATGATACCTTGCGGGCCCGGGAGCTTCATGCATAAGAAGCCATGGTGTGGGACTGCCCCAAAGGAATTGAGGGTTGGGCGCCCCAGTATGGCATTGTACGGGTACAGGATGTCGACGACGTCAAAGGTGACGTCTTCACTCCTCGCGTTGTCGCCCTGGCCAAAGGAGACTTGTAGGTGTATCTGGCCCAATGCCTTCAGTGGCTAACCCCCGAAGCCCTGCAGTGGGATTACCGAGGAGCCCAAGTGACTCTGGGGGATCCCCATCTAGTCGAAGGCCACTGCGAACAGGATGTTCATGGAGCTGCCTCCATCGATCAGGACGCGTTTGACGTCGCATCCTGCGATGGCGGCCTAGATGACCAGGGGATCTTGGTGAGGGAATTCCACGCCCTCAGCATCAGCGGGCGTGAAGGTAATTTCATGCTGCGCCCACTCCGGCGGTGCTTGCGCCGGGTGTGCTGCCACATGTTGTAGCCTCCGCGCGTAGGCCTTCTGTTGCCGCGCCAAGGAGAACTCCAGCGAAGAGCCCCCGGAGATGACATTTATAAGCCGGTGTTGGGCTCCTTCTGGGGCCTGAATTCGCAGGGGTCTTCTTGGGGCTGCTGCACGTGGGCTTGAATCCATAGGGGCCCTCTTAGGGCTGCTGCACGTGGGCCACGAGGGGCGGCCCCGCTTCCAGGGCTCTATCCCTAACGACACTCTGGCGGAGCGCCACAATGGTGGTGCATGCCCGCGTGTTGTGGTCACCTCGGCCATGCACCTCGCACCACATGCCGTAGTGCTGGTCTTCCTGTTCTGCACGGGGCCTATCGTTGCGACCCCGGCCGCGCCCTCGCCCTCGGCCTCGGCGACCTCGCCCGCGACCGGCGGGGGCACTGTCTTCGGAGCCACCCTCGATGTTGAAGACATAGCGGGCCAGCTGGGACTTACGCTAGCTATGCTTGGACTTTTCACCCACTGAGTCCTTATGCTTGGCGTCATTGCGCTCGGCGGCGTCCTTCGGAGACTCTTGCTTGCGCTTGCCCTTGGAGGAGCCCTCCTTCTTCGGTGAGTCTTCGTTCTTCGATGAGTCCTCCGCTTAATTAGTGTCGGAGTCATCGCCTTTGCGCCATCGCACGTCCTCCTCCGCCCTCGCATACTCTTCCATCTTATCGAAGAGCTTCGCGACCATCTTGATTGGCTTACGCACGTTATACTCGGCCAACGGCCTCGGGTGGAGGCCTTTTATCACTGCGTTGATAATAGTTGTCTCGTTGACGTCCTTGACCTGGCAGCGGACCTTAGCGAAGTGCTTGAAGTACTCTGTAACAGCCCAGGTTTTTATTAAAATAAAAATAAATAAATAATTAAAAATCAATTAAAATAAAAACCTAAATTAAAATAAGTATTTTTGTTGCCTAAAGTTTAAATTTGGATTTGCCTTGAATTTCTGTTTTTGAAAAAGCTGGATTTGAAAAGCATTTTCAGAAAAACCTAAAATTATTATTAAATAAAATGATATTTTGATTTTATATGAAAATCCTATTTCAAATTAATTATTTGGAGTTATTTGGATTTTATTTGGTTTCCTGGATTTTCTGGAGTTCAAAAATGTATTTTTGAAATTTAAAAGGTATTTTAAAGTATGAAAATTAAATACCAACATTAGTTGGAAGTATTTTTACTAAGTCCAAAATGTCACCAGGAGCTTCTGTGAATTTTCCTGGAATTTTTGGAAGTTATTTGGTATTTTTCTGAGGCCAATTGAATTTCTGGGATTTTCTGAAAATCCTAAATCAAAAAAATAAATAAAACCACCCTTCCTCTCCTCCGGCCGCCACGTGAACGGCCGGGATCAACCCAAGTCGCCCGCGGGATCCCGCCCTCCCCTCTTCCGCGCCCGCCACCTGGCCGGCTCGGATCCGCGCCACGCAGCCCGCTCGGCCCATCTCACCCGCCCACTCCCCCACTCCCACTGGCCGCCCGGCCCCACCCATCGGCAGACGCCCCGCTCACCCTCCTCTCTCTTCTCTCCTCGGCCCCACCCGCCAGCGCCTCCTCCCTTCCGCCTCTCGCTGCGCCGCAGGCCCCACGCGTCAGACCCGTCTCCCTCCTCCCGCCTACCTTCTTCCTCCTCCCGCGTGGCCGCGCCTTCGCCGCCGCTTCCCCCCCCCTCGCCCGGATCTGGTCCTTCTCCTTCCCTCTTCCTCCCCGACCAACCCCGCCATCCCGCGCCCAAATCCCCTCTCCCCCGCGCCGTGTCCCCTCCCCTAATTCCGCCGCGACCGCCGCCCCCGCGCCATCTCCGGCGACAAATCCGCGCCGCCCCCGCGCCCCTCCGCCACTATAAATACAGCCCCCGGCTTCTCCACTCTTCGCACCACCTCCCCCTCCACTCCCCTCTCCTTCCCGGCCGTCCCATCGCCGCCGCGCCGAAGCTCCCGAGCGCCGCCGACGCCCTCCTCGCCGCCGGCCTTCTCCCGGCCACTCCGGTGAGCCCGCACCCCTCCCCCGCATTCCCCTCCGCGCCCTCTCGCTCCTCCACCCCTCGCCGCCGGCAGCCGAGCCGCCGTTCGTCGGCGAGACACCGAGCCCGAGCTCCTCCGGCCGACCTGCCTCGGTGCCGACGTGGCGTGAGGTGGCCGCCCCGTCAGCGCCACCCGGACGCCACGCCAGCGCCCGGCTGCCACGCCACCCCCTGCCACCTCGGATCCGCCCGAATCCATGGACTCGGTCCACATGGACCCGGGGCCCACCTGTCATTCGGCCCACCTCCTGGCTGACGTCAGCGTGGCGCCATAAATCTCTTTTCCCGTTGAAAAATAACTCCAGTCGAAAAGAAATTCCCTAGCTGACGCAATGATGACGCCATAAATTCTTTTCCTTTAGAAAAATAATTCCGGAAAATCCCCTTTTCCATTTTCCCTCTTTTCAAATTTCCCAGAGCCCGTTCTTCCTCGTTTTAACTCCGATTTGGCCCATTCAAATTTCTAAATTCATCAAAAATTCCCCTCTATCCATTTCTGGTCTCAATTCAAATATTTGAAGTCAATTTGAATTTATTTGAATTTGGTGGGTTATTTTGACGTGTAGACTTCGACGATTCGGGAAATTTCTTCGACGAAGATTCAAGCCAAGTTGAAGAGCAAGGCAAGTCACACTCCTTGACCATGTGTGCACTAGCTGATCCTGGACTAGTGCGATTTTCTTGATAGTGATGGTGCCGGTTGGGATATGAGCTTTGCGAAAACTCCGCACAAACTCATCCCATGCTATTAGTGCACACAGTGGACAACAAAGACAAATACCAAGCATAATGACATTTATTTAATTTAAGGAGTACGACCTTATGGCCAACGTTTACATCATCGCACATTGGCAAAAATAACTGAAAAAGAAATTGCGGAAGCGAAGCTGAAAAGACGAAGCCCAAGCCTGCCCACAGGCAAACAACTGCAAGACGTGGCCTACTCGTTCTGGTCTTCACCGTAGTCGAAGTCGTCTTCCTCTGTGTGGAGATAGCAACAATGAGTACAAACTTGTACTCCGCAAGTCACACGGAGAAATGCAATATAATGATAAAGGCTTCAATGGAAGGCTCATAGGGTTAGTTTGCATAAAACAGCATTTAAGAAGTACAATAAATAAATTGAAATTGCTGAATTTGATACAGTAAGTAAAGACAATACTTGTAATTGAAAATATTACCGTCAGTGCAGGCTCCGACCAAACACCAACCTATCCACAGGCATCCCACCCGGACCATCTTTTCCAAAAGACCACGTATGAATTCCATCCATCCACATGTTTTCACTGCGCAACTCTGATGAATTCCATCCATTCACCAGATTTCAAACTCTCACGGATTCCATCCATCCGTAAGGTTTTCATCTCTCATGGATTCCATCCATCCACAAGGTTTTCGAAAACACTTTTGAAAAACAAAGTCTAATCCATGAAAAACTTTACTCAGCATGCCCGTGACCGTGGGCACGGCTATCCAGGATATGTTATACACTCTGCAGAGGTTGTACAGCTTTACCCACAAGACACGATCATCCCATATTGCCACCGGTTTACACACTTCCTTTGGTGTGCGGCGAGGAGTCGTGACAAGGCCTTTACAATGCAAAGCCTTCAACCTGGCCAAGCCAACTCTAAGGTTTCACCCCAGTAAGGAATCCACCAGACCGGGACCCCCTCTTGAGCCGAGTGAGACTTCTCATGGCCTACGCCACGCTCACTTTCATCCTACAACATGACCCAGGTTGGGACTCGCAAATTATTCAGCCAGGGCTGTCCCATACCAGCCTTGTGGTAGTACGATAGGGCTTTGCAACAGTAGCTCACAGACCGGTCCTTAATCTGACTTAGGCCCAACCACATACCCCCTGTGCCCGACAATCAACACTGTGTCTCCGAACAACAGTGCATGCCTGCACCCACCACCTAACCAATTGCCTAAGTCTAAACCAGTTTTTATATTTTATTTTCAAAATATTTCATAATCCTTCTTGACTCACCAAAGTCAAGAATACAGTTCAAAAGCTTATCATTTTATGTGAAAAGGTTCATCATTTTATGTGAAAGATATCCCAAAACAAAATTATATGACTAAGCAGGGGCATTTGATTTAAAATTCTCTAGCCAATACTAGTGTACTAACTAGAGTTTGATTCTAAGGTGACAAGGTATAAGGATTTGCAATGTCAAAGGAGGTATTAACAAATAGGTATTAACTAAAGTTAAAACTGAATTGAAATATATTGAATAAAAGTATGCATGCAATATAATTTAAATCAACATAATTTTATTTGCAATCTGGGATCAACATGGTCAAGGAGTGTGACTTGCCTTGCTCTTCAACTTGGCTTGAATCTTCGTCGAAGAAATTTCCCGAATCGTCGAAGTCTACACGTCAAAATAACCCACTAAATTCAAATAAATTCAAATTGACTTCAAATATTTGAATTGAGGCCAGAAATGGATAGAGGGGAATTTTTGATGAATTTAGAAATTTGAATGGGCCAAATCGGAGTTAAAACGAGGGAGAACGGTCTCCGGGAAATTTGAAAAGAGGGAAAATGGAAAAGGGGATTTTCCGGAATTATTTTTCTAAAGGAAAAGAATTTATGGCGTCATCATTGCGTCAGCCAGGGAATTTCTTTTCGACTGGAGTTATTTTTCAATGGGAAAAGAGATTTATGGCGCCACGCTGACGTCAGCCCGGAGGTGGGCCGAATGACAGGTGGGCCCCGGGTCCATGTGGACCGAGTCCATGGATTCGGGCGGATCCGAGGTGGCAGGGGGTGGCGTGGCAGCCGGGCGCTGGCGTGGCGTCCGGGTGGCGCTGACGGGGCGGCCACCTCACGCCACGTCGGCACCGAGGCAGGTCGGCCGGAGGAGCTCGGGCTCCGGTGTCTCGCCGGCGAACGGCGGCTCGGCTGCCGGCGGCGAGGGGTGGAGGAGCGAGAGGGCGTGGAGGGGAATGCGGGGGAGGGGTGCGGGCTCACCGGAGTGGCCGGGAGAAGGCCGGCGGCGAGGAGGGTGGCGGCGGCGCTCGGGAGCTTCGGCGCGGCGGCGATGGGACGGCCGGGAAGGAGAGGGGAGTGGAGGGGGAGGTGGTGCGAAGAGTGGAGAAGCCGGGGGCGGTATTTATAGTGGCGGAGGGGCGCGGGGGCGGCGGTCGCGGCGGAATTAGGGGAGGGGACACGGCGCGGGGGAGAGGGGATTTGGGCGCGGATGGCGGGGTTGGTCGGGGAGGAAGAGGGAAGGAGAAGGACCAGATCCGGGCGAGCGGGGGGGGGGGGAAGCGGCGGCGAAGGCGCGGCCACGCGGGAGGAGGAAGAAGGTAGGCGGGAGGAGGGAGACGGGTCTGACGCGTGGGGCCTGCGGCGCAGCGAGAGGCGGAAGGGAGGAGGCGCTGGCGGGTGGGGCCGAGGAGAGAAGAGAGAGGAGGGTGAGCGGGGCGTCTGCCGATGGGTGGGGCCGGGCGGCCAGTGGGAGTGGGGGAGTGGGCGGGTGAGATGGGCCGAGCGGGCTGCGTGGCGCGGATCCGAGCCGGCCAGGTGGCGGGCGCGGAAGAGGGGATGGCGGGATCCCGCGGGCGACGTGGGTTGATCCCGGCCGTCCACGTGGCGGCCGGAGGAGAGGAAGGGGGGTTTTATTTTTTTTTTGATTTTTGATTTAGGATTTTCAGAAAATCCCAGAAAATTCAATTGGCCTCAGAAAAATACCAAATAACTTCCAAAAATTCCAGGAAAATTCACAGAAGCTCCTGGTGATAATTTGGACTTAGTAAAAATACTTCCAACTAATGTTGGTATTTAATTTTCATAGTTTAAAATACCTTTTTAATTTCAAAAATACATTTTTGAACTCCAGAAAATCCAGGAAACCAAATAAAATCCAAATAACTCCAAATAATTAATTTGAAATAGGATTTTCATATAAAATCAAAATATCATTTTATTTAATAATAATTTTAGGTTTTTCTGAAAATGCTTTTCAAATCCAGCTTTTTCAAAAACAGAAATTCAAGGCAAATCCAAATTTAAACTTTAGGCAACAAAAATACTTATTTTAATTTAGGTTTTTATTTTAATTGATTTTTAATTAATTAAATATTTATTTTTATTTTAATAAAAACCTGGGCTGTTACATACTCTCGGAGCTTTTTTGAGGGTTTTTGCTTGACAGCGAAAAGCTGATCCGTGTTGACGCGCTCGACCTATTTCCCTTGGAAGTTGTTGTAGAGACGGTCATGGATCTGCTCCCATGCGTAGATGGTGTTTGGCTCTATGGTGAAAAACCAAGAGAGCGCCACTCCCTGCAGTGCGAGGGGGAGCCCCTTCGCTTTGGTGGTGTCATCTCCGCCTGCAGCTTCGATGGCAGTCTCGTACATGCGCACGAACTCCCGAGGGTCGTGTCGCCCTTACACAGCTCGATGGCGCTGGGGAACTTGAAGTCCTCCGGCCGTGCCGACTGCTGTAGGCCAACGGGGAGGGGGGCACTCCGGATCCACGCGCCGCAACGGGACGCGACTGGAGGTAGGGGCGTCGCGGCTGTCCGCCCACTCTGGCGTAGGCTCCGGCGCAGCCACTGGCGGGATCTGTTGGCTTCGAGCCTCTTGTATATCCCGCACGGCTCCGCGGAGGTCCGCCAGCTCCTGTTGCAACGTGCCAAGGGCCGTTAGTAGGGTTGAAAGCATCTAGGCCCCTAAAATTATTGATTTTGGTAATTAATGATATTATGTGAATATGGGACTAATTTGTGTGTTAAGTGTTTGAAAGGGTTAGTCTCAATGGCAAAGAAAGAGGCACATAAAATGATTTCAATATTCAAAGATCTCAAAGGCGACAAGGTAAATAGTTTAGGGATCTATTTTATTTTTACCGGTCTTGGAGATAGGTTAGAAGACTGGATTATAGGTTAGATGCCGTACTATTAAGAGAGATCATGGTGATTTGCTTGATCATATACAAATGTGCCCTATGGATCAATTTAGGATCATGCATGCACATAGAAATTAAATTAATATCAAATCTGTGCATTGTCAGAAATTTCGGTAGTTCCGGCGTTTAAATTGCGGAACTACCGCAGGCGCGGAAGTTCCGGCCACCCGAGCGGAACTTTATTTCTAGAGAGCGCCCGGAGTTTGAGTTAGTCTCTCGGAAATCGGAAGTACCGCTTCGTGAACGGCGGAACTACCGCAGGCGCGGAAGTTCTGGCCTCCCGAACGGAACTTTATTTCCAGAGAGCGCCCTGAGTTGGAGTTAACCTCGCTGAGATCGGAAGTACCGGGGTGAATAGCGGAACTTCCGAAATTCCAGAAGTACCGCGATTTCAACGGTGGTAGTTCCGCACTCATTGACCAACGGTCACTTCTGACTCTCTGACATAGCCGTTCTGACCAGGCGGCGGAAATCCGGAAGTACCACCCATATAACGGCGGTAGTTCCGTTTTCCTGATTTTTCAGGATTGTTTAATGCAACAGCTATTTGAGGTTGGTGAGGGTATAAATTCAACCCCACCAGCACTTGTACCTGTTGTTGACTTCCTATTGAACATCTTTGAGCTAAGAGCTACCTCTCACACCTCACTTTCACTCTTGTGCATTCAATTGAGGTAGTTGAGCCAAAATTCAAGTGCAATTGCATACTAGATTGATCCATTAGGCGCTTGAGTGTGATCTAGCCGCTGTGGTTCATTCTCTTGGTGCTTGCCGGCACCTAGACGGCTTTGCGGAGGTTCCGGTGATCTTCTCAAGAAGATTGTGAGAAGGCCCGGAAGAATGTGAAGGCTCGGAGCTCGCCTACCCGGAGAGGGAAAGGGCTACCGATAGTGATCGAGGTGTTTAGGCTCAATTCGTGGAGCCGGTCCGATTCGTTCGGGCTTACCTCAACGTGGACTAGGGGAGACCGGCAAGTCTCCGATCACCACGGTAAAAAGTGATTGTGCCAATTGTGGTTTGCTCTCTTGTGCTTAATTTCTTTCAAGCAATTCTATTCACTTGCATTATTTGATTGCTTGTTTAGTTAGAGTAGCAAAAATTGTCCTAAGATATTTGATATTGCTCTTAGTCAATTACTTGTGCTAGTATTCACTTTAGCCCTTCTAGGTTGTTTAGTTGTGCTATTGTATATTTGCTCTAGTCAAATTATTAAGTTTAAAATTGTTAATTGGAATTAGACGAAAAATTTTAAAACCGCCTATTCACCCCCCTCTAGTCGGCCTCCTCGATCTTACAAGTGGTATCAGAGCTTGGTCTCTCATTTTTAGACTTAACCGTCTAGAGAGAAAAGGATGGCTAGTGAGGGTATAGCAATAGGAAAGGCACCTTTCTTTGATGGATCAAACTATGCTTATTGAAAAATTAGGATGTCCATTTATTTGAAGGCCATGAGTCCTCATATTTGGAAAGTCGTAAATGAGGGTTATGTTATGGCTCTTGATCCGGATCACCCAACGGAACAAGATGGGTGTAACGCTCATTTAGACGCCCAAGCTATGAATGCTCTATTTGGAGCCTTGAACGCGGATGAGTTCAATAGAGTGAGCAATCTTGAGATGGCTCACGCTATTTGGACTACCCTCTCGGAAATACACGAAGGGACATCCACGGTCAAGGAGGCAAAATTGCATCGGCTTAGGATCAAATATGAAACATTCACAATGTTGCCCCATGAAGACATCAATGAGATGTACTCAAGGCTCAACAACACTGTGAATGAGCTAAAGGGTCTTGGAACTAACCTTTCCGATCTTGATATTGTTCGAAAGATGCTTAGGGCCTTGCCGGAGAAATATGAAGTATTGGTGACACTCTTCCTCAACTCACCGGAGTTGGCAAGAATGACACCAACTCAATTGTTGGGCAACCTCATCACCAACGAGCTTTACAAGAAGGACAAGGAAGAGCTCTTGGAGCAATCCTCTTCCAAGAGCAAAAAGATCACCGCCTTCAAAGCTAAAGCGGTGATAAGTGAAGAATCTGAAGATGATGATGAGGAGGATTCCGAAGAAGAATTGGCGCTTCTAGTGAGAAGAATGAAGAAGTTCATAAGGAGGCGCTCAAACCGAAACATAAGCTATGAGAAGACCAAGAAGGGACATTCCTCCTCCAACAAGAAGTATAGTAACATTCGGTGCTATGAGTGTGATGAAAAGGGGCACATTGCCTCTCAATGCCCTACAAAGAAAGATGATAAGGAGAAGTCATCAAAGAAGAAGAACTACAACGGCAAGAAGAAGCTCTTCAAGAAGCTTCACAAGGATGGCAAGAACGAAGCCCATATTGGTGAGTGGGGCTCCGAGGAGGAGTATTCCGACTCCGACTCAAGCGAGGACGAATCTTCTAAGAAGAAGGGGCTTGTGGGCATCACCATCAAGGAGGCTCCATCACTATTCTCCACTCCTATATGCCTTATGGCTAAAGGAGAAAAGGTAAAATTGCTTGATGATGATGAGCCTTCATATGATGACTTGATGGATATGTTAGTTGAATTAAATGAGTTTCTTGAAAAAGAAAAATCAAAGTTTAAGGTCTTGAAGAGAGAACACGTTTCTCTCAAAAACTCTTATAATGAGCTAAAGGAAGCTCATGATTTGCTTCTTCAAGAAAATCATAAATCTAGTACTAGCATTGGAGTTACTTGTGATATCTTGAATGAAATACCTAGTATAGAAATTTCAAAATCTAGCGTATCTACATGTTGTGATGATCTACTTGCCATGCCTTGTTCATCTAGTGTTGATTCTAGAAATGCTTTAAATCTTGTTAATGATGATGTACTTACTAATGAAAACAAGAATTTAAAAGAACAAGTGTTAAAATTAAATAAAAGCTTAGAAAGAGCTTACAAGGGAAAGGAGACCCTTGATAAGTTGCTAAGCGGTCAAAGGTGCTCGTTTAACAAGGAGGGACTTGGATATGTCCCCAAAAAGGGTAAGAAGCCGGCATACAAGCCTCCAAGGTTTGTAAAAGAGAATGGTAAGTTTTGCACAAAATATCGGTGTGTTGGACATGCTCAAAATGATTGCTCTAAGAATGATATGCATTCCATTGGTTTATATGATTCTTGCTATATGCTTAAAAGGTCTAAGAATGGAAATGTGATCGCTCATTTTATTGGCACCTCGATTTTGGGTGCTAAAAAGAAATCCATTTAGGTGCCCAAAACCTTGGTTACTAACCTCCAAGGACTCAAACAAATTTGGGTACCTAAAATAGCTTGATCTTCTTTTGTAGGTGAACTACAAAACCGGTGGAAGGCATTGGGTGTTGGATAGCGGTTGCACTCAACACATGACCGGAGACCGGAAAATGTTCACCACCTTTGAGAATGGAAGCAATGAAAAGATCACATTTGGAGATAATAGCAAAGGAAAGGTATTGGGATTGGGTAAAATTGCTATCTCAAATGGCCTTTCAATTTCTAATGTGTCTCTAGTTGAAACATTAAATTTTAATTTACTTTCCGTTGCTCAATTATGTGATCTAGGCTTAATTTGGTCTTTCTCAAAAGAAAATGTTGTAATCTCAAAAGAAAATGATAATGAACTTGTTTTTAAAGATTTTAGATTTGGAAATCTCTATTTGGTAGATTTTACATCAAATGAGTCTTGTTTAAAAATTTGTTTAATTGCAAAAACTTCTTTGGGTTGGTTGTGGCATAGAAGGCTAGGTCATATGGGTATGGTTCAACTCAAAAAGCTTTTTAAGCATGACTTAGTTGTTGGCTTGAAGGATGTGAAGTTTGAGAAAAATCGACTTTGTAGTGCATGTCAAGCCGGAAAACAAGTCGCTAATTATCACCCTTCCAAAAGTATCATGTCAACATCTAGACCATTAGAGCTCTTACATATGGACTTGTTCGGGCCAACAACCTATAAGAGCATTGGAGGAAATAGCTATTGTTTAGTCATTGTGGATGATTACTCTAGATATACATGGGTCTTCTTCCTAAATGACAAAAGTGAAACCTCCGGGATTTTCAAAAGTTTTTCAAAAAGGGCCCAAAATGAATTTGATTTTAAAATTCAGAAAATTAGAAGTGACAATGGTTCCGAGTTCAAGAATACAAAAGTTGAAGATTTTTGTGATGAACTTGGAATAAAGCACGAGCTTTCCACAACCTACACTTCGGAGCAAAATGGAGTTGTAGAAAGGAAAAAATCGTACATTAATAGAAATGGCTAGAACAATGCTTGATGAATGTAATACTTCCGATAAATTTTGGGCGGAAGCTATTAACACCGCATGTCATGCCATAAATCGCCTCTATTTACATCGACTTTTGAAAAAGACTTCCTATGAGCTTCTTGTTGGAAGAAAACCGAACATCTCTTACTTTAGAGTATTTGGTTGCAAATGCTATATTCTAAGAAAAGGTGTTCGGCTTTCTAAATTTCAAAGTCGATGTGATGAAGGCTTTCTTTTAGGGTATTCTTCAAATAGTAAAGCTTATAGGGTCTTTAATAAAAATTTTGGGTTAGTAGAAGAATCATGTGATGTCCAATTTGATGAAACTAACGGCTCTCAAGAAGAGCATGAGAACTTGGATGATGTAGGAGATGAAGGTCTTCGAAAAGCAATGAAGAACATGCAAATTGGAGACATTAAGCCAAAAGAAGATCCAACGTCACCAAGCTCATCAAGACAAGTGGAGCCTCCCTCTTCGTCTACAACAAACGACGTTCAAGTCATAGAAGATGAAGAAAAGGATCAACCGCAAAACATCTTCAAGATTCACAATGCAAATAGCCAAGGATCATCCAATTGATCAAATATTGGGTGACGTGAGTAAGGGTGTTCAAACTCGCTCTAGAGTAGCTTCATTTTGTGAACACTATTCTTTTGTATCTTCACTTGAACCTAAGCGTGTAGAAGAAGTTTTAGATGACCCGGATTGGGTAAATGCTATGCATGAAGAGTTGAATAACTTCGCTCAAAACGAAGTTTGGACATTGGTGGAGAGACCCAAGGAGCACAACGTCATTGGCACAAAATGGGTCTTCCGGAACAAACAAGATGAGAATGGAATTGTGGTAAGAAATAAAGCAAGGTTAGTGGCTCAAGGTTATACTCAAGTCGAGGGCTTAGATTATGATGAAACATTTGCACCCGTTGCTAGACTTGAATCAATTAGAATCTTGCTTGCTTTTGCATCATGCTTTGATATTAAATTGTTTCAAATGGATGTCAAAAGTGCATTTCTTAATGGTACAATTTCCGAATTAATATATGTAGAACAACCCCCGGGATTTGAAGATGATAAATATCCTAATCATGTCTATATACTTTCAAAGGCGCTTTATGGTTTGAAACAAGCTCCTAGAGCTTGGTATGAACGTCTTCGTAACTTTCTTGTCTCAAAAGGCTTTAAAATTGGTAAAGTAGACACAACTCTATTCACAAAAATTATCGGTGATGATTTCTTTGTATGTCAAATTTATGTCGATGATATTATATTTGGTTCTACTAATCAAGATTTTTGCAAAGAATTTGGTGAGATGATGTCTAGGGAATTCGAGATGTCGATGATTGGTGAGCTAAGCTACTTCCTTGGACTTCAAATCAAACAACTTAAAGATGGGACGTTTATAAGCCAAACGAAGTACGTCAAAGATTTACTCAAGAAATTCGGAATGGAAGAAGCCAAACCCATCAAGACACCCATGGCAACAAACGGGCATCTAGACCTCAACGAAGGAGGTAAGTCGGTAGATTTAAATTTTATAGATCCATGATTGGTAGTTTACTTTATCTTACCGCATCTAAGCCCGACATTATGTTTAGTGTTTGCATGTGTGCACGTTTTCAAGCTTCTCCAAAAGAGTGCCATTTAGTGGCCGTAAAGAGGATTATAAGATATTTAAAACATTCCACAAGCATAGGGCTTTGGTATCCCAAAGGTGTAAAATTTGAATTAATTGGATATTCGGATTCCGATTATGCGGGTTGCAAACTGGATAGAAAAAACACCTCGGGTAGTTGTCAATTTCTAGGAAGGTCTCTAGTATGTTGGTCATCCGAGAAACAAAATTCCGTAGCCCTTTCAACTGCCGAAGCCGAATATATTTCCGCGGGTAGTTGTTGTGCTCAATTGCTTTGGATCAGGCAATCATTGATGGATTATGGTATTAAATTTGATAAAATGCCTCTTTTGTGTGATAATGATAGTTCCATCAAAATTTCCAACAATCCCGTTCAACACTCAAGAACCAAGCATATAGATATACGCCATCATTTCTTGAGAGATCATGTGAGCAAGGGAGACATTGAAATTAGCCACATTCGTACCGAAGATCAACTGGCGGACATTTTCACCAAACCTTTAGATGAAAGCCGCTTTTGCAAATTGAGGAATGAATTAAATGTCATAGATTACTCAAATGTAGCTTGAAAGTAAATTTCATTCATTTTTTGCACATTTGTTGCTCTTGTGTGGAATTTTCAATGAATTATTCTCTCTTTTGGTCAAAAATTTAATTATTTTCGTAAAAACTAGTCTCAAAATATAGAATAACTCAATTGATGCAAACTAATCCTGAATGATTTTAATTTGGTGCAAAACTAGGGATCATTTGCATAATTTCAAGTTGTAAAGTTCAATTCCTGAGAAGTTCCAGAAAATTCGGAACTACCGCAGTTCATTGTGCGGTATTTCCGCTCCTGTCAGAAAAATCGGAACTACCGCTGTTGTTTGTGCGGTACTTCCCGAATTTCTGAGAAAACGGAACTACCGGCGTGATACGCGCGGAACTACCGTTTTCTGCGGGAGTTAATGCGTTGTAACCGCCATCTCCCTGCCGTTACTCCCCTCATCTACCCCTTGTCTCTCTCTCTCTCTTCTCATCTCCTCCAAACCGCAGCCGCCTCTCTTCTTTCCTCTCCTCCACTCTCTCTCTCTCTCCCAAAACTTCCTCCTCTCCCGATCTTCGAATCCAAGGAGAGATTTTTGTTTTGGGCTATTCCTCTGCACCTCCAGGGTTCTCCTCCCTCGATTTCTCAAGGTAAATGCGATCAAACATCCTTTTACCTTGCTCAAGGAACACTAGGGTTGAAGTCAAGTTTGAAATGTAGCGATTTTTGCTGTAGTTTCTTTGGGCAAAGTAGTGTATTTGGGGTATTATGATGTTTTTACATGCATGCATTGGATTCAATCCAAGAAATACCCCAAAAGATTCAAGTTTTTACAAGCCCTAGAAATTCCTCAGAAAAATCGGAACTACCGGTCGAGCGGCCGGAACTACCGGGGTTCCGGAAGTTCCGCATGCTTAATGCCGGAACTACCGGATTTCCCAGAAGTACCGCAGTTTTGCCGCCGGAACTTCCGATTTTCCTGGAACAGCATAAACTTATTACTTTCAATTTCAAACCTAATTCTCGCTTATCCTAGCTCACACCTTGATTACCTCATATTGTCTTTGAAGATGCCGAGGATGAAGAACGTTTCCCACAAGTCCTATGGGGGAACTCCAGGACAATCCTCTTCCTCGACTCCCGCCCTTCCTGAGCCGGAGCATGAGGACAGGGGAAAAGGTCCCGCCTCCGACTCTGACTCTGAAAATGAGTCCGAGGAATCTGAGGGGACCGAGGCTTCTCAAGAGCAGAGTGAGGAGTCTGAGGAATCTGATGAGGAGGTGCCTGCGGTAGCTGCAGATCAAGAAGTGGACCTTTCAAAGATCACCAGTGATGATTATGCTATCTTGCGCTGCCGCAGTCAGTATATTCTGCCTCGCAACTCTCAGAACCCGAAGTTCCATACAAAATTTCAGGAGCAAGTCTATAGAGAAATGTATGGTCCTTCGCAGAAGTTTGCTGCACACAAGTTTGTGGACTAGGATCATTTGTCACAGATTGACAAGTTTGATGGTGCATATCGGCTTTTCCAGCAAGCAGGGATCCATCATCTTGTTGCTTTTCAGTGCAGCTACATGGAGGAGATGATCCGACAGTTCTATGCCACCCTGTACATCTCTCCCAATTATGAGCATCTGTGTTGGATGACTGGACAGTAGGTCATTGAGTGCACCAAGCACAAGTTTGAGTTGGCACTTGGTACTGAATCCAGTGCCTATGAGAAGGTGTTCAGTAAGCCGGCACTCCCCATTGCCGCTTATACAGAATATTATGACCGGACTATCAGAGGTGTGCCAGGGACGATAGTTGGATTGCTTCCCATTGCCAGTCTCGTAAACAGGATCATCAACCACACCATTTATCCAAAGAGTGGGAATTTCGACGCTATTCGCGGCCATGCTTGGAATGTGATTGACTACATTATGTGTGGTGAGAAGTTTGATGTGGTGGATCTCATCATCCGAGAGATAGATGCTAATAAGAATGACAAAAACAGGAGGATCAACTATGCTCCATTCATTATGGCCCTGATTATTCGCAAGACCGGGTACAGAGGAGCACTTTGCACCGTGCACAAGACTTACAAGCCCCGTGCAGAGCCTCCTGTCCCTGCTCCTGCTCGTCCTCATGGACAGCCTCAGCCTCAGGCAGCCGCTGATCCTCCTCCTCCTCAGGGTGAAGGCGATGTGTCTCTATCTCAAATCTACTCCGCCATCCTTCGACTTGAGGAGCGCCAGAATGTCCTGATCACCTCTGTGTCTTCTCTTGGCGATCGCGTCTCATCCTTGGAGAGTGCCGTGGCTCGTCCGCCTTCTCCAGCTCACTACACTCGTCGCACTCGTCGCCGCAGCTCTCCTTCTTCTCGTGCAGCTCAGGACTAGTTCTCCTTTTTTGGTACTTTGATGCCAAAGGGGGAGAAATAAAGCAAGGAGAAGACTGAAGTTCAAGACTTTTATCTATCTATTTGGCTATGTAATAAAATAAGGTGTAATGAACCATGTGATGCTTAAACTCTATGGATGTTTAGTCTTTTAATTTCCTATGCGTTGAAATGAACTATGTTGGATCTTGTGCCCTAAATGCAATGCTATTTACTTGTCTATGCATACCTTGGATATTATGCTGTGATCATCATGCTCGCTTGATTTGTTTTATCAAAGAGACCATGCAAATTTTCATAAAAATCTTGATGCATAGATTTAGGGGGAGTTCCTATCTTGTTTTTATTCCATGTAAACTCCCCATGCTTTTCATCGCCAAATCTCTATCCTTCTCAATATTGCTTATGTTGTCATCAATTACCCAAAAGGGGGAGATTGAAAGCATCTAGGCCCCTAAAATTATTGATTTTGGTAGTTAATGACATTATGTGAATATGGGACTAATTTGTGTGTTAAGTGTTTGAAAGGGCTAGTCTCAATGGCAAAGAAAGAGGCACATAAAATGATTTCAATATTCAAAGATCTCAAAGGCGACAAGGTAAATAGTTTAGGAATCTATTTTATTTTTACCGGTCTTGGAGATAGGTTGGAAGACCGGATTATAGGTTAGATGCCGTACTATTAAGAGGGATCATGTTGATTTGCTTGATCATATACAAATGTGCCCTATGGATCAATTTAGGATCATGCATGCACTTTGAAATTAAATTAATATCAAATCTGTGCATTGTCAGAAATTTCGGTAGTTCCGGCATTTAAATTGCAGAACTACCGTAGGCGCGGAAGTTCCGGCCACCCGAGCGGAACTTTATTTCCAGAGAGCGCCCGGAGTTTGAGTTAGTCTCTCGGAAATCGGAAGTACCGCTTCGTGAACGGCGGAACTACCGCAGGCGCAGAAGTTCCGGCCTCCCCAACGGAACTTTATTTCCAGAGAGCGCCCTGAGTTGGAGTTAACCTCGCTGAGATCGGAAGTACCGGGGCGAATAGCGGAACTTCCGGAATTCCGGAAGTACCATGATTTCAACGGCGGTAGTTCCGCACTCATTGACCAACGGTCACTTCTGACTCTCTGACATAGCCGTTCTGACCAGGCGGCGGAAATCCGGAAGTACCGCCCATATAACGGCGGTAGTTCTGTTTTCCCTGATTTTTCAAGATTGTTTAATGCAACGGCTATTTGAGGTTGGTGAGGGTATAAATTCAACCCCACCAGCACTTGTACCTGTTGTTGACTTCCTATTGAACATCTTTGAGCTAAGAGCAACCTCTCACACCTCACTTTCACTCTTGTGCATTCAATTGAGGTAGTTGAGCCAAAATTCATGTGCAATTGCATACTAGATTGATCCATTAGGCGCTTGAGTGTGATCTAGCCGCTGTGGTTCATTCTCTTGGTGCTTGCTGGCACCTAGACGGCTTGGCGGAGGTTCCGGTGATCTTCTCAAGAAGATTGTGAGAAGGCCCGGAAGAATGTGAAGGCTCGGAGCTCGCCTACCCGGAGAGGGAAAGGGCTATCGCTAGTGATCGAGGTGTTTAGGCTCAATTCGTGGAGCCGGTCCGATTCGTTCGGGCTTACCTCAACGTGGACTAGGGGAGACCGGCAAGTCTCCGATCACCACGGTAAAAAGTGATTGTGCCAATTGTGGTTTGCTCTTTTGTGCTTAATTTCTTTCAAGCAATTCTATTCACTTGCATTATTTGATTGCTTGTTTAGTTAGAGTAGCAAAAATTGTCCTAAGATATTTGATATTGCTCTTAGTCAATTACTTGTGCTAGTATTCACTTTAGCCCTTCTAGGTTGTTTAGTTGTGCTATTGTATATTTGCTCTAGTCAAATTATTAAGTTTAAAATTGTTAATTGGAATTAGACGAAAATTTTAAAACCGCCTATTCACCCCCCCTCTAGTCGGCCTCCTCGATCTTACAAGGGTGTTCTCATCCATCAACGTGGTTGTGGCAGTTGGAGCAGGGGGTTGCACCGTCGGGCTGGCAGCGACCACGGCTTGCGCTCTAGAACTGCTCGGTGTGTCGGTGCGGTGAGCTCCGGAGTCGGTGACGGAACCGGTGTTGCCACCGAGGCCACCTGCTACTCCTGCGCTAGGTGCGGCGGCAGCGGCTGTGGTAGCACGAGCATCGGCGTCACCACTCTCGACTCCCAGATCGGTACCCACGCCGACCGTCGCACCACGAGCACCGAGGTCGATAGTTGCAGCGCCGGCGCTGTCGCCAACACCCGTAGCCGATGCCGAAGCCCTCGCGTTGCCGAGCGCCTCTTTCATACTCCTCTTCTTCTTTGCTGCCGCCGACGATGAAGCCTTCTTCGGTGCCATCCTTCTTCAGATCTTGGAGCTTGCTCTCATCTTCCCCACAGACGGCGCCAACTGTTGTGGTTACAGACCAAACAGAGAGATGAGAGTACGGTAGTAGAGATGTTAGGTGAGCAATGCTTGGGGGCTTCTCCATGGCCTGTATGACCTTATATATATTCACATGGAGAGTATTTTATAATTATGTCATTACACCCAAGTATCCCTCTCAAAGGCATTTATGTCATTATACTTGTCCCATTTTGGGCTTTACAACCTTCTAATAGGTCAGCTAGGCTTAGGTGAGGGCCACACCTACAACAATATTGGTGTAAAGTCTTACGACTTCCCAAGACCGTTTACGACCGGTTAGAGTCGTTTACGACCGATTCCGGCCACTTACGATGCTGTACGACCACTCAAACTCGCTACTTATCACTTTTAGTCGTGGTCGTAACTTCACTGTAGCAGTTTACGACTGCTCCGCTGTATCACTGCGCTGTCTTTCTCTATCCGCTCGAAATACCGTGATCGAAACCTTCTATGATCACGCAGTGATGCTGGCGATCACTGTTCACCGTGGTCGAACACCCTTTCGACCACGTTCACTTCCTTAACGTGGTTGGAGTCGCTTCCAACCACGTACTGGTCTTCTCGGCATAGTCGCAACTCCTTACGACCACCTTCACCGTGGTCGAAACCTTTACAACGTGGTCGTAGCCTCCTTCAACCACGTTTAATCTTCTTCTTTGCAGTCGTACGTCTTCAGACCACCTTTGACTTTGCGTGTTCGTGGTCGTAGATACTCCCAATCACACCTGCTTTCGATTCTGCCGTGGTCAACCGCCTTTCGACCATGCGTGCTAGCTTTACGACCACGATTAGTGCTCCTTCAACATGGTTGTAAAGTTACTGCAGCTTAGCCGTGATCATAAAGTAACTTTGACAATGTCTACGAGAATGCACAAAGAATATTTGGACTCATGGATTTCAATCCTTTTCTTCTTTACTTCTCAATTTCTTGGCGGTACAGATTACATGGCTCAAAGCCTCTTTTTATACCCGGTTCTACGACTTTAACACGGATTCGATTACGATTACAACTCGGACTCCGACTCCGCTTCCAATACGGCTTCTACTCTATTTCCGGCTACGACTTCTAATTACGTTTGCAATTCGACTTCGATTACAACCAAATTTTGTACATGACTTCTAAACAAGATTATTTACAACATATATCATCTCTGTTTTTATTGTGTGGTAGCATGGTCTAAGGAATAGTACACTTATACACAGAATATTTGGATTTAGAAATCCGATAAATTACCATGCCTATTGCAATTAAAAAATTGTTTTGTGCAAATGAAAATAAATAGGATAGTCGTCCCTTGGAATAACGACGCTGGTGGTGCAGTGAATGGTCCGCACTCCGGCAATTCCATAACAACGCTGTTCCCTTTGTTCTCTGAAAATTCTCAAGGCTGCCCCATATCACTTCTCTTCCGCACTCTCCACTGCAGTTTCGTGCGTGTGTTCTCGTGAGCTGTGCGAGCAACAATGGCTGAGTTTTGCGGCCTGTGTGCCTTCACGGCACACTGCCCCTTCTGCAGTCGGCACGGCGCCTCCCCGCCACCAGCTGTTCCATCCTCCTCCACCCGTCACGCATTCTTACAATCTCCCCCACTTGAGCTCAGGTCATAACACCAGTTTTCGGTGATGCAGCCTGGGCAGCAATTCGATCTCTGCGAAGAACTCCTTTGAACCCTGAAGAGATCACTGCTGTGCACGTTTTATTGCTACTATTGTTCCATCAGTCAACACACCCCTGTATACTTTCCCATAGCCTCCTTGACCAATTAGTGCTGAATCGCTAAATTCATTTGTACCATGTGACAATACTTCAAAAGCGAAGTCTTTTACGCCATCAATTTTCATCGGAATTCTTTTCGCTGAAAGGCAGTAAAATATTGTCATTGAACAGCAGATAAATAGCAACTTGTATGGAAAAGACAAACTAATATGTACAATGCTGTAACTCTGTACCAAAAATTTCAGAAGCAAATAAAGTAACAAGTTCTTTAAAGAAATAAATAAAGGTGAGCAACTGAAACATTATTCTGTGTGTGTCCGCAAAAGAGACAAATCATCCAACTGTTGACCATAGAGAGTATAAATGGAGGGCTTACTAGAGCGTTTCTTTGAAAATATGAGTTGGTGGTTGTTGGTCCATTCTCCCACCTCTCTTCTTAGCCGTCCGATCAAAGATCAACCATCTAGATCCACATGTAGATAGTTCTTCCGCTTCTCGTCGAAAAGGTCGGGCCAACGCGTGTGCCGCGCTCCTCCTCTTCTCTTTACCCGCATCATCCGCCTCCCGCAACCACTCCACCTCCCGCAATCGCCGTCTCCTCTCCCCCGAACCCTCGTGCCGTGCCTCCTTCTCCTCCTCAGTGCCGCCACCAATTCCTTCCCCGCGCGTTAGCGTTTGGTCGCAATCCCCCAATTTCCCCCAGTAGCGCCGCCTCCCCAACGCATTCGCCTGCCGCCTCCTCTCCCCATCTGCCCGCCGCTGCCTCCCCACCTCCGCCTCCCCACCTCCACCTCCCGCAACTGCTGCCTCATTCTCTCCCCGAACCCTCGTGCCGCGCCTCCTCCTCCTCGACGCCGCCACCAATTTCTTCCCCGCGCAGCAGCGCCTGGTCGCAGTCACCTAACTTCCCCCAGTAGCGCCGCATCCCCTTGTTGCCTCTCATCCCATTCAGGGTAATCCCCAGTAAGACTAGGATCTAACAAAGGAAAATAATAATAAGGGTGAGTAATAGTGTACTCAGCAAGTATTAATGGCAAAATGCACTAAATGACTCTTCTCTGTTTGTTATCACATTCGCTAACTCATATTTGATTCTGGAAACTAGTTTACCAAATTAAGTGGAAAGTTTTAATTTATGAAAAGACTACTTTTTACTCGGTGAGAAGAAATATCCCAACTGACCTCTGTAGCCTCAATGATTTTATTGTGCACTAAGCAAGTTCGTGCCACTGTACCCATAGCTACTCTAAGCCCTCGTAAAACTAGATATCCCACATTTCCTTTGATGTTGTGCCAAGTTCAAAGTACAGAACATTTTTCTGGTTACGTTATTAAATCTCCACCCATCTATTTTCCACCGGTGTTTTGGGATGCTCACCTGGCATCCACCGATTTCAAATAGTGTTGGGCATCCACCGATTTCAAATAGTGTTGGTTGGGCTGGTTATCCATTCACCCAACAATCCACCTATGCTAATATATGCACCTGGGAATTGCTTACATCCAGAATTGCACTACCGGTCCTGAGTTCCTCCATCACCACTCACACTTATAGCACTTACCTATTGTGCAGAGGATAATAACGTAACAGGGTAGCATTTTCTACCCGTCCAAGATGGGAGCTGGCACTTAATTACAACCTACTTTCTGAGTGAGTGTTTTGTTGGTATTTATGTTCTATCCATATATAAAGGGTCTCGCCTTCCTTCTCTTTCCTATCCAGGGCCCCCTTTATCATGCTAATAAATACTCTTGCGGCCCAGCTACACCTCTCAACTGCACTGCTCTCTTTTCCCTTCTCTTTCATCTCTTTTATCTAATTTAATTTTGAAATAAGATTTTTAATGCACATATATGATAGATGGTATAGGAATGTAATATTTTACATTTAACATAACTAGATTATTGATCAATTACAACTAGATCCACTACCTCGGTCTGAGCTAATCAGCCTTCCGCATTTGTCAGGCAGATGTGTGACATGAGAAAAATACTTACTTAGGTCAAATATAGGTTTCTATAAAATCATTCTCCCTCATTTTGGTGGATTTCTAGTCAAGTTAGACACTCCCAATTTTCTGGTTTACCTGGCGAGGTCAGCGTTCCCCTGGGGTTTCTCCTTTTTTTTTTTTCTTATTCTTATCCTTGGGTCAGCTTAACTTGCGCTATTCAGCCTGCTCGCTTGGCCCACTCTTGCTACACACTCATGGCGCACGGCCCACGCATGCACGAACTCAACAAACCACACATGCACTTGATCAACACACCACACACGTACTCAACCTACCACATATGGCTTCACACCGACGCTGCTCCCTCCTTCCCCAGGTCTCCTCCCTCACATGTCTGATCTGGTTGCCACCGGTAGCTCCCAACCTCTCCTCCTTGGTTCGGCACCTTCCCCTATGGCTCTCCTCGCTGGATCTACTTGGTTCGCCCTTCTCCCGAGTACTTCTCTCAGCCTGGGCAGCAATTCGATCTCTGCGAAGAACTCCTTTGAACCCTGAAGAGATCACTGCTGTGCACGTTTTATTGCTACTATTGTTCCATCAGTCAACACACCCCTGTATACTTTCCCATAGCCTCCTTGACCAATTAGTGCTGAATCGCTAAATTCATTTGTACCATGTGACAATACTTCAAAAGCGAAGTCTTTTACGCCATCAATTTTCATCGGAATTCTTTTCGCTGAAAGGCAGTAAAATATTGTCATTGAACAGCAGATAAATAGCAACTTGTATGGAAAGGACAAACTAATATGTACAATGCTGTAACTCTGTACCAAAAATTTCAGAAGCAAATAAAGTAACAAGTCCTTGAAAGAAATAAATAAAGGTGAACAACTGAAGCATTATTCTGTGTGTGTTCGCAAAAGAGACGAATCATCCAACAGTTGACCATAGAGAGTATAAATGGAGGGTTTACCAGAGCGTTTCTTTGAAGAATGTTTTGAACGCCTTCTCAATACAATGAGAGTAAAGAGGGATGAAAGAATTGCCGCTGCAGCAAATGCTGCCATGACTACACCAACAATGGCACCAGTACATAGACTGGACATTGGACGATGCGGTAGTACTAGAAAGATAGCATGAGGAAAGGTGAGTTCTCTCTCTTCAAGAATTGTTATATTTATGGAAATTTAAACTAATCTATCTAGAATCTGTAGGATACCAAAGTTGGCAAAATTTTCATAACAGTAAGTTATGTGGGTATATATGTTTGCTGAAAAGCACCAGATGTGGTGGAAGTGTCAACCACAGTGCCACACCACATCCTTTTCGATCCTTTTCTCATCAACAAGGATGAATTTGACTAACAGGACGAAGTTTAGGGACAAGTTAAGCCGATTGAGAAGTTGAGGGTGCCAGTTTAGGGACATGTTAAGCCAATTGAGAAGTTGACGGTGTTAAGTGAAACTTCTTTGCAAGTTCAGAGACCTGAAATAAAGTTTACTTAAAAAGTTAGGACAAGTGCGCAACGGTAATATGTTAATTTGGATTGATGTGGCACATAATACACATTTCCTTAGAAGAGAACTGTTTGGTAAGTTCCTTTGACAAGAACTGTTTGGTAAGTTCCTTTGACAAGAACTGTTTGGTAAGGGCCCGAGTAAGTTTGTGTGAGCATCAATACTGAAACAAGAGAGTTACGAAACACTTCTATATATCAATACTGGAAATAAGAGAGTTACGAAATGTCAATTACATGTCAATATGTCATCTCCATTCAAGTAAACAACATGTGGTCCATTCAAGTAAACAACATGTGGTCGTCCATTCAACCAGCTAGGGCTTTACATATTTGCCAATAATCCCACCAGTAGTAGGGTGGAGTAGCCGCCGCCGGCGCGGAGGATGGCGAGCCCCTCTGGCGAGGAGCATCCACGGCACGAACCCTCAGAACCTGGTAGAGAAGATCGTGCGGTCCAAGATCTACCAGAGCACCTACCCGAAGGAGCAGTGCTTCGGCCTCACCGACAAGGCCATGGAGCTCGGCCACACCGGCGGTAACCGCAAGCCCGCCCCCTTCCTCCGCCTCGCCCTCAAGATGCTCCAGATGCAGCCCGACAAGGACATCGTCGTAGAGTTCATCAAGAACGAGAGCTACAAGTACCTACCGCCACCCGCTGCCTAATTTCTTCTCCTGCATTCGTATTCAATTTCGATTCCTCCTTCCCATAGTGCGAGTTCTTTGGTTTCACTGTCACATTCTTCTTGTTCCTTCAGGTATGTTCGGGTTCTTGGGGCGTTCTATCTGCGCCTCACCGGCACTGTCGCCGACGTCTACCAGTACCTCGAACCTCTCTGCAACGACTGCCGCAAGAGCAGGCACAAGCTCAGCGATGCAAGTATGCGCGCACCCGATGGCCCAACTCGACATTTCTTTTAGTAATCTAAGATTGTTACACTGCCAATAAGATGTGTGGGACGAGTTCATTGAGGAGCTCCTGACCAAGGACTATTCCTGCGACACTGCCCTCCCCCGCATCCAGAAAAGGTCTGTTTTTTTTTTCAGCCCCATTGTGGAGTGAGCCTCTGTTGTGCACTTGAATTTTATCTTGTTTGCCCCTTGTTGCATTGGCTTATTGACATCCTGATAATTGCTGGCCAATTTCTCTCTGCCGTTTCCTGAGTAGTGTGTAACAGCTTAAAAAGATGGCTGTTACTTTTTAGATGGGAGAAGTCGTCTTACAATCAATTTTTTTAGAAACAGAGGGCTGACGACGTCCCAGTTCTATTTTTATTAAAACGAAACCACATAGCAGCATCTGTTTGCTGTTTACAATCTGGCACAAAAACACACCACACACAACCCCTTGTTTGGATCAGGCGTCGGTAGCACTGACTCTGAGCCACCTCAAGCATCAGGTTTTCCAGCAGCCCAACACAATGATCCATCACTTGGAACTGCGTATTCTGGCAAGGCAGCCTCCAACTCCTTAAAGTGAATGCAATTCACCTCCAGAACACCTGCAAAAAATATCCAAGGTTTATGCTGAAAGCATGAATCATTCCTTCCTTTTTCAAATGCTCCAAAGGACAGCAGTAGTGAACATATTAAGGACTATGTGATTCTTATAAGAAATCCACCACTTGGCCACTGACGCAAAATTGGCACCAATATTTTTCTTAACTATGTTAGAAGCATATGTCCAAATGCTTTTAGCAACAATACAGTCAAAGGATAAATGAACAACAGACTCGTTCTCACAACAGAATAAGCAGGTTGTATCCCCAACCTGTTGTCTTTTAGCTAGATTATCCCTTGTCAAAATTTTATCATTTGCTAATAGCTGTAGGAAGATATGAAGTCTAGGTGGAACATTTAACCTCCACACAACTGGGGTATACACAGGCAAGACCTGCTGAAATTAACCACAGCATACAATGATTGTACATCATAAACCCCAGAAGAATGAAATTTCCAAATTACGGCATCTTTGTCATCAGAAATGAAGTTGACTGGGCAACACTAACTACCTCCTGCCAAAGCTGCGTTAACCTCACTAAAAAATTTCCTGAAAGTGAATTTCGACTGAACACCATCCCAGGCATCAGCAATGGTGGCCCCCTGTTCGTTCACAATCACATACAGCTCCCAAAACAGAGTTGCTAAACTTGAAGAACCAAACCAATGATAGCCTTACAATCCCTCTCTCTCTCTCGCTCAAATGTTAATGTTCATCCTGTATGCTTGAGTAATCTGGTTTTGATTAGAAGATATTTTTTCCTTCTATTGGTTATATTTGCTTCTTGATGAATCCCTGGTGAATTCCAGAAACTTCACAAATTCATGCTCATGGATCTTTTCAACAGATGGGTTCTTGAAGCTTCTGGAACTCTAGAACCACGAAGAAGTGCACTTGAAGATGACTTTGAGGAAGATAAGGAGGATGGACAACCTATGGATGTAGATGAGCCAAACGGACGTGAAAAGGTGAATGTACTTGTTAAATGAATCTACATTGAATCCACCAAGTTTGTTGACCGGGAATGTTAACTTCATTTTTATCATGCATGACAGGATCATTATCGTGGAAGGAGCCCTATCGTGGAAGGAGCCCTACTAGAGAACAGGACTGGGAAAGGGACAGGAAACACAAAAGACATCGCAGGTTTCCTGCTTTATATGACCTGTTGCCTATATACACGGTTTGCTAATGATTTATCGTTAGTGCTCCTTGAAGTGCTTAATGTGTCTTGGATGGATGTTGCTTTTGCATGAAAATAAGAATCCCATTTGATGGCAAGCTGTTAATACTCTGTTGATTTGTATGCTTGCTGAAAGTTCAGGCCAAGGGTGTTGTAAAATGTTTTTTGACTGGTTAAGGACCCCAAAAGTAATCTCTATTTTACTCATGCTATGTTGATATATGTTAGTGACATCGTGCTCCAGTCATATTAACTTGGGACAATAAGGCGCAAATATATCTCTATCTTGGTTTTGGTAACTTCAGAGTAAAAAGCCATGCCATTGTTGTCCTTGTGGTAGAATCTTTTGCAGAAGTCTACTCTGTTTTACTGATGTTCGATTGATATATGTTGGTGCCGTCATGCTTTAGTCATATAATCATATTAACCTGGAAAACATCTAGTGAGCTCTGAGCATTCGTTATCTTTGTTTTGGCCAACTGCAGAGTAAAGATCCATTCCTTTGTTGTCCTTATGGTAGATGCAGCAGACTAGTTTTGAAGATGTGAACCAAATATTACATGTTTCCTTGGTCTTAAAGAAGCTTCATTCCTAATAAGGATATAATGATCGATAAAAAAATGGAACAAATGCCATGACATTTGAAAAAATAGCTTATTGAGAGTTGCTGTTCTTGTTATTATTAATCTTGTAAATACACACTTCTTGGTTTTCTCTTGCTAAATATGGTCCTTTAGCTTTGCCGAAATGGGCAGCTTTGTTATTTCCTGCTTGATTGAATGGCTTTTTCAAAATCTTAATTAGTATTTAAAGTTGCTTTATTACAACTATTAATATAAGTTATTATTAGATCAATAAATTTAAAAACCAAGTTTGTCCTTGCCAAATGGATCAGCTGGCTACATCATTTTCTAATCTGTGTGAAATGTAAATAACTTTTTCATCTGTTTGTTTAAAAACGTCTTCTATTTATGGATCTGACTTAATAACATAAGACGAATGAGTAGTGCAAAGGCTTTCATGGCAATCAATTGAGAGCAGGTTCACTTGTAGTCTTGTATTGCTGAAAGACTGAAGCAGTGACTTTTAGTTTTGTTTCTTTTGATTTTTTTTTATCCTGGAGATCATACTGGAAGCTGTTGCTGTAGCATTGCTGTATTGCATACTAGAGTTACTGCCATGGCATGTTAATGTCAAGAGCCATTGGTAGGTATGCCGCTTCCTATAGTGAATAGTTGTGGCTCTGCCAGGTTTCTCTGCACTGACAGTGTGCAGTGAGAAGTATGATGGGTCAAACAGATTAAAAAAATCATAACGTTGTTCAAATTTGAACATTTTTTATTATTGAATTTTGTTGCTCTTGATCATATCAGGCTTCATTTTCTTCCCTTATTTTTCTGCTGCTTTGGCTGTTAACCTTTCAGCTTTTGACAAGATGAGCACTGTACTTGCTTTCATGCCTGCTTTTATGAAAGCTTGTGAGGAGCCTGTTTTTCTCATGTATAAAATGTATAGTACCTGATGGATTTTCTCAACTGTGTGTGATGATCACTGTTATTAAGTCGCACGACTAGTCGCGACTAATCGTCCATTAGTCGGCAAGTCGGCACAGCAGCTCTGACTAGTGCCGTCGACTCGACTAGCTGAGCTAGTCGGCCGGCTTGCCGACTAGGCGATGATTAGTTGCGATTAGTCGTGCGGTGCAAGTTGGGCGACTGGTTGGCCCACTACCAGTGCGCCAGGCGGCGTTGTACTAAAAATCGGCGCCTAGGCGCCGGCCGGCCGGCCGTTGCGATTTCATTGAAATCACTGCTCTAGGCGGGCGTCGAGGTGCTGCTGGGCACGGGGGTGGGGGTGGGGTTGATGGGAGCTGTAGAGGAGAGAATGGGAGGGAGGAGGAGTAAGGCCAGGTGGATGTGGAGAGGAAGGTATGGTGGTAGGTGCTGGCGATGCGGTGGCTTCGGCGTCGGCCGTCAAGAAGAGGCGGTGGCGGTTGTTGAGAAGTAGAGACGATCCCACGAACAGAGCAGGCTGAGCAGAAAGAAGAAATGGGCCTGCCTGGCCCATCTGGCTCAGCGAGTCATGTATAATGCGGATGGCTTAGGGTTCCACCAGTGCCGCCTCCAGACAACACTCCACTCATTCTCAGGGACGGACGCACGAGCCCCGGTCGGATCAGCCTCGCCGCCGTGGCCGCCGGTCGGTTCCACATTGTCGCCGCCTTCCCTTCCATGGATTCCACCTCGGCACGAGCGAGCGCAGTGGCGGACTGCAAACCGGCGGGAGTGCGCCACCGTCGATTCCATCTCGCCGCCGAATTCTCATCTTCTACTCGCTGATCTCTGAGGCTTGACTGCCCGCTGCCACCTCCTCCTCGGCCCTCCCCAGTCACCATCGACCTGAGCCGTGGTGAGCACTCCCTCCTCCTCCCCTTTCTCCTCTCCTCTTCTCTCCTTCCTGTCGTCTCCTTCAGTCGTGGAATGTGGAGTAGTAGTAGTAGTAGCAGACTAGCAGTATTAGCAGCAGTAGTAGCAGTAGTAGTCTGACGACTGGTCGTGGCTAGTCGCAACTAGTCGGTTGACTAGTCGGTCAAGTCGACAAGTCGGTCCCCTTGCGACTCGACTCGACTTTACGACTTAATAACCTTGGTGATGATCAGCCTAGGAAAGTTCAGTTTCTCTTATTTGTCTATAATAAATGAAAAAAGGGGACTGTGAGGCATTTTCTTTTCAGAAACATAACTTGAATCTTTCTAGTTCAGTTGTACTGATATACTGCCCTTGGGTAGATGTAGCACCAAGCAAATGGCTTCAACCAGGAGAATGAGGATTTGTGATTGTAAAAGATGTTAATATGTTTGTCCAAGATGATGCTAGATTCTGTTTTCTGCGTGCCTCAATGACAAATCAAGTGTATGAATCTATCATAGAAAATAGAGAAATGTGATGAGTGTTAATTCCTGAAAATGCTAGTTAATATTGCAATTGTATAAATCTTCACCTATTTCATCATTATCGTATGTAGACAAATATCCTTGGTTCGTTTATGAACATGCTAGTGTATTCTTGATATGTTTGTACTCTTTTAAGGGTGTAACTGTGAGTTACATCATAATGTGTGTAAGCGTAATGAACATTCGACAGTATTAGTCATGTTCATTGCCTGTGTAACAAATGAAGACATGCTTAGCCATGCTCAAGTGTACTCATGTTCATAATGCGGGGCCATTATTTCTCAAGTTATAATACCAATAGCAGGCCATGGTTATGATTTTGTAGCGAACATATATGTGAACACTGTTGCCCGTGTTCTGGCCTGGAAACTTTTGAAAGGATTTTTTAGCAAGTAAATTACAGCTCAACTTATATTGTAGGCTCAAGCGTAGGTACTTGCCTAAAAATAGTTATGTGGGCCAAAATATTTCATCAGGCTTGGGCAGGTTATTAACAATGAAAGTCTGAGGATGTTTAAATCTGATCTTAAAATAATTATGTTGGGTACTACATATCCTGCTTAAGAGTTACGACACTGGGTCCATTTGATTGTCATGTAAATTGATTTGATCAGTTGACTGTGCCTTCTTATAGGGTACTGGGAAAGGGGGGAAGTTGCTGAATGACTATTGATCCCTTATTTCTGGGCATGTTCTATATGTATAGCTTGAGGTTACTGACGTACTTGATGAAAACTTAGTGTGATGTTGCTCCCTAGTACTTGCAGTGGCTATTGATGTTTGTTGATTTAATCACCTTTAGATGATGACTGCCCGCGCTTATGATATCTATTTTTACAGGGACCGAGATTATGGCAGAGATCGAGATTATGATAGGGACTATGGGAGGGGACGGGACAGAGACGGAGATAGGGATCGTGAAGGGATAGGGATCGAGACCATCATCACATGCGAGATGACGAATACAATCGAGACAGAGACCGAGAAAGGGACAGGGATGGTAGGGAAAGGGAACGCTGGGACAGAGACCGTGGCAGGCACAGGAGCCGTTCAAGGAGCAGGGATCGACGAGAAAGAGACCGTGAAGATGGAGAGTACCGTAGGAGGCGAGGTCGTGGTAGTGCCAGTCCTCCAGGGCGTGCTGAGGATGGTGGCCCAAGGGAGGAACCTAAGAAAAAGGAAAAGAAAAGAGGAAGGAAACGCTCCGGATCCAAATGATCCAGAGATTATAGAGATGAACAAGCTCCGCGCCTCGCTAGGGTTGAAACAACTGAAGTAGTGATCTTGGTGCAATGTATTTAGAAGTTTTAGTTCCTGTAGCTTAAACCAGAAAATGGTTAGCATTTTTTTCTTACGCTGTCAGCTTGTCAGAATACACGGTACATGTAATTACATGTTGTCTTATTACTTTGGTGTAACGATATGCTATCTGCTTTTCTGCCTGCCTTACTGGTCTTCCATGTCTGTTTTGCTAACTGTGACTGATCCAAGATCGGTGGTGAAGGAAAAGCATTTGATTTGTACTGTTTTTTGTTGACAGCTTCTGTTCACAAAATGACTGCAGATTGCAAGATTTGCAGAACATTTTTCTCTTTTTTTATCAATAGATTTGGACTCTTTTCTATTTGAATGGTCACTTGTGGCAGTGCTGCAATGTAACAAGCTATTATGGATGACTAGCCTCATGGGCGCGGCGCCACGCCGCGCCAGCCACCGTGTGTACCGAAGTAAAAGAGACGATAATCCGTGAGGAGTTTGTAAAAAAAAATTTAAAAAATCGAGGGCACATGTGTATTTTCGAAAAAGGCAAAGGGTTTTTTCGTAAAAAACCGAGGGCCTGTACGTAATAAATGAGAAAGGTAAAGGGTTTTTTCGGAAAAAATCGAGGGCCTGTACGTAATAAACGAGGACCCGTGCGTAATTTAGAAAACCGCGGGGCGCTATCCTGCAAAAATTTCGGTGGGAAAAAACTTGCAGGGACTTATTCGCGAGGAAAAAGGACCTTTACGTAATTTTAAAAAAATATGAGGGAAGTGGCTCGGCCGGCCGTACGCAAATTCCTGCGCCACGCGCCGGTCGGCCGAGCGCTCGGGCGTGACGTGGCCTCGCGAGGAGGCCGGGACTCCGCGGGTCATTGGGGGTTCGGGATTACCGATCAGAAATAACCTAACCAGTAAAGTAGGATCTCTCTGGAGCAAAAAGGAAAGCGTCTACATTGAGCCACGTAACAGAAAAAAGGGAATCACTGTAGAGTAAAAATTCAGAAAACTCGTGTGTGTGATAGCTGCCCATATTTCAGCCACTATGGATGACCAGTAGTACTAAAATTGGTACTCGGACATACATCTAAACGAAGAACACACCCAACAAATTAAGAAGCTTCAGCAAATCAGCGTCTGCAGTACAGTATTATGGCAAGGCAGGCATGGCGAACAGATGACAACGGCACCGCACACTTTGCATTACTCGTTTACAGACTTCAAAATCTCCCAACTCAGTCGCATATGTAACGGCAATGGAGTAGCGAAGCTGTGCATGTTGAGATCCGAGAAATCGCGATCGACATCTGCAGGCTGCAACCGATGGACGGCAGCTGAGATATCAGCAAGAATCATTTGCTCGCTGCAGTGTAGATGCAACTGCGGCTGCTGCTCCGCCACCCATGACAAGCCCAAAGGGAAGTGGCGTCCAGTTCTGCTGCGCTTGCCGTCCCTACTTGTAATCCCCAACAATTGGCGTGCCAAGAACCTCTGCACAGTGGACTCGGAGCTGGGTTGGTCAGAGCAGAAAACAGAGCAAGTGTTCTTGTGGTTAGCGTGGTCACGGTACCTTGTAAGATGAAATCAGTTTGTTCAGAGATGACTGTCATATTGAAATTACCTGATGCTTTCTTCCAGTAAGAGGAAATAGCTATAACCATGTGTACCCTACTATCATTAGCAAACTTTCAATAATAGACACGATTGTGGCTAAAAATCCAGTGTTGCGAACTTTGCAATGGTATTCCACGTCGTCATGTGGGCATGGGTTTTTTTTGGGGGGGGGGGGGGGGGGGGGGGGGGGGGGGGGGGGGACTGTGGGGGGTATCTCAAAGCACCCTTACGGTCTCATTTCGTTACTTTGCTCGCTGGATACTGATAATTTACAAAATACAGCTTAAGCAAAAAGATAACAAAAACCAATGAAACCATCCAGTATAATTCTGCAATGTACTTTGCTTGCTGTACCTAAGCTAATAATGACTATCATCATCCAGGAACACCTAAGGAATAGCACAGTAATGTTAGTAAACATAAAAATGCCACCTAAGGAATAGCACAGTAATGTTAGTAAACATAAAAATGCCATCAGTGATAGCGCCAGGAATAATCTGATTCGGTTTCCTTCTCCGTACGAGACTCGTTTCTCTCGTCCAGTGATGGAGTCAAGATTTTGACGATGAGTGTGCGAACTTAAAGACATATCGGTAATTATAAGCAAAGGGGGTAATTATAAGCATAACAAAGCTTTTTCAGCCTAATGAAGCATAAACTTAAAACGATACAAGAACTACTACTAGTCTTAAAAAACTCACATCAGGAAGTGAAAGCTACCTACATAGCACCGAAGTACTGAACTAAAGTAAGAAGGAACTACAGTATTGCTACATTCTCTTGTGGTTAGCCTTCAGGAACTTCCAATAACAAATGTTTGCTCCGTTCTCTATCAAGAACAACAATCAGGTATCAATGTACCACAGATACATTGGTCTTCTGGTAATCAAACATTTATACATGATTTGTACAATAAAGAGTAAAGGCAACCCGTGTCCTTCAAAAAGAGGTAGCACATGATAAATCACCTTCACTCCTGTGCCTTCTTAGCTATGACCAGCATTGAACCAAATACAAGATAATTAGATAAAGTAAAGGCTAACTTCTAAGTTCCACTAATTCAGTAACCCTAGTTGAGATCTCATTTCAGTATTCAAATTTGAGAAATGAGAACTGAGCTATACTAGTATACTGAGTCATTGGGCTTGTTCTTTTTGGCTGCGGCTTGTGGCTTTTAGCTGCGGCTTATAGCTTTTAGGCTGTTTATACAAGAGATTACAGAGTAATAGAAACTCACATGCGGTTTTTGTCAATATAAATAAAGTCAGTAAAGTATGTACTACAATTAACTAGTAGACTCTATCTTAAAAAATACTCTGTTTAAAAGTTAGTTACTGTAGAAAAGCCGAAAAACAACTTTTAAAAGCTGAAAAGAACAGGGCCATTGTGTCACTGATAGCCTCACCCCTCGTATTTCAGATTTGACTCATTTGAGAATAGAGCTACACTACACAGAGCTACATTTGAGAATAAACATGGGCCATGTCGGTGTCTGCTGCCTGTTGGGCCTAATGGAGTAATGGGTTGCCAGGAGTATGTATAGTGTATAAGAGTATATGTAGTATATACTTTGTATATTATGAGGTATATATTGAACTTTTTGGCAAAAATTTTGGCGGGGAGGGGGGTGCAACCGTACCCCATGCATATACTCTCTCTCCGTCACTACTCTCGTCTTATATATATACCCCTGTCGTCTATAGAAAGAAAATTGTAATCTCTTCTCATACAGAGAATTTCGTTTTCGTGTGTCTGTATTTTTTTCCAAAAGAGTTTCCCGTGATTTTTATTGTACAGTTTATAATAAATAATATCATAGCTTTGGATTTAAGATCCAAGTCACTGCCTTGGGAGGAGCCGACTCCTGGAGTGGCATTTGCATAGCTCTTGTGTGGGTGAAAACCGACTGGAAGAAGAAAAAAATTCAGCGTTGGCGAATATTATTCGAGTCATCGAATCGGTTGGTGCATCTGAGGACAAGTCCGAGCTGACGCGAGGTAGCAGTGAATTAAACCCTCAATGCTCGCTTGCTTCGTTGCCCCCGCAATGCTCCTGACCTCCTCCTCCATGCCATGAGAGCTTAGTGGACTTCGCTGGCAACAGATGGCACGGCATCGACGCAACCGACACCAAGCACAGTACATCAACCACTGCTGCCTTAGGCCTGAGCTTGCCCCGAGAGCTTGCCACTACCTCGGTCTTGAATTTGTTGTTGTACATCTAACTGCTCATGCTCCCAGATCTATTCCACGGCTGCCTCATCCCTTTCCTCCGGTCAGCCCCACAACCAAGCTTGACAAATCCCCATTAAAACCCAAGGCGACGAGTGAAACAAAACCGAAAATTGCCAAAATCAAATTTTGATTTGAGTTTGATTTGGATTTGAGCCCCACAACCAAGCTTGACAAATCCCCATTAAATCAGGCCCATTTCCCCATATAGCCCTCCTATAAGCCCAAAATCCTAATTGAATGGAGTTTTCTGGATTTTCTTTCTTCTTTTGTTCTCTTTATTCCTCGTTCATTCCTTCGGGCATGGAATTAATTTATTTTATTTATTTTGCGTTAGCTTCCAAAGTCGAGATTTCGCAGGAGCAGGAAGGAGAAGCTCAAGCCCAGATCCAGCCCACCGAAGAATACAAACTAGTTGAAATATTAGACCCGCAAGGCAAGTCGCACATATTTTTGAACATGTTGATCCCACATTCCTTAAATTATTTATTTACATGTACTTTCATTATATTATTTTGGCATTGTTATTTTATGTACAATAAATGTTTAGAATGACATGATACTAGCTATGTCCTACCACCCGAAAAGCCCAGTTTAACTTGATGGCCACATTCACCTTGACAAGACCTAGTGACATAAAATATAAGATTATTAGTAACATGGTAGTTTAGGATCACATCAAATATCTTTACTGTTAAGACTTTGGTATTAGTCTAGAGTTTTGGAAAAGTTGAACTAGGGTAAGTGAGGATCGCAGAGATGGATCCGAAGACCTTATCCTAGGGTGGAGGCTGGTTGTGGATTGGTGGCAGTACAGTGGGTACTGAATATGGGTTTGTGTGTGGATGATGCCTCAGTTAAAAATGTAAGGACTAGATCCTTATGCTGAGTAAAGGACATAGTAACCGCCCAACCACAAGCGTTGACTTGGTCAACCTTGACTTAGTCAAACCTCGCTTAGTAACTGCTCAACTTCAATTGAACCTCTGCAACTAGAAAGGGGGAGACAGAGGGTGAGTTCGTATGGGAGGTGGTTAACCATACAACTGTAGGACTGCGATGAGTCGAACGAGATACGTGGGGTCATCCGAGCTTGTTGAGATTAAACACCTACTGGGCAGAGCTTATACAAAGAATTGAGCAGTGAACATCCTTGTTGTCTTAACTCTTTAGTCGGAGTTAAGGGATCTTGTGGGTAAAGCAGGGCAGCTTTGCAAAGTCATGATAAATTGTATTCGAATACGCCGTGCTTCCGGTAAACGAAGCTGTGTTTAATGGGTGAATCCAATAGCAAGGCATAAGCAATTTTGGAAATGGTTTAGAAATGTTGAATATTAATAATCAAACTTGAAAACCCCTTTTACATTAATGAAGTACATTTTAAGGATTTTCAAATGGTTCTAACTAAAACTGCATCCACATAAAATAATAGACTTTGATCCCCCTTTACTTGATACACCATGCATGTAGTTATTGTTAAGCTCCGTGTGACTTGTTGAGTACGGTAGTTGTACTCATACTTGCTAAAAACATAAACAGAAACAACTAATTTTGAGGATGCGGGAGACGACGAAGAGGTGATTCTGTACGAGGTTGATGAAGCGTGGAACTAGGGTCGTTCTTCGCTCAAGCGTGCCTGTGGCAGCTTTTGTTGTAATGTAACTAAGGGCAGCTGACCCTACTGTGATACTTGGCTTTTAGCCTTTATATTGTAATAAAGTTTGCTTTTGCTCTTAAGCTTGTGTTAGCAATGTTATACACTCAATGGATGCACTCGCAGTTGAGCAGTCCTGGGCAGCTGCGAGGGTTTCATAATACTCCCAGAAACAGGGGTGTTACAACGAGGGTGGCCAGGGAGGGGAGACCCTATTGTCAACCTTACGAGTTTGATGGTGCCCTTGTTGATCTTGGTGGCGAGGATGCTATGGGCCAGGAGGGGTCGAGGTCGATGACGACCTCGTCACGGACGCTCTTGAGGGACGAGGAGTACGAAATTGCCTGGCAGCGAAGGCCGAAGAGCTCTGTCAACGGTGCGCCAGCCCTTGGGATGCCCACGCACGCCGAGGTATGCAGCCGACAAGATGCTTTGGCCATGCTTGCTGTAGGAATAGGCTACACCAGCACGTAATAAAAATTTCTATATAAACCAGTAAGCTGTAACATCCCAAAAATTTGAGTTTGAAAATGTGAAGCTTTTTGAATTATATTTGTAATATATTTTATTTGAATTTGGATTTTATGGTGTTTTTCTGGAATTTGGTGAAGGTTCCAAAAAGTTAAAAGGTCAAGAGATAAACAAACATGCGTAAATAAAAGAGAACAAAAATTTTAAATGCGAATCTGAAAAGATGATCCATAAAGGAAAAGGGGAAAACTTGGTTTAAAACAAAAGAAAAAGAAAAAGAAAGAAAAATGGAGCCGGGCCGGCCATCACCTCGGCCCAGCACCCGCGCGCGCCCGACGGCCCAGCCGCGCGACGTGCGCGTGCGCGCCCACTGGCGAGCAGGCCCCGTCCCCGCTCTCTCTCTCCCTGGCGAGCGGGTCCAGCCCTTTCACCCCGCTCTCCCTCTGGCCGGTGGTCCTCCCGCGCTGCGCTCTCTTTTCCTTCTTCCTCCCCCGTCCGCGTGCGCCGCGCCATCATGCCGCCTACTCCGTTCAGCGCCGATCTTCCCCGTGGCATCCATGCGCCACCGTCGTCCCCGAGCTGTCCCTTCGCCTGGTCAGCACGCTCGCACCCGCCCCCGATTTAGCCCTCGCAGCCCACAGTCTAGCGCCACCGCCGCAGACTTTCCTTCGCCCGGTCGTTTCGGCTCGGCCACGTGGCGCCGGTCGTCTGCCGCTCCGCTCGTGCGTGAGAGGCTGCAAAGCTGAGGAGATCGCACGAGGAGATACGCATCATCACTCCGCAGCTCTGCCTGGTCACTTAAGCCGCCTGAGCCGCAGTTTGCCACCGCCGCCTGCCCCGACAAGACCAAACGGCCGCCCTCCCGTTGCTAGCTTCGCCCGGCCGCCTATAAAAGGCACTGAGCCCTCCATTGAGTTCCCCACGCCTCACTCTCCGTTCTCCCGAAGGTAATTGAGCACCCGTGCCCGGTAGCCACCGGCGAGCCCATTCTCTCCCAACTCTGGCGACTTAGCTCGCTGCTGTTCCACTGCACCAGAGCCCGATTTCTAGCACTTGAACCACCTTCGGAGCGTCGCGAAGCTATCCCCGGCTTCGACCAAGCTTCCCGTCGCACGTACACCGCCATCACTGAGAGCCTCCCCGAGCCGCCGCCGTCGCACGACGCCGACCCGCCTCCGAACCTTTTCAGTCCATGACGACTGTGCCTTCGACTTCATCGCTGCTCCAGGAACGCGTTTTGCCACTTCCCCGGACTCCTCCGACCATCCCTCGCCGCCAGCACCGCGACCTCACCGCCGCCTCAAACTTCCTCTGCCCGACCCTCCCCGTCGCCTGGTATAAAAGGTATGCACCCCCTATGGGGGTAAGCAACCACTGAGAGGTCACCTGGCTAGCAGCGCTCACTCCTTCCCCCCCCCCCCCGACTCCCCGGCTACGCGCGTTAGAGCCTTCGGCTCCGCAGCGCCGGGTTGAATTTTCCCTTTATTTGTCCTCGCTGACAGGTGGGCCCCACCTGTCAGCGACTGCCATCGCATGAATCTCACTGACAGTAAGGTCCCACCCGTCATAAGCACAGAGCATAACAGATAAAAGAAAAAGAATAAAAAAAATAAGATGTGGGACCAATCTGTCATAGATCTAATATTTTCTGGATTTAAGTAAACTGAGAATTTTAAATAGACATAACTTATTCATTTTAACTCCAAATTGAGTGAAACAAATTTCTAAATTCATCTAAATTCAAGATCTGTCCAATGGAACCAAAACCATAAATTTTAGAGCTCATATGAATTTTGGTGAAAATTTTGGATAATTTGGGAATAATCTAGGGATATAGAAAATTTAATTAGGAGTTAAAATAAGTCTACTTACTATTTAAATATCTGATTACATATTATGTGAATAACTAAAATAGACTTAAACTAAAAATAATGCTAAGCTTAATAATAACAAAGGTGTGGACAGAATGATAATGGTGCCAGTGATTAAATCTTAGCACTTGATTTAATACCTAATGATATTGAGCATAAATGTATAAATAGCAAGCCGGTACCCGTATAATTAGACGCTAACTCAAATCAAACTTAGCATAAGGATAACTTAAGGTGCATAAAATGTCGTATCACAAAGTGCTATATTCCCGGAATATTAACGCTTGACAAAATGATACTTAGCTAGACTCATACACCGATTCATAGGTCTAACCTAACTCATGGAATTCCCTAAATAAATATAAAAATAATAAAAGAAAGGTATTAATAAATAGATTGAGTCATCGTATTCTACCATCGACCTTGTCTCAAATCACCCGAATCAACCATTAACTCATAATAAAACTAAATTGAGTTTATTCGGATTTATTTGGATATTTTGAGTTATTTGCTTTTATTTGGATTCAGTCGTTTGTCGCACAATTAGAAATTGGGAGTCGTGAAGATCCAGTGGATCAAGCGAGATCAAGCTCGAAGTGAAGATAGAGACCGGAAATTCAAGAGAAAGCATTGTGTGAGCTCAAGACCGCGGTAAACCGCGCCAGGCGAGTCAATACTTTGATCATGTTGAACCTATATTTTTTCAAATTACTTTGGTTTAAATTATCAAATTGCATGCTGTTATTTTATATGCAATACATGTTTAATTTAAGATTCTAGTTATATGCCCATTGTTTACCTTGAATAATATTACCCCTTCCTTTGGAATATTTGGATGTGTGAACCTTGTCGCCCTAGCAAAATTATAAAAGTAATATTTCCAAAATAAGTCCCTAATTATATGTTATGCTTAGTACTGCATAAATACTCAGGGGGCGCTGAAATGCCCCAAGCATCATTTTCAATCATGAGAAACTGGTTTGGGAAGTCATGGTGGTAATGACTGGTAATTGTTGGTATGATTATTTTATGTTCCCAAAATCCCCAACTTGCTTAAATATCTGGGCAGATTGGTTCGAGGGTGTGTATGTGTGGTGCAGTGGAAGCACAAAGTGGGTTAGTGGTAGACCGCCCAGATACCATTAAGGACTGAATCTTGTCATGACCTCCTGTGTAAAACAGTACAACCACAAGTCTGTAAAATACAACTTGGCTAAGTAAACTTATCGAAACCCCGGACTCATCTCACTGGTAGTGGATAGAAGTGGATACGCACGGGCAAGGGGGCCCTAAGGGACACCGGTGTAGGGTGAAGTTTCCCAGCTATCCTAACGTTGCGGGAAGTGGAGCCCGGCTGCGTTAGTGGTTGTGGGGAATATCCCGCGCATAGATGGGACCCACCGCAAATTGGCAGTTTCCCATAAGGTGAGATGACAGAAGGGGCTAGATACTTTGAAAAGTCACTGTGATGGTCTGCTCAACCACATGACTAAGGAATCATGTGGGGCAACGAGTTGATTGTCTCTTGTGGTGAAAGTGTACAAACTCTGCAGAGTCAAAACTATTCGAATAGCCGTGCCCACGGTCATGGGCGGACATGGGAACTTAACCAGATATAGTTCTATTTCAAAATGCTTTATGAATGGTATTGGAAAAGTGAAGGGCAGTGGAAAGCCCTGATTTGAGTTGTCCTGGGTGTCGTCCCAGTGGTAATGTAAGAGGTTATAACGCTGAAATATTAGCATATGGTGCGGACGCCATGTAATGGTGGATGGAATCTGGATCACTATTATTATTGCATTCAATTACACATTATGTTTTTGTGCAAATCTGCTAGGTCTCAGGAAATTTTTATGTATTATATTTCAAATAATGACACTTCTATTCGTACTAACTAAAATATGGGAGGAATAAACAGAGTCGTGAGTAAAGGAGTTGGATGTTTATAGTACACATATAAAAGTATTGGTGGATTCATGTTGATCATAAATGGGACACGATGGTGGGGATTCTGGGAGAAATAAATTGGTGGAGCCCAAATGGATTTATAGACTAGATAGATGAATTATATGATTTTTGGAGTATTAGGAAATGCAAAGGTAATGGTTGGATTACAACACTGATATTTATTAATTCTTGGAAGATGTTGACAATATGGGGATTAATAGGATTTGAACGAGTTCTGGATGGATGAATTGATTTTGGGAGTTTGGGGTATGATAACAATTCTTGGAGTATAAACTTGATCAATGATATTCCTGGTGGTTGAATACTGGTGAATCGTAGACCTAATCAATGATATACTTGGTGGATGTATTCTAGTGAATCATATACTTGATCAATGATATTCTTGGTGGATGTAAACTCATGAATTAGTTAGAGATAGATAATGGAAAAATAAGATTGATTATTGGAGAAACAAATTATGGTTGTGGATCAATAACGAAAGGATTGGATTGTTAAGAATTTAGAATGCAAAAGATACTGGTGGATTAAATATATGATAGTAGATAAATGATGTCGCTAGCTTTTTGGAGTTTTAGGCAGTAATTGATCAGTGGATTATATAATCGTTGTTTGGAGCTTTAGACAGCAAACAAAATAGAAAGTGTATGATCGGCGGATTACTTGAATGATGACGCTCACTGTTTAGAGTCTTAGATAACAATCAATATGGAAAGAGTATGATCGGTGGACTGATTAAATGAGGTCATTCGCTGTTTGGAGTCTTAGACAGCAATCAATAAAGAAAGGGTATTTTGGTGGATTAAGTCGATCATGGTAGTCGCTAGGTGGAGTATAGGCAGCAACAATAACACTATGATTAAATAATAATAATGCTACTAAAAGCGATTTTTGGCAAATAAAATAACCCGAGCCTCTCCTTTGATAAGCCATGCATACTATTTATTTGCATTCTGTGTATTGGCTCGCGGAGCACGGTGGTTGGTGTGCTCACACTCGCTCTCATAACAAATCCATAATCAGGAATCAGATCACTACACTTCAGCAACACTCTCTTGGTCCTGATGGCGAAAAAGATGAAGATGTCAAGGGCTAGGTCGCGAACCTCCAGTTGGCTGCCTGTGGGCATGTCCTGAAGGTCCCACCTGTGTGCTCGTTCTTCTGCTGCTGCAATTTATTGATTTCGGCCTAATCGGCCCATGAGTAAGTTTACTATTATATTTACGCTTCCGCATGGTATGTACTTTGATATTCAGAACTGTAATCTGTGAGCACTATCTATTGATCCAGGGAATAATGCGGTGGAATCACAGAAGATTCCGGATTGTAAAATCTGGGTCTGACATAAGCCATACGAGTAAGAGATCATAGATAGTTATCATTTGACGTGCAGTGCAGCGAAAAGAAAAGTTGGAACAGTCTAGTCCAATGTCACATGTATCAATATAGTGAAAGTAGTCGATCGTCTAACGTTCTTTCTGGCCAATTGTCTCCTCCAGCAACCCCTCATGTTCCTCACGTACGTTGTAGATCATTCTCGATCAACGCAGCAGTGACTGCAGCAACGCCTCTACAGTATCTACACATCCAAGACTGAAACACCATGCACCAGTTTACTAGCACCAGCACGCACGACAGGGCATTCAAAAAGAGGTGGCTAAGATTTCGGTAGATGGTGCAATCTACTACTAAAAGCCCCATGTCTCTCCTTAGCTCTTTAATGAAACCATACACTAGGGGCCTATTAAATTACGAAAATGATAAGGACATATCATATTTGAATCAGTTTATTCTGGCCCATTAAATGTGTGGCCCTATAGCTTCATGTGTACTCAGTTGCAATCCAAAAACCTCTTTCCAATCCACAAGTCAGTAGCGGTCCCTGGCAAGATATAGCGACCTCCCAAACACACATAAAGATCATATCGGATGAACTTGCCAGTGCTCGTGTGCTTATCTTTTTTCCCTTATGATACCAGATCGAATTGAAGATGACATGCGTACCATCCTATAATAACTCGATCCTTCACTCGATTTTGTAATGGATTATTTAGTTATAGTTGATTCATTAACCAAATTTGGTATGGTGGGCTATTGCTGCGTGCAACCATTGTGGGCTTGCGCCACTGCGGTACTACCTCGTGCCTCCTGTCTGGTTGGCCCCTTCACCCTTCATGTGCATGCCACTGCCACGTTGACAGAGAGATGAGCTAGTTAAATTTAATATTTGGGTGACCGATTGGGGCCTTTGGGAATCTGGGCCGCGATGGGTCTGATATGTGTAGAGGGAGCTTTAGTAGATTGGGAAAGAGATGTTGGGTTGGATTGGATTGATTTATATTTTTTGGTTACAAAAATATAGTATTTTGGCTCAATTAAAAATATATAAGTGTAATATATCTATTATATACTGTATTTTTTACCAAAAAATAGGGATTCAACTAAACACCTATGGGCCTGTTCTTTTCGATCGAAGCTAGCGGCTTTTGGTTTTTGCTACAGTACCTAACTTTTAAACGACGTATTTTCTCAAGACGGGGTCTACAAGTTAATTGTAGTACATGTTGAAAGCCCAACATCTGTATCAACCAAAATCGCAAGTGAGTATCTCTCTCTCTATAATCTCTGTTGCAAACAGCTAAAATTTAAAAATTTCAGTCAAAAGCCATAGGGGCGCCAAACAGGCCTATGACTATGGGGTGCTCCCCTCGACCTCCTCCGTTTCTTATAGCGGTGGTGAGGGGTTATTGGTGGGCTCCTGCTCCACCACCACCCCGTTGGGCCGATTTCAACAGAGTCGTCGGATCTGCTCGGCCATTGGATTGCCTCGTTGTCCGGTGGTGCTACTCTATTCCTCGTTCCGCCGTTCAAGAGGAAGAGGAAGGAGGTGGGAGGAGAGATACTGAGCTACGAGGGAGGGTAACGTCGGAAAGTAATTTTTTTTACGCCAAAACGCTAGTAGTATTTCTTGAGCTCTGGTTTTTGTAAGAGCCGGCTTTTACTAAAACTAGCTTTTGGAGCCCGAAAATCCAAGATCGACTCCACCATCGTCAAGCATAACTGTCTCATTGTACATGGCCATCTTCTATGGGGCTTTCGTATTTAATTTTTACTGATATTTTTTAGTTACTAGTAAAATGCCCATACTTTGCAACGGAGTACCAAATAAAAGTGATACATAGTATTAAACATGATCTCAAACTAAATTAACACTGAGTGTACCACCGTATTTCATTATAATTGGAAAGTACTAAAAATTGGTGGATGCCAGTACTACCCGTATTAAGAGTGCAAAGTAACATCCACACACACTCAATAATAAAAACAAACCTATGGAATTTGTAATGGTTTTGCATGATCAAACCAACACTTCAAGTAGACGCTAAAAAGAAAAATAACTCAAAACTGTAGAATGGATAACCATCAAAGTCACACGACTATTGAAAAGAAGCACCCGGCTGAGTGTGTCAACACTGATTCTGGCACATGTACAAGTGCACAACAGGATGTGTGAGTGCACAGAAGTAACCATCTATAAAATTTGTAAAAACATAGCTTGAGAAAGCATGGGAGAATTATCCATGGCACAGAAGATTATGAAAATGTGAACCAGATACATAAATACTAGAGGGAGAGGGAGCTTTATACCACTGGTGGCCACATGTTTGTAGGAACTCTTCCCTGGGCACTGAAATTTGTATGCCCATTGCCTGCTTTATTACGATTCTCGACAGAAATGTCATGATGACCAGTAGCAGTGGCTAGCTCTGGTGGCAAATCTGGATCATACTCCTGAATGCAAACGGCAAACCATAAAAGATTGCTTACCACAAGAGCCTACAAATAGCATAGGGTTGATGTTTTACGAAATGGCATTATAGAAAACCTGCTCTCAGCGCCCACTTTCGTATACCCGTATTCTAGATTGCATTGTGGACTCCAATCGTAGTTGATCCTGGTGACAAAATATACTAATAGTTTACAAAGGAAAATTAAAAGAAAGAACAACTATATACGCTACAAATGTTAAAAATGGACTCACTAGCTGCTTGCAATAGTCTTACGCTACAAATGTTAAAAATGGACTCACTAGCTGCTTGCAATAGTCTTTCCACTTCTCTTCATCAAGTCCAAAGTTAAAGAAGTCTGAAATATCAGCACCAGGGTATTTCCATGGCTTCTCCTCAAATGTGGTATTAGTGTCAATATCAAAAATTGTCCTGGGCCAAATAAACTTTCTTCAGGAGAAGAAAAATAATAAAAGAGCATAAAATAGAATTGTTCTCCAGATGTAACTAAAATAACAACGGAAGGCACACCAAGGATTCCTTGATTCCATCTTAGAACCCCATCCTACAATTCTAGTCTATTGTTCTATTGAGTCTGCATGCTTGAGAGTTGAGAAAGTATATTCACAGCACCAAGTAGAGTGTCCTTAAGTATACCAAAGTTGCCAGAGAATTTTAAAATAATATTCCAAACGTCCAATTCTTGCCTTTTAAGACTGCTCATGTGCAATGAATCAATAAAAGTACATCTACAATTTGGCAAATATGTTTCAATTGTACATGTTTGCATAAATACATAATATTTCAATTGAACATGTTTCTAAACAAATGAGAATTTACGCGTGCAGTAAAAAACTTGGCAAACTATAGAGTGCATGTATTACTTTCCTTTTGCAGTTTTAAGTACACTCAAGACATTCAGTGACCCAAGGTTGATATTTGATACACCAAGCATGTCACCTTCCGAGTAAATAGTAATACATCTAAAATAATCCTGGGATGCAGCATAGCTTATATTGTATGTCCTGAATTTCATTCTACATACACCATATTATTTCTAGTATGAAATGCTATTTCTCCGCTTCATGTGAATTCTTTTGTCACACTGTTTTCTAATCTGAAATGTGAATTCATGAATGTAATTTCTTAGTAATTAAGTTATTACAAGGGGGTCTAAGACTCGGCGCAAGTTACTATTTCTGCCATTTTTCTCGCCTTGGAGATTATTGCCTACGTGACTAAGGCCTTAATATATTGCCACAAAATTTTGGGAATAAATTAATCCCAGTTCACAAATCTTAATGCCAGAACTTGCAAAAAAAATTTAGCATCCAACTACAATCTGCTGTCTTAATTATTGATTGTCCATTGGGCTCTTTGACCTAAAAGATAGAGGTACTATTATATAATGTGAAGCACAAATCCAACTCCAGGTACCTTATAGCATAAGGTGAAAATTAGTTCTTAGTTCTTACTATGTGCCAGGTGCCAACACATTATGCTAGTCAGCATGAGCAGTGATTGGCTGCTTGCATAATGCAATTCATAGAAGACTTGGTTTCAGTGCACTTCATGAGATGAACTATGCAGCTTGATGCCCAACTCTTAAGATAGTGCATTTCAATATTAGTGCTATAAGCTGCCCAACTCTCAAGACAGTGCATTTCAAGATTACAACTGGGGTAAAGAAAAAGGAAGGCATACCATGTAATAAGTACTCAGGAGCTACATATCCCAATGTTTCGGAAAGCTTCAGATTCCGTTTGCTGTGATTCCCACTGGTCATTGCAAGGTCGAAATCTGATATCTGCACAATAACAAAAGATCAATGCACTGACATTTTTTTCTTTCAGTGATATGAGTTATGGTCAATAGTAATATTTTAATTGACCAGAAGTAAAATAAGCAGCATGCATACCTTAGCATTGAAGTCTAAATCTAAAAGTATGTTAGACAACTTCAGATCCCTATGGATAACCGGTGGATTGCAATGCTCATGAAGATACTCTAATCCCCTGGTTAGTTTAGTTTACAGATGCATGTTATAAGAAAGAATCATAAGCATATAATGTAGTTCATCATACAAAGTGAAGGAAAGTGCTAGATGGAAACCTTGCTGTGGCAAAAGCATTGTAAACATAGCTTTTCTAAGCCTATATTATCCTCCAAGTTATAGGATGCTATCAGGATGTTGAAATGAAATCAACCTAAAATATGTTAAAATTTGGCTATATCAATTTATCATGTTTATTTGCTGTATCCTAAGATCCCAGTGCTAGAATAAATTTGCAGCGCTGGCTGCTGCCTGGATACAGATCAAGGAACAGCATATGGTCCTTTACTCCTGAATATAAAAAAAGGCCAACGAATCATTATGACATGTTCCTGGACAGGCTAAAAACTGTTTTAGTGACCACATGCTCCCTTGCAGCATTGGTTGCAGTATTGATCGACTCAGTCACAGTCCCTATGCAAAAGCACAGTACATCCCTATTTGAACTAATTTGATAAACAATGCAAGAAGCAGCAACTCAGTGGGACCAAAATAGCTTTCAATACAACTACATAGGATGTGAGCGAGCAACTAATTCAAAAGCTTAATCAGGTTGGCTTTTACAGCATTACTCTTATGCTATAAAGCTTTAATCACCCATGTACTTGAGAATCATGGGTCAGATATTCAAGTCTATATAAACATGGTTGCAGGCTTGGAGCTAGGATGTTTTCCAGGAATCAGAGTCTAAATCCATCCTATATTCCTTTGTCCTCGCTTGGATAGAGTAGAATTGGCCTATCAAGACTCCAAACACCATGTACTGCTAATACGATGGAACTGGCAAAAAATAATCCATCCATGCGGATCACAGCAATAACATTATGATTTAGCCGAAAAACACACACCTCGGAACCAAGCGGGTACTCCCCCTTGGCCGGCAAAAGCCCGCTCCGGACGTAGCGCTCGGCAGCCGTTATGCAGCGGAGCACGTCGATGACCAGGCCGACGGCGTGGTCGGCGACGTTGACCGAGTAGACCGTCCCGGCGTTGGCGACGACGACGCCGCGGCATGCGCACTCGGCGAGGTCAATGTGGTCTTCCTCCCGGACCGTCCCAAGGTACCTCTTCTCAAACCACAGAAATAGTATGATCAAGAAACAGTAGCAGGCCGAAGAGATGGGAGACCGAGAAGAACCTAAGAAGGAGAACGAGAGGAAGAAATAGGGAAGCATGTTACCTCAATGCAACTGCCAGCCAAACACGTCCACTTTTGCAACCGCCCAATCTTATGCCACGTTCGCCCATAAAACTCCTCAATTTGTAATCGCCGAGGCTGCAGCTGCTCTGGCTCCACCTTGCTCTCAGCTGATGCACACCACAACCCACGCCGCATTTTTGTTGCCATGGTCGAGTGGGAGGGGGAGAGACGGGGGAGGGGAGAGTGACGGCGCGGAGAACGGGGGGAGAGGACTCGGCGGTGGCGCTGAGGAGCGGGGGAGAAGGCGAGGGCAGACAGGAGGAGCGGGGGGAGGAGGAGGCGGCGGCGTGGGGTGGGGAGGAGGGGAGGCGGCGGCGGCGCGGGGTGGGAAGGAGGAGGTGGCGGCGGCGGCGCGGGGTGGGGGGGAGGAGGAGGCGGCGATGGAGCGGAGGAGGAGGCGGCGGCGGCGCGGGGTGGGGAGGAGGCGGCGGCGCGGGGTGGGAGGGAGGGGAGGAGGCGATGGTGGCGTGGGGTGGGGAGGAGGCGGTGGCGCGGGGTGGGGAGGAGGCGGCGGGGCGAGGTGGGGAGGAGGAGGAGGCGCCGACGCGGGGTGGGAGCAGGGGAGGACGCGTCGGCGCGGAGTGGGAGGGAGGTGTCGGCAGAAGATTGGGGGGGGCACATGTTAGCCAGTTTTTTCTTTTTGTGAGAAGGAGTGAATGAGGCCACACCAACCACCAACTCCTTCTTTTATATAGTAAAGATAATTTATAGCTAAAAATAAATAGTAATTATTAAAAGAAGTAATTTTTACAAGGAGGCCAGTGGTGGAAAAAAAGGAAGAAGAGATGAGTGTGTGTGATGGGAGCAGAGAAGTAGTGTATGTGATGTACCCATGACTCCATATCTTATCCTTGGAGTGAGATGGTAGCGGGGGAGTGAAGAAGCCACTTTGAGAAGCTAGATATTTATATTGGTTTTTGATATTTCTATGTAAAAACTAGAAGTAGAAACCAATACGAACATGTTTTAAAAGTATATTTATTTGAAGATTAGGATTTTCATATTTCGGTTTTTTAGGGAAAGTTTGAGAAGTTGTTATTGTGTTTATCTATGGCTCTATTTATCGCGACTATGACAGTTGATTTTTGACTACGGTTGATATTTTTGTTTGTGTTTTTTGATACGACGATAAATGATGAAGACATCAACGTGAATTACAAATATGATTTTGAACGCAAAAAACCGTTTAAAAAAATTAACTTATTTATTTCGACTCCCCGAGAAACGGTTGGCAAAAGCAAAGCCAAAACAGAACGGTGCCCACGTTATTACGCTATTTTCGCATTCTTTAAAAAATGAACGCCGGTGTGAATTGTCCTTTATGCCCCCAGTGCCATTTTCGTTTGCCGCGCAAAGCCGAAGAAATCCCCCCAACAAATTCTCCAATCGCATCCAACCACCATATCGCTCGCCGGCGAATCGAGAGATGGCGGCGGAGGCGGATGGGGACCGCGTCATCGAGATCGTGTCGGCGGGGGCGCTCTACCGTGGCGGCGAATGGGAACGCAAGTACTGGAGCTGCTCCAGGGTACGCACATCCCTCTGCCTCTAGGGTTTGTATTCTCCTCCAGATTGATTACTCGTCGCCGTTCACCTTTGCTTGCTTGTCGACGCTCGCGCGGTTGATGTCTCACCTTCATTATTGCTTGCCGGTTGGAATTTCTCAGGGCAATGCCAACTTACCAATCACAATTGATGTTTGCCGTTCGAATCATCCTATATTTGCTTATACTTGGTGGTCAACTAACGCTTGCGCCTTTACTTTACTCATCCAAGGGCAAAGATCGCTACCCGTACCCAGTGGGTTATCATGCCGTCCGCCATTTCTCCAGGATATCTTACGCCATGCAAATTCAACAAGGATCCAGAGGACCTATATTCCAGGTGAGTAGATTTCTAGAGAAACTTTGCTGCATTATGTATGTAACACCTCGCCTATCCCCTGGGCCTAGAGTACTAACATCATTGCATTACAATATCAAGTTTAAAACATCTGCTAATCATTTTAGGTAGCAGTGAATAGGTACAACATAATTTTCCTACTAGCCCTTACTCTAGCAGTCTAGCAGAGACTAAATTAAAATTGACAATAGGTGGTACAGGGAGTGCTGCTAGTTAGTGAAGATTATCCATGTGCTACTCCCGCCCCGAACATGGCGTCTTCAACGATCACCTAAAAAAAATAACAAAGCAAAGGTGAGCCCAAGGACTCAACAAGTACATAATAGAACGATAAACATTAACACAACATGAAAACAATTTAACCCAACCATCACACTCTGCATACATAGCCATGCTCGTGCCACCATTCTCAAGGCTCCACATTGATCGTACATACTTCAAATGCATTTCATGTTCCACATTGTCAAATCATGAATGCAATGCAATGCATCTCTGCTCTACATGCACTTTTGCTCATCATAATGCGAATATCGGTATCGCCGAGTGAACACCCGTCGATGTTCACTCATCATCTGGGCCCGCCCTTCTCGGCACGGGGACCCCTCCACTCCCGTGGAGGCCTACCGAAGTAGGTCTTACTCAAGAGCACTCCGGATTAGTTCGCTAGCTTTACTCGTAGCTAGGGACTTTCTCACCGCCATCACTCTTGAGTGCACATAATGCAAAATGCATATGCCATTGTCCTAGTCAGGCTCATCGTTAACATCATTAGCATGCAAGCATCCTTGCCCACCTTATTCCATCATCATCACCATCTTTTACCATGCAACTTTATGTCATGTAAACATCACATTTCCACATAGATATCACGTAATCATCGCATTTCCATATAAACATTATCACAACAAGTAAGCATTGCATATTCATAAACTCAGGTCTACCGCTCTACCATGCACTTGCCTGTTAACCAAGCGGAGCGGAACGACGTGCGGATGGCGTTGACTCGGGGCCTCCACCTGGGCAAGCAATAAATCCACCTTAACGGCAAAACAGAAACCAGAGCTTCAACGGAGAACAACGTCCCTAAGCTCGTATCCCGACCTCGGGCGTAATCGCACGAGTTTAGAGGGACCTGTCGCGCAGGTGCCGAACCCCCCTTTTTTCTCTCTCTCTTTCTTTTTCTCCTCTTTTCTCCTCTTTTTTTCCTTCTCTTTCCCTATTTTCTTTTCTTCTTCCTTTGCTTTTCCTTCCTTTCCTTTTCTTATTTCTTTCTTCCCCCTTGTTCCCCAACCGGTTCGGCCGACTGGCCTTACCTCCTTCTCCCACGGTCTCTCTCTCTCTCCCCCCATTTCAATCTGGCCGAATGGCCTCCTCTTCCCTTCCAACTCTCTCTCTCCTCCTCTCCCCATTTCCATCGGCCACAGGGGCCTCTCCAGGTGGCGCGCGGCACTCGGGCGCCGGCCTCCTCCCCCTCGCCGCCGACCAGTGGCCGCCGCCGGCCTTCTCCGCCTCCACGGCTTTCCCTCCCTCGCGCGCGCAGCCGACCGGCCGGGCCCCCAGGGCGACGCGTCGGCGCGTGGGTGCGCCGGCCGCCGGCTGCCGGGCCGCCGCCGGCTCCTCCTCGACGCCACCTCCTCCCCACTCTCTCTCCCCCATCCCCCTCTCGTCTGCTCGGCCGGGAGGCCCCGGGCGGCGCGGCGGCACTTGGCGGCGCCGGCCCTTGGCCCGCCGCCAGCGGCTCTGCCGGCCCCCGCCTCCCGCCTCCGCCTACCTCGCTTTCCCCCTCTACTGCGCCTCCTGCGTGCGCGACCGTGCCGCTCCTCCGGTGGCGCGGCCCGGCCCGGTACCGCCGGCCCGAGACCCGCCGCTGGCACCCCCGCCTTCTTCTCCCCTACCCTCACTCTCTCTATGTGTGTGTGTGGTGTCAAGGGATTGTGGGATGGAAGACAACCTCAGTGGGCGGCTTGGCTTGTGACCGGCGGTCGTCGACGTCCTCCGTCGTCATGGCACCGTCTCACTGCCGCCCTTGCTCCTGCCTTCCCCTTACTGTCATGGCCGGCTGCTCCCTTGCTCCTCCTCTTCGGCTTCCTCCTCCTTTCCTCTTCCTTGCGGTGGTACGGATGTGCTCGGTATTGGGGTGGCTCTTGGCTTGGCAGTGGAGGGGTGTGCTTCGGTTGGCTTTGTTCTTGAGCCTGTGGCAGAAAAGTGGAGTGGTGCAGTGGCTGTGTGTTGTCTTGTCCACTTAAGAGGCATGGCTATCACAGTCAATGCGAAATGTCGCTTCTACCCCTCTCCTTTTTGCCTTGGCTGGCTATGGCCCTAAGGGCTTTTTGGTCTAGGGGTTTTGGGGTTTCTACTGCAGCGGTAAGTCGGTAAAAGGTAAGGTTAGACTTTGCCGGATGATGAATACCCACGTCGCGAGACGGTGCCGACTGTCCCTTGGCGGTCCGAGAACCTCTGAGAGCGCTAATTATACGGCTCTCTAGACGGTGCCGACCGTCCTGGGATGGTCTGGGAACCTCTGAGCGCGATAATAAATCGATACTCCAAAAGTCGATGGGTCTGACGGCAAAACCTTCTTTATCTCTAATGTTTTCCTTTATCCTTTATGCAAATTTGGGGTATTACAATGTATGAGGTACTGCTTCATGCTGCCTACTGTATATGAAGAAAAAAACATGGCCTGATGAGATCAGTCTGCAGGTCACATCCACCGAAGGAGATTCATCGACAGGCCAGACCCCGGATATAGCTTGGAAGAACTTCCAGAAGAAGACTGGGGCTAAAGTCAGAAATTGGCAGAGGAGGAGGAGCTTTCCTCAGAAGATTGATGGTGTCGAGGCATGTCCTGAATATTATGTCTGTTTAGTTAACATTTCACATTGAATGAAAATGGTAATCATAATTTATTTCATCTATTTTAGAGTGACCTGATAAGAAAAAAATTTGTAATTTACATATGGTTAATCGAGGTTGATATCAATGCAAGCTTGCAGCCCTGATGCATTTTTTTTCTGTAAACAACAAAAGTGTAAACATGCTTTAACTGTGATTCTTTTGGAGTGATGCTATTTAACCCTGATACATCTCATTAATATGCTACCACCTGCACTCCTCTCTTGGAATGGAACAAGCTGCCCTTGTACCACTTTTACAAGAAACATGCTCCAAGTGCTAGCGCTGAAGTATCACTTCACTTTTGGTTCTTGGCATGTGGACTAATTTCCCTTAGGTGTACACCAGGGTGGTTTACCAAACTCCAAGCTGCAAGCCTGTAAAACCATATATGTACTTTAGGAAGTTAGATGATTACCCTCATTCACGTAATAAGCTATTGATATGTAAAATCGTATATGTACATTTAATGGAACTCTTTGTATGGAAAATGAATTGTTTTGTTTCTCTGGTACATGAGCAATTGCTTTTTGGTCAATAGAACACCAGAGGAAAAGGAGGGGAAAGGCATAAATAGATGAACAATTTGGTGCTAGCAAACGAGAACTACAACCCCAGGGCCCTGGCACGTACACCGATAATATTATTGGAATCCACATATTGTTCCAATAGGACCCAGCATTTTCTATTAAATCAGTAGGAAGCAATGCTTGACTATTACTTTCTTAAATATAGTTTTCAACAGAGATTCTAATTGTGCTATAGTTTTGCTATTGTCTTATGCAGCTTTTTGGGTTCAAAAATGCATCTGTTCAGAGATTACTTCGTGAGCTTGTAATAGATTCGACTGGAGCAGTTGAACTAAACTTGCATTCTCCAGCCACTTCTGGTGCTGGTTCACCATTAACTCATAGGGTCGAAGCTGATGTTTCTGATGCTCATGAAGATCTTTCTGATTACATGGGCAAGACAGGTGGAACTGCTAAAAGAAGTATGAACCTAAGCCACGAGGAAGGGACCGCTAAGAGGGTCCACTACCAGAATATTTTGACTTCAGTTGATGATGAGTTGGATAAATCTGCCCATCAAAGTTCAAATGAGGTATGTGAGCTTTTTTTTCTTTTAAAAATTTCCCTGCAGTATACATAGTGTTTGATTACTTTTGTATTACACAATATTGTGTTGGTTCAACTACAGAAATAATGTACATCGCAGCTTCCTGTGGATGAAAACTACACCGTATTATACAGTAAAGATGGTCAGTGGTTGCATAGGATGCGTCCATCATCAGATTTTTGGTGTACGGTGGTGGTGGTATTTTTGTTGTAATTTCCCCGTTGGGCTCAAAAACCGCGGTTCTTGTTTTTCAAGCTAAACTTCAGCTTATTGATAGACTAACCTTTTCGACAAAGTATTCATCAAAACAGATGTCATATAATTTGTATGAATCTTCAATACTCGGAGACAAACTTCTTTGTAGCTTCAAGAATCATGATTGCGCTGTAGAAATCCACAGTTTTTTTTCTTCTGATGAAGCACTAATTCTGATAGTGTTGCTTGATTGCTTCACTTGCCCTTAATGAGTTACAGAGCTTTGCTCACAGAATACCCATCTCCATCTGGCATATTTCTTTCGTCAATGAATGCGGGCATGTTTTTGGATGATAGCTGTCATACCTTTAGGCGAGAATGTGCGCCTTCTTATCACTTACACATTTCTCTTTGCTAATGCCATGGTTGTGCACAAATATGTATTATCATCACTGTTAGCAAATTAATCCGTACCCCATCAGGATGTTAAGGACTTAAATGTTGACTATCAAGTTTTTAAACTCGGTCATGTTTTAGCTTCTGGTCACCCATCCACCTGTGCATTTTTTTAGCAACTCTGAATTGTAGCACTAGTTCATTTTTTTTTGGAGCTGCATTTGTTCATAGTTGAAAGGCTAGTATTTGATACTGATGCTTGTTTTGCAATGTTCAAGGGAGGTCCTGGAAGTAGGGCACAGTTTCGGGATGTCTCTGGTTCAAGATGCATGCCTCCCTTGCTAGAAGAAATCCCTTGTGATTCAAAATGCACTCTGGTTGATGATTTCTTGGGAGAGTATGTCCCAAATTCATCTCAAGAAGATGGTTTGTCTTCTGGTTCTTATTTAAGCTCTGAAAAGTCTGATCTAGAATCGGCTGAGAAGGAAGTAGCAAAGTCTATGATGACTTTTTTGCTTCCCCAAGCTATCCCCCTCTGAAGAAAACTCACAGAAAGAAGGTTAAGCAAAAAAAGAAAGAAGAACATACTGTTTCAATGAGAACTGCTTCAGCTCAAAATCCCTCTGCTGATGGTTGCCAAGGTAAACTATTTTTCACTCTTGTGGAAAATATATCTTTCATAGAAAATCTGATTCATGATAATTAAGAAAATGTTGCCTTTTCTTTTGGAAAATGGAAACGTTCTTTAGCCAAGCAGCCTACAGAAGGTAGAGTTAGGAGTTTTACAACATTTGTCCGATAATGTTGCCCCCAGGGTTCGGGTTACCGGCCGGTAACCGCCGGTAACCGGATTTACCGCCCGCAACCGGTAGTTTAAAAACCGGCCGAAATTTGAAATTCGAAAATTTGAATTTGTAGATGCACTGTAGCCTCCATTGGATGCTTAATAGTCAGTTTGGGGGCATATGGGGTCCATGGGGCTGTTGGTTTTGCTTTTGCTTGTTGTTTTCTCACTTTTTGCATGTGGGAGACAAAAGGGGAGGGGGCAGCCTGCTGGCAGCAGCATTTGGGAGCTCCCAGGCTGCATTATTGAGTGCTTGGTAGCAGAGAGCAGCCAGCAATTGCAGCAGCACGCAGCAAGCAAAGAAGCAGCAGCAGGCCAAGAAAATTTGAGGTGAGGCTTCTAAAAATTCTGTATTTTGTTAGCAATTTGTTGTCTTTGTTGTCCTTGAATTCCTTATGTGCCATGCATGCCTTGAGATCTCCATAATTGATGGCTTGAGATGCTTATATAAATTTGTAATGGTTACATCTTCATTACTTCCCATGTAAGATATTTGGGTGAAAATGTGTTATGAAGATTACGTACTAGATAGATGAACTAATTTAAGAAATAATCTTTTCACAGTGAGCAAACAAACTCTTCCTCCTTTTATGTTGCCTAGATTATGAGATAATCCTACTTGGTAGAGCACATACATTTGAAGTTTTCATGCAATAGAAATGTAGAGTTACCTATATAGAAGCATATGATCCTCCATGATAGAGCACATACTTGCCTTGCCTTTCTTTGTACAGAAGCATATGATCCTCTTGTTTATTACTGATATATGTTTTTGTTGCTGCATGATATTGTAGTTGATGGCTGGTAGAAGTATCAATGTTTGGGACCATGGAGAGAGACTAGGAGGTGCTGGTTGGAAGTGCAGATATTGCAAGCTTACAAAGTCGGGCGGAGGTGTGACACGCCTGAAAGAACATCTTGCTGGGAAGCATGGGGATGTTATTCCTTGCAGTGGGGTTCCGGCGGAAGTGAGAAGGCTCATGCTAGCAAGTATAGAAGAAACGAAGGCGAAGAGGAAGTCTATTAAAGATGAGCGCCTGAGAATGGAGCAAGTTGCTTCAGAGCCTGTAGTGCGTGGTCCATCACGTGAAGATGCCTTTGATAATGATGAGGAAAAACAGATGGAATGGGCTCGGCGAGAGTCGTTGGAGTTGCACCAGCTCGAGCAGAGGGCAAGAGCCCGGGGTGCGACATTTGAACATGGTGGAGGTAGTGGAAGTGCTACAGGAAGGGGTACATGAAGAAATGCTCTTTCGAGGATGTTTGGTAGGTCGCAGTCTATGAGAGTTGATTCTGATATTTTACGCAGTCGGGCACCCGTCCAACCCCGCATTGACACAATTCTTAAGAAAGAAGCAAAGTCAACACTACAATCTAAGGCTACGATTACAGGAGCATGAGATTAGGAATGAAGATAGGGATATAGATCCTTTTGGAGATCTCATTAATGCCACCATGTATGACAGCGCAAACCCAATCCATGAGTGGCTTGACAGCTCCATGAGCAACTCAGAGCCTCTGCTAGACGAGGAAGGTGAGCCCCCTATGCCATCTAAAGTTGTAGTTAATGCCATATCTGAGCATGAACTTGACAAGGCACTTGATGATCAACCGTTGAAGCAATGGACTCAGAAAACTATTGGCAAGTCTCATGTTACAAAAAGAAAAGCTTGTAGCCAACCAACTGAAAAATTGGCTCGAGATTTTGCCTCACTTACGCAAACAAAGAAACAAGCGGTTGGTAAGAAGAAGAAAAAAGGCATCGATGAGGATAAGAAGAAGAAAAAAGGCATCGATGAGGATAAGAAGAAGAAAAAAGGCATCGATGAGGATATTGTGGGAAGTGATGAAGAGACAGAAACTCCATCTGATGCAGTGGAGTACCAAGAGTCTGACGATAGTTCCTCTTCCTCATCTGATGATGGTACTGATGGTACTGATGGTGGGACATCTCACGATGGGGTACAAGGCCAACAAGACACATGTCAACCATTGGAATTCACCTGTGAGAAATATTTCACACATGCTACCCAGGATGAAGACCATGGTCAACCACAAGAACCAAGAATAATAAAAAAGACCTACACAAGGGCTAAGGACCGCCAACGAGATCATCATCAACCACAAGACTCTTCGTCCCCATATGGTAGCTCAACATCTTTGCCGACTTATCAGCGTCGAGATGCCAATTTACTATCTTCTGCTGATGATTCTCATTCATCATCGGGCATCTCTTATCCTCCCAATGCAAGATTTGTTTACCAGTGGGTGGAACCTGTATACTACCAACAAATTTATGCTCATTGGTTACAACATGCTTATCCCACATACACTTGGGATCAATATAAAGTCCACCTGGCTCATAATGAAGGACTTGTACTCATTGATAACAATGAATACATGGAACAACCTTCGCGTTTCTCAACAATGTATTGGTACAAATTGATCCTTCATTAGTGTTTTCCCTTTTTAGTATCTTTACTATATAAAAGAAGGAGTTGGTGGTTGGTGCGGCCTCCCCCACCACCATCTCTTCTGACAACAAAAAATAATCTGACATGTAGGCCCATCCGCCCCACCAACCGTCCGTGCGCCTCCTCCCCCACGAAGCCGTGCGCTCAACCGCCCGTGCGCCCCCCACCCCCCAACCCTCCCCCGAACCGGTGCGCCTCCTCCCCTGATTTCTCCTCCGCTCCGCCGCCTCCTCCCCCGCCCTCTGCTCCGCCGCCGCCTCCTCCTCCCCTCCTCGCGCCGCCGCCTCCTCCCCTCCCTCCTACCCCGCGCCGCCGCCTCCTCCCCTCCCTCCCACCCCGAGCCGCCGCCTCCTCCCCTCCTCGCGCCGCCGCCTCCTCCCCTCCCTCCCACCCCGCGCCGCCGCCTCCTCCCCTCCCTCCCACCCCGAGCCGCCGCCGCCTCCTCCTCCCCACCCCGCGCCGCCGCCTCCTCCTCCCCCCACTCCTCCGCTCCGCCGCCACCACCCGCGCCGACGCCATCATCTCTACCTACCACGACCACTGCGCCTACCTTGCTCGAGGCGGGGACATCGTCGCTGTCTTCGCCGAGCTCATGGGCCGCCGCTACGGTGGCGCCCTCGCCTGCACGATTCCGTCGGCCGCCGCCCTCGCCTGCACCGCCCGCCTCCCGGGCCGCACCGCCCCGGCGCCTCCCTCCCGATCTGCGCCGCCCGTCTCCCAGCGACCCAGCCAGCGCCGCTCTAACACCCCCTCCCGGCCAGCGCCGCCCCAACTCCCCTCCCCCCTCTCCTCTCGGATCTCGGCCAGCGCCGCCCACTAGGCCCACCCTCATCCCGGGTTTTTTGTGGGGAAAGGGTCGATCTTGCTACTAGGGTTTGGATTTTGGGGCGGCAATTCAGGTGGGTTGGGTTTCTTTAGGGGCTAATTTCTTAACTATGTCTGAATTGGGGGGTTGGTGGTGTGTTCTTGCAGCCTCTAGCATTTGTGACTGTCTACTATTGGTGATTCTTTTCAGGTTGATCAGTTGTCAGCAAACTTCATGGCTGAAGAAGCTGATAGTTTAAGAGCAACCTACATCCGTAGGTTAACTGCTGTACTTATCCAGCATTCTGGAGATTAGCTTTATCTGTCTTCAGTGGAAAATTTGCAAAGGTATGAACAGGCAAAATCATATTAGATGCATAGAAGCATAAAATGTAAATGATTCACCTTGAGTAGATTGATGTAAGCAAATGGCTTTTTATGTCTGTCTGCTATATTTGTTAGGCCTTGCTGCAAAACATATTGTTGTGCTGAAACTTATGAACCCTTCCATCACGCTGTTTGTAGTTTGTACAATACTGAACTGAAATTGAAAGTGTATAAATGACCTGCTTCAAATCATCACATGAAAGCTGAGAAGAGCCATTTTATACCGATTTATGTGTAAAATAGAAATATTTACATGGATTTGTTAACCATATCTATTTATTTTCTACAGGTAGCTGCTGGAAATTCACTTTCTGATTTTGACATGAGTGCAAAACCGGGTGCAAATAATGCTGATGATAAAGGTGGAGAGGTAAAGTACACAAACCATACTCTTGAATCTTGATGAAGTTGGTAGTATGGTTTGTGCTACTATATCTGCTTTCGACAACAAGGTACTGTTACTACATGTTTTGCAATTTTAACCGTTAACCATGATCCTTAGCAGTTAACGTCTGGTTGCATTTGTAATTGTAATTTAAACATGCTTTGACACCAACAGGTTCAGAATACTTTCTGTGATTTTGAGGAATACAACATTCTTCATCCATACATGGGTGGCACTATAAAAGACATAGCTAAGGCCTGTCAGACTCTTGAAGGGAAGGATTCATCTCCAACTGCTGGTATAGTTGGTGCCATTGTCTAAAAACTGCATATACACATAAATTTGTCTGTATCCTGAATGTGTTTAACAATTATGCCAGTTAAAATGTTGCGCGCCCTTCATTTTGAAATGACAAAGCTTTACATTCTACGACTTTGCTCATGGTTGCGGGCAACAACTAAGGAGGTTTCAAAATACGATACTTGGGTTACTTTATCCACACAATTTACATGTTAAACTAATAGTCCAAATGATAAATTGTGATGCGAACTATTTTATTTATACAATTGCACTTGCCATGTGCACTTTATCCATAAGAAAGAAGGTTTCATGTTACTTCATGTTTGAAGTCCTTCGTAGTCAATTAGTAATGTCCAAGCAAATTGTTAAAGTCCGGGCGATGGGTGGTTTGCACTCTGTTGGGGACTTATCCAAAAAATAGGTACCATTTCAGGAGGTATGTATGAACTTTGTAAAGATGGTGCCACTAAAGGTCTGTATTAATTAATTTGATTGTGATAGCATTAAGCAAGGGTTCCTTTTCTTTTGGTTTTGCTAGATCAATTTTGGTGAATTTCCAAACAGTAATGATTTATCTACTTAATGTATATTGAATGATCCTCTTTGTTATGATCACCGACATAAGCACATATAATTTTTGCCTTTCATATGGTAACAGCCTGCAGACATTACTCAGTTCCCAAAGAGTACGAAAGCTCATGAGAAGAACTGTGTTATATCCGTATAGGTTGTGTAATAATTCCTGAACTGGATTAAGTCCTGCTACCTCGTCCTGCTGCCTAGGCTTGCGGACAAGTTTTATTTCTCTGTCTGGTAATCTACTACCTGGAGTTTTTTTTCAGTTTTCCTTTGAATTATATAGCAATGCTGAACCCTGCTCAAGGCTCTGGTGGTTTTCAAATTAACATGCCTAGGTGTCTTGTGGACGTACTACCGTTTCAGGGTTTCTTGGCTTTTCTTCCTTGGACCCCAATGTTCCTAATAAAGTTATTTATTTTCTGCGGTAGTTTTTAGCATAGAATGGGTCCCTTGTCAAATCTATATTTGTTTATGGGACCTACAACTAGACATGATTTACGAATCACATTTGCAATTAAGAAACTGACTCTTTTGGCAACATTTTACTTTGAATAGAATATGTGAATTTTGTCAGCTTCAGTAACGTGAATGCAAAAGAAGTGAGGAGTACAAAAAAATCATTTCCTATATCAAGTTGTTCAGTGTCAATAAAAAGAAGCAGCAGTCTGAAAAAAAAAATTATCACCTATTGCCTCCATTTATTTGGAGCTCACAAGAGTCTAGGCGTCATAGTGTCAATAAAAAGAAGCAGTAGTCTGAAAAAAAGAAAAAATTATCACCTATTGTCTCCATTTATTTGGAGCTCACAAGAGAGTCTAGGCATCTAAGTGCTGCTTGCGCCGCAGACAACACAGTACTCGAGAAAAGAAAAATTATCACCTTTTGCCTCCGCTTATTGGGAGCTCACAACAGTCTGTTGCTGCTTGTGCCACACACTATGGTTCCAACATCTGAAATTTACTTAGAAGTATGGAAGATGTTTTTAAAAAATACTGACCTGAGCCATTGAAACAGGGGCGAATTGCCAAGGCCATTCGCATGCTTTCTTTTGCTCTTGCTTGGCTTTCAGTTTTACATAGTATTACAAGTAAAATCATGGTACCTATAATTTTGTTTGGAATTAATAATTGTACCTCTAATTTTGTTTGCAATTAATAAGTGTGCTGATGTGAATGCTCCAACAGAAAATCAGAATCCTACCCACAACTAATTCTCCACGATTAACCTCTAGATTTTCTTTTCTGGGCAAACGCAATGTGTTTAAGGTTTGTATGGTGCCTATCGTGATCTCCTCCGGTAGCCATATGCATACCTTTAGGCTTCAGTAACTGTGTTTTGATTCTGTGCCAACAAGTCATATGTTTTTTGATTCTGTGCCAACAAGTCATATGTAGAACCCTTTTGCATTTCTAACTCATGGCTTATATGTTACGTGGGACATTTCTTGAACTCTATGTTACAGGATTATGTTCCAACTGTTTTTAACAACTTCAGTGCAAATGTTGTGGTTGACGGGAGCACAGTAAACTTGGGGTTGTGGGATACAGCAGGTTTGCCTTTCCCTCCTTTTTTCCTTTTAGTGGAGCAGACATGAACGGCCTTATTTGCATCCACTATTGTTCATGGTCATCAAAGTTTGATGAATTTAACAGGACAAGAGGACTACAATAGACTGCGTCCATTGAGCTATTGTGGTGCTGATGTTTTTTTGCTGGCCTTTTCGCTTATCAGCAAAGCAAGCTAGGAGAATGTTACTAAAAGGCAAGAAATCTTGTTTTGCTCAATTTTCCTTGCTTCCTCTCTTGATAAATTATTGTAGTTTATCCTCTTGTTATCTTGCCTATGATCCATGTATGCATTTTTTCAGTGGATTCCTGGATTAAGGCACTACGCTAGCTCCTGGTGTGCCCATAATTCTTGTTGGGACAAAGCTTGGTATGCCCGTCATCTCCTATTGCATTGCATTTGTGCAAAATGTCACATTTATCCAGGATTGACCTAAATATATTTTTCACTCCCACTCATCTGCAATTAGAAGCCGGTCTGACAATTATTTATGTATTAAGAATACTATGGAAAAATATTGTTTACTACCATTTTTGTACATATTGTTGTATATGATGCTTGTTCTATCATGCTTCACTAATATGATGCTTGATATATTTACGAGTATGAACATGTATGTTTTGCTTGATATATGATGACGCAAGATAAAACTGATGTTTATTATTCAGTTTGAGATCATATTTGATAGTATATATCACTTTTATTTGGTTTTCCGTTGCAACGCACGGGCACTTTACTAATACTACTCAAGTTTTCACTTGTTTTCACTTGTGTTTTTATTATTTCAGATGTAACACAACATTACAATGAGAGGGCTTCACCACATGGTCAACACCAAGTTGAATTTATTCAGATGAGGACCCTTTTTGAATGAGGTTCAGTTTTTTTTACCATGGTATGCCAATTTAGAAGGTTTTGTTATATGCGAAACATCTCAATTACTTTTGGCCTCATAGTTACAAGAAAATGCTTCAACTTTCAATTTACGGCAACAATTAGTTTGATGTAGTCTTATGCGGGTTTTACTTGTTATAAAAAACTTAAGCTTTTGCCAAAATATCCACCCATAACTTTCAATTTACGTCAAAAAAGTGGAGCTCCAACTTCCATACAAATTCTACCGGTTTTTCCCGGGTTTTGACCGGTAAAACCGGTAACCGGCCCGGTTACCGGCCGCCTCCCGTCCCGACAAAAAAAAAAGTTTGACGAATTTCAACCGGTTTAAACCCGGAATTTCCGGTTACCGGGCGGTAACCGGCCGGTTACCGGTACCGCCCGGCGACCGGGATTCTCTCCGGAACCGGTTTTTCAAACCTTGGTTGCCCCTACATGTAAAAGAGTAATGGTCCTTTTGATCAATTTCTTGTCTTGAACAGGTGTAACTGTGCCTACAATTATTGGTGAAGGGACAAACGGGAATAGTTCTCAAACACATGGCCACGGGAGAACTCCCTGTGAAATGGTTAAAGACAGCTGTGCTAATGATGATTTCATGAATGATGGGCCAGTCTCTAAATTGGGCGAGATGAAAGCTGTTGTTGCCGATAGTTTTGAGGATGATGCACAGATTTGCGGTGACAACACATCCAAACCCATGGGTACTCACCATCATGAGTCTGATGATGCATGCTCTAGGGACCCTAACGAGAACTCAAAATTGCTACATAGCAAAAGGGAAGATCATGCTGAATATTCTGAGTGTCAGGTTGGGGTACACGATAGCACAAAAACACCTGATATATTATATGATCATGAAAAAGGTCAGTATGTTTTGTCCGATTCGCTTCTTGCTTGTCTAGAGGAAGAGTTTGGTGGTGACAGCGATGTTGAACGAACACAACTTGAGCAGCAGTTTAAGGAGCCAGCAAACAGTATCAACAATGGCCCATCAATTTCCATGGATGAGTCAGATCACAAGAACTTTGGCAATGGATTAAATGGTGTTTGTGCACAAGCTTCTGCTAGACATGGTTCAGCAATTTCAAGTAATGGAGAGTGTTTAGCAAATGTCTTGCAGGGTCCAGTTTGTTCTAATGCACATATCGATACTGAAAAGAGTTCAGTTTTCGTGACTGCAGCAGCAAGTGAGGCAAAATCATCTTTGTTGGTCATGCGGAATGAACCACTTCGTACTGCAGTGGCATCTGTTGATCAGAACAAACATAAGTTCCATGGCATAAACTATACTTGCAGAAAAGTTGACGATCCTCTTTCAAAAAGTATAATTTGTCAGGATTATGATGATACTGAGTTTGTTGACAAATTTGTTGCTTTTGAGTCATTAGACAAAGGGAAGCATTCTAAAGATGGGCCACAAAGAGTAAACACTATTGCAGTGTGGCCTGTTGATGATGGAACAAAGTCAGGAAAAGGAAACCTGCTTGACAAAGCGGAAGAATGTCAAGCTGGATGCAGAAATGACAATGAAAACACAGTGATGTCTGTCTCTGTTGGTTGTGAAAGCAATGTTTGTGGACACATACATCCTAAGGGTCAACACAATGTTTTTCACCACCACCCTGATCATGACCTTTCTAACGTTAATCATTTAAATGTTCTACTATCCAAATACCCAGAAACAACAGCAAGAGGGTCAGATTATCATCTAGACCTTATGGGCTGCTACCTGCACCCGATGCCTGTCTTGTCTATCATGCTAAACACCAAAAATAATAGCAGCTTACACATTTATGTACTCAGTGGCTTTTTGAAGAGCTGTCAGAGATTCCTTTATGTATATAATATCACTCCTAAAGGCCAAGAAACACCACCTTATTTTGTTGGTTACACTCCCCTTCTACTGCCCTCCTTGGAGCAGCCTTCTACAGGAAATGTAAGAGCTTTCTGAGAGTACAGCTTTTTGTCAGTGAGGCACATTGTATTAATTTATTTGATACTTTTTGTTCTCTTCAGTTTGCATTTGGAAGATCCGGGCTGCAGTTTACACCTGAAGGCCAGTTTCTGGTCCTTCCTAACAGTATCAGAATGCCTTGTTGCAGGTTGTAATCTTATTCCTTAGCCATGAAGGAAATGTTGGATGTACCCCTTATATTTGTGCTAATCACATATTCTTATTGACAGGATGCAAAGCATCGATTGTTCATGCTCGAGGATAATTCTTTGAAAATTGTATCTGTTAACTTTGGTTATGTTTCACTCTTGACCAAATTAATGCCTTACGGGACAGTGTCATGTGTTTTGATCTGTGAACCAAATTATGTTGTAGCTGCTGAAGACAGCAGAAACTTGCATATATGGATGATGGCCACTGGATGGAGGTACATATTGCTCTATTATAATTATAACTTATAAAAGCATTAAATGCTTCCCTTCTCTCCCAAATTTTACTGCCTGCATGGTACAACACTTTTCCAGTATAGGTTTACTGTTGTTTGTTGAAATTGCTGGACGTGCTAATATTGTTGGAACTTGGAAATGTAATTATCCATTTAGATTCCCTTGTGTATCAATCTATTATTATATAATTAAAACAACGAAAATTGGAGGCATCACATTAGCTCTGAGATAGAAGATTTCACATAATAATAAAAAAAAGAAAAGATACACATCACTTATTTGGTGGACCCAAATTAGTAAATTACATTGTTGTCACTTGTCAGTTAGTCATGTATAAGAAACAATTAGTATTCAATAACAACTACTAGTCTGTTTTCAGCTATAGGGCTCCTAGTAGATATATATGGTATTCTGCCACAGAATCTCACAGGAGTTGTGGCTATGTCATTGTTACATAAGCTGCTATGTAATTATCTATTTTTACTATACTAAGATCATAAAAATTCTGAAATGTTAAGAAATTTTTTATGCTATATCTTTCTGGACATAAACACACCAATTTCCTATGAACATGTTAAAACTTTCACATGGTTGATAAACAATCCAGGTCTAATAATATACGTTAAACTGAACATTAATCCATTGAGATCTGTCTAAGTTCTCTAATATCAATAATCAAATCAGAAATCACCTAAAGATCTGGTTGGCTTTTTTTTTGTTCTACTCTACATTTGCTGAAGGATAGTTTTTTCTCTTTGATAACGAATCGAACTCATTGATATTCCTTTCGTAAGTGTTTCTGCTCCAAAGTTGCCAAAGACAACTTTAATATTTCCAATATGGTGCACACTATTAAAACTGTAATTGTTTACTTGAAAATAGAAAATATGCACTAACTTTTCTTACAAGGATACTATGTGATGATGTATACGCATGGATCGGATTACCGGCGGTGAGCGGGATAAAAAAAAACCGGCCGGGTTTTTTCGAAGTGCATTTATATTTGTGAGTCTTTTGTGATTGCATAATGCATCTTCTAGGTTGGTTTAAACCCTTTTTGTATTAGATTACCTATTGTATGAGCTAAATATGCTTCGAAACATCCGAAATTCAACTTTTTCTTGTGTTTCCCGGTTTTTTAGCGGGTTTTCCGGGTTTTTAGCGGTTTTTCTGGTTTTTTGGGGCGGTAACCGGCCGATTTTTCCGGTTACCGGTTTCAAATTCAAATTTTATAATTCAAAAATTGACCGGGTTGTAACACCCCGACCCTCCACAGGGTCCAAGGTGCTACCACCACACCCTTACCAATTCACAAGTGTTGCTAATCCAACTTTTAGCAGCACATTCTCTATTCTTTTTATATCATTACCCACAGTTATCAAACCACAATTAACAGTAGGATGATGGCAAAAACAACTAACTTCATACGTCTAAACTGTTATTTCACATGTGCCGTGCCCAAAAGTACTGTCCCATTCCATGCATGTCGTCACCCTTCACCTAAAAACAACGACAAAGCAAGGGTGAGTCTGGAGACTCAGCAAGCACATGATAAAACAGTAACATCACTTTAGCAATTTCAACTGTAACTGTATACTGTAAATCAATTCTATGTCTGTAAACTGTAATTCAACCCTATGTCTGTAAACTGTAAATCACTTCTATGTCTGTAAACTGTAATTCAACCCTATGTCTGTAAACTGTAAATCAATTCTATGTCTGTAAACTGTAATTCAACCCTATGTCTGTAAACTGTAAATCAATTCTGTAACTGTAAATTAATTCTGTAACTGTAAACTGTCTGTAACTATAAACTGTAAATCACAACTGTAACTGTAACCTGTCAATCACAACTGTAACTGTAAACTGTAAATCACAACTGTAACTGTAAATTGTAATGCACAACTGTAACTGTAAACTGTAATGCACAACTGTAACTGTAAACTGTAATGCACAACTGTCTGTAACTGTAAATCACAACTGTAACTGTAAATTGTATCACTTTTTGTCACTGTAATGCAATGCAATATCATGCAATGCATCTGTATGCATCTGTATGCTCTGTAACTGTAGCGTATACCGGTATAGCGGAGCGTCCACCCGTCGATGGACCACTCATTTGCCTACCTCTGTAGGTCTTATTCCAGAGCACTCCGGACTAGTCATATGACTTTCTCACCGACCTGGCTCTTATTCAAGAGCCCTCCGGACTAGTCATGACTTTCTCACCGACCTGGCTCTTATGCATTTTGCATGATGCAACATGCCTCAAATATGAATGTCTAATCAGAAACAGTACTCATCAAGTTGTGATTAGCACAATTCATATACATCATCTCATAAACACTGTAATTCATGGCATGGAAACATGAATAACAAACATTCATCACAATTTACTGTTCTACCATGCACTTGCCTGTTAACCTGGCGGACGGTGCGTAGACGGCACCAGACTCGAACCGCCACCTGAACAAGCATTAATCATCTCAATTCATCACATCACTCATGCAATACATTCAATTACGAGTAAATAACATCGTTCAACTGTCCAATCGACATAACCCACTCCTGTCTCACCGGGCAACCTCTCATTGACCCGATGCTTCACCAGTCTATAAATTGAGCGATCACATTATTTATACTCGCCGATCAATTTCTACACGTTTAATCTCACTTTAATCAGTTACATTGTCTAATCTCAAATTATGTTTCCTTCTCCCTCTTCTGCCACAGATTGATCAGATTAACAGTGGCGGTACCGATTGTACCGACCAGGCATTAATATTAATAACGATAATTAAATAGTCACATGCATCGACTCTAATTATCGGTATACTATTTATGCCCGACTCGATAAAATAAACAAGGGAGAAGAGTGGTCGCGGCGTTACCCTAGCCCCGGGCGATCGGATCGGGACAGTGTTTCCTTTTTCTCGGCCGGATCGAGCAGATCTGGCAACGGGTCGACTTCCCTTTTTTTTCTCCTCTTTCCCTTCTCTTTCTCTTTCTTCTTTTCTTTTTCCTCTTCCTCTTTCCAGTTGGCCGACGCCCCTCTTTCTTTCCTCTTTTTTCTTCACGGGCGCCGCACTCCCTTCTTCCTTTCTTTTCACGCCGGCGCCTCCCTCTTCTTTTTCTCTTCACTCGCCAGCGGCTCTCTCCTCCCTCCCCTCACGGCCGACACCTTCCCTCTCCTCCACCCCGTGGAGCGGCGATGGCGCGAGCAGGGGGGCGAGGCGCGAGCGAGGGCGGCGCCCCGAGCGGCAACTGGAGCGGCGCGCACGAGTGGGACGGGGACGGCACAGCGGCGACGGCGCGCGAGTGGCAGCACCGGCGGCTGGGCGACGGCAAGGCGCGCGGCAGCAGCGGCGCACGGGCGGCAGCAGCGGCGCGTGCGCGAGCGGCGGCGGCGGCTGCGACGGCGCGCGCGCAAGCTGGGGACGACGGCGGCGGCTACCGGAGCCGATGAGCGGCGGCGCCAGCGAGCTAGCAGCGGCGACCACAGCGCGCGTGGGGAGCAGCGGCAGGAGCCAGGTGAGCACGGGGAGAAGGCAAAATGGATTTTTGCCTCTCCCTCTGTCTCTCTCTCATATAGATATTTGTGGGGGTGGGCCGGGCTGGGTCGGGCTGAGCTCATACGGCCCAGGTATTACATTCTACCCCCCTTAACAGAATTCGACCCCGAATTCTGCAACTCGATAATCTGTACGAAAAATAAACAAACAACTGAATCAAATAGAAATCAACTGTAACTCGTACCCGTAGAGAACAACTCTGGGTACTTCTCGCGCATGCGAGATTCCAATTCCCATGTCGCTTCTCGCTCAGTCTGATGCGACCATAGGACTTTCACATACTTCAACGTTCTGTGCCTCAACACTCCGATTCCTCCAGAATCCGAACTGGACGGGACTCGAAGGTGAGGTCTTGCTTAAGGGGCAATGGTTCTATAACAATCCCATGTTCCGGATCCCTTAAGTACTTTCTTAACATAGACACATGAAACACATTATGCACTCCTCGCATAGACTCGGGAAGACCCAAACGATATGCCGACTTTCCAATTCGTGCCTGAATCGGAAACGGCCCAATATACCGCGGGCTAAGCTTCCCTTTGATCCCAAATCTCACAATCCCTTTCGTGGGAGACACTCTCAAAAGCACATGATCTCCCACCTCGAACTCTAAGTCTCGCCTTTAACATCCGCATAGCTCTTCTGCCTACTCCGGGCAGCTAGCAAATTCTGTCTAATCTCCGCCACTCGTTCCACTGTCTGTTGGACCCAATCTGGACCTAGAACTGCCTTTTCACCTACGGCATCCCAACAGAGTGGCGATCTACATTTCCGCCCATACAGAACCTCAAATGGCGCGGCCCGAACACGGGAATGGTAGCTGTTGTTGTAGGCAAACTCCGCGAGTGACAACTGATCCTCCCAGCTACCTTTCCACGACAGAACACAGGACCTCAACATGTCCTCCAGTGTTTGAATAGTGCGTTCGGACTGCCCATCTGTCTGTGGGTGGAAAGCGGTACTAAACTGAAGTTTTGTGCCCAAAGCGCTTTGCAAGCTCTCCCAAAACTTGGAGACAAACTTAGCATCTCTATTCGAAACTATCGTCTTGGACACACCATGCAATCTCACTATCTCACGCATATAGACTCAATTCTCACGTCATCCTACGGCTGGTCTAACACGACCACTACCTTAGGAACCTTTAACGTCTCGTGTCTCGGCATGAGGAAATCATCAATCCTCCACAAAAATCACTCTCATCGCTTGCACACAAGAGATAACGCTACTTTTGTTCGCAACAAAGAGAGCTCTTCTCTTTCATGCGAGAAATATCACATAACACTCATAAACCCGACTCGCTTTTACAAAGCAAAGTCTTTTATAAAGGTAATCCAATCATAGGATCAATCTCTTCATCCACCAATAACAACCTTTCTTCTAAAATAATTGGGGATTCACTTCCCCACAGGAAACCATTTTATCACAATAAATCCACTCAGAGTGAAAATTGAACAGGACATCAATTCTCATCGTGACCAACGATTTTATGCCGCATATACCATGCGACAATTCATCCTTCCAACATCAACCTATGAGTTACAAAACCAACTCAATCCTGGAGCAAGATTCACACGAATCTGGGGATGCTTTAGTACGTGCCTCGCAAAGTACTCAAGCAAACCTCCTACACCAATGACATACTGTCGACAGGTAACCTCACCTGTCCTATCAAAATCCGTATTCGATTCTATTAATTCAATTCCTCCAATACCCTTATTCTCTAGGGTTTCAACTCATGTTCTATTTACATCACGATGAACTCCATCAATGGTCAACTTCATCTCATGAAATGATTCATTTCTCTAACTATTTCCTCAGTCAATGATCACCGAACACAGTGAACATAAAAATCACCCATCTGTACTCAATTCCTCATATCCACAAAATGAGGTAAGCTCTATTCAAGATCTCAGTTAACATCTGATAACTAAACTCTCTAATAGCTCTACTTCAATTTTTTTTCAATCTTTTAGCCTCCAATAGCTATCAACAAATATGAGGCTCATAAACCAAGGTTTCCAATATTCCTCCAATAACTCTGATAACATTATCATTCTCGATCTATGTTATGGGAATCAAGCAATCTAAAACATTAACACCTAGTAATGATTACCTCAAAACATAAGTCAGGAAAGCTCTTTCACCAAAATCTCATACTCTCATCGCTACCCATGTTTTACCAGCTTAACTGTGACATCAGCCACCATTATTTCCCATAGACGCGATTAGTTGCGATAGCACAATCGACAACCGGTTTTGCCTTTAAGGCCGATTTTATCCCTAATTAATTTCTCGCCAGGATTATGGCCTAAGATCAACTCGTTTTCTATTAGCCATAAACAATAGACAAATAACACCAAAGAACAAGAAGATGCAACAAAATCCAAATCTTACATGACCCTAATTGACGCGCCCGGCTCACTTTAAACTCCCAATTCAAAACAACCGAAATTATGTGTTTGGGAAATGCTCAGGACTCATTCCTGAGTACGCCTAGGACTTCGTTCCTAGGTACGCCCGAAACTTACGCGTTCGGGAGCGCCACAGACCACTCGTCCGGGAAATCTCATATGCAGAAGTGAGGAAAGTCATGTAGCACTCATGATACAAGCAAATAAATCAATCTGTGAGTCATACGGATCTCTTACCGTACCTCTAAGCATTCATCATTATTAGAAACTTAACATGACCTTCAAAGTCATGAACTCCAAATGCTAATGCACATCAAAACATAAAGCATTCCTTCCAGATACCAACATATATAGAATTCAATTAAAATTCTGTTCCCCATAACCACGACAAGCAAGTACCTCTTGTACTGCTTACACCGATTAGCAAATGTCAATTCGCTAATACATAAGTCATTGACTTTTAGTATCCCATCTTGAACCTTTCCACGGCTCATCGGATACTTTATTTCCTCTATATTTACTCTATGATTCATCAAACACTGCCACCTTACTGTACAAAACAACACAATCATAACGACTATCAAATACGCATACCACAAGATGCGATTAAGGCTCTTTGATCAAAAGATCCACTATCAATAAATAACTCCATGAGCACCTAATTCCAAGGCGCTAACTCATCTCCACAGCTCAACTTTAAGGATGATCAATCACCCAGATTTTTAGCACACATCATATGTACTTCCGTAAACCACAGTCGCTTTTACGCATAGAATCCATCTGTTCTACTTCCATATGCGTGCACATGATTTCCTACAAAATGCAGTGGCAACTCCACCAACTCATGCTTAAATATTGCCACCAAATCTCACTAGAACATTACTAGTTTCATCCCTCAAAATTTGAGTCACACTCAGCTGTACAACAATTCTTCTCCATCCAATTTAACTGGAAGATTTAGCCAACATCAAGATCCCCATTCTAGTCCTCCCAACTCATTCCAATCATAACTATTAAAATCTTTCCAAAACTTCAGTCGTGATTATAGTAATCTCTCACTGTGCAAGATTGGTAAACTTAGATCTATAATCCTTCGCCTAATGCCAAATGAAAGGATAACTCCCTGAGGGATTTTCCACCAAAACAATAAATTAGCACACTTCTTAGCATGCCTAGATTGCACATTAGGTTAATCAATTGGGACCATCATAATACCAGTCATTCGATGTGGCTCAACAGTTTAGGCAACCATAATCACCGACTGATTCATCAATATTTCAAGTCTAATTATTAAACAAGAATGAGTCTACCTTACGTCGCTGCTTCTCATATCACTACTAAATCCCCATTGTATTCAAATCAACTTCAATCCCACAAACATAACTACAGTTAATTTCTCTCCTGGATTCTCACAACTTAGAATCCCATGCTGTAGCAGCCTGTTACTTTAACTACCATATCCCACGTACGCTGAATCAAACACTTCAACCACTGTTAGATATTGCCTTCTCCAAAACATTGATCTCAACACGCAAGTCACTCCAATCATTCGCATAATCAAAATTCCCCCGAATACCAGACTTGCCTGGAGCACTCCCCTCTATCGGGTATTTCCATACAACTCAACGAGTTGCTAACCAATTTCCAAACTGAAACAAAACAACACTACCTCACTGTCACAAATGGCAACATGACCATGCCTCTCCCGTGGCCACGATCTCAGTCTCTATTGCATCGGTACGCGACACAATCACAGCAAGGTCCCGTCGGACACACAAGCAACAAATTCAAATGCTTGGCATCAACTCGCAAGCATCAGCCTCAAAGCATTGCAAATCAACATGACTAATGAAAACAGAAATGCAATGCAAAACCCAATCCCGTCCTACCGTGCACCCATGTGTGTCAAGTTTTAATTTAACCATTAGGCCTAAGGTTTTTTTTTTTCCACCACGAACCTAACGCCCGCTCTGATACCAACTGTAACACCCCGACCCTCCACAGGGTCCAAGGTGCTACCACCACACCCTTACCAATTCACAAGTGTTGCTAATCCAACTTTTAGCAGCACATTCTCTATTCTTTTTATATCATTACCCACAGTTATCAAACCACAATTAACAGTAGGATGATGGCAAAAACAACTAACTTCATACGTCTAAACTGTTATTTCACATGTGCCGTGCCCAAAAGTACTGTCCCATTCCATGCATGTCGTCACCCTTCACCTAAAAACAACGACAAAGCAAGGGTGAGTCCGGAGACTCAGCAAGCACATGATAAAACAGTAACATCACTTTAGCAATTTCAACTGTAACTGTATACTGTAAATCAATTCTATGTCTGTAAACTGTAATTCAACCCTATGTCTGTAAACTGTAAATCACTTCTATGTCTGTAAACTGTAATTCAACCCTATGTCTGTAAACTGTAAATCAATTCTATGTCTGTAAACTGTAATTCAACCCTATGTCTGTAAACTGTAAATCAATTCTGTAACTGTAAATTAATTCTGTAACTGTAAACTGTCTGTAACTATAAACTGTAAATCACAACTGTAACTGTAACCTGTCAATCACAACTGTAACTGTAAACTGTAAATCACAACTGTAACTGTAAATTGTAATGCACAACTGTAACTGTAAACTGTAATGCACAACTGTAACTGTAAACTGTAATGCACAACTGTCTGTAACTGTAAATCACAACTGTAACTGTAAATTGTATCACTTTTTGTCACTGTAATGCAATGCAATATCATGCAATGCATCTGTATGCATCTGTATGCTCTGTAACTGTAGCGTATACCGGTATAGCGGAGCGTCCACCCGTCGATGGACCACTCATTTGCCTACCTCTGTAGGTCTTATTCCAGAGCACTCCGGACTAGTCATATGACTTTCTCACCGACCTGGCTCTTATTCAAGAGCCCTCCGGACTAGTCATGACTTTCTCACCGACCTGGCTCTTATGCATTTTGCATGATGCAACATGCCTCAAATATGAATGTCTAATCAGAAACAGTACTCATCAAGTTGTGATTAGCACAATTCATATACATCATCTCATAAACACTGTAATTCATGGCATGGAAACATGAATAACAAACATTCATCACAATTTACTGTTCTACCATGCACTTGCCTGTTAACCTGGCGGACGGTGCGTAGACGGCACCAGACTCGAACCGCCACCTGAACAAGCATTAATCATCTCAATTCATCACATCACTCATGCAATACATTCAATTACGAGTAAATAACATCGTTCAACTGTCCAATCGACATAACCCACTCCTGTCTCACCGGGCAACCTCTCATTGACCCGATGCTTCACCAGTCTATAAATTGAGCGATCACATTATTTATACTCGCCGATCAATTTCTACACGTTTAATCTCACTTTAATCAGTTACATTGTCTAATCTCAAATTATGTTTCCTTCTCCCTCTTCTGCCACAGATTGATCAGATTAACAGTGGCGGTACCGATTGTACCGACCAGGCATTAATATTAATAACGATAATTAAATAGTCACATGCATCGACTCTAATTATCGGTATACTATTTATGCCCGACTCGATAAAATAAACAAGGGAGAAGAGTGGTCGCGGCGTTACCCTAGCCCCGGGCGATCGGATCGGGACAGTGTTTCCTTTTTCTCGGCCGGATCGAGCAGATCTGGCAACGGGTCGACTTCCCTTTTTTTTCTCCTCTTTCCCTTCTCTTTCTCTTTCTTCTTTTCTTTTTCCTCTTCCTCTTTCCAGTTGGCCGACGCCCCTCTTTCTTTCCTCTTTTTTCTTCACGGGCGCCGCACTCCCTTCTTCCTTTCTTTTCACGCCGGCGCCTCCCTCTTCTTTTTCTCTTCACTCGCCAGCGGCTCTCTCCTCCCTCCCCTCACGGCCGACACCTTCCCTCTCCTCCACCCCGTGGAGCGGCGATGGCGCGAGCAGGGGGGCGAGGCGCGAGCGAGGGCGGCGCCCCGAGCGGCAACTGGAGCGGCGCGCACGAGTGGGACGGGGACGGCACAGCGGCGACGGCGCGCGAGTGGCAGCACCGGCGGCTGGGCGACGGCAAGGCGCGCGGCAGCAGCGGCGCACGGGCGGCAGCAGCGGCGCGTGCGCGAGCGGCGGCGGCGGCTGCGACGGCGCGCGCGCAAGCTGGGGACGACGGCGGCGGCTACCGGAGCCGATGAGCGGCGGCGCCAGCGAGCTAGCAGCGGCGACCACAGCGCGCGTGGGGAGCAGCGGCAGGAGCCAGGTGAGCACGGGGAGAAGGCAAAATGGATTTTTGCCTCTCCCTCTGTCTCTCTCTCATATAGATATTTGTGGGGGTGGGCCGGGCTGGGTCGGGCTGAGCTCATACGGCCCAGGTATTACACGGGTTTTCCCCGGTTTTTCCGGTTACCGGCCGGTAACCGGCCGGGAACCGGTACCAGCCTCCAACCGGGATTTAGGCCGGTACCGGTTTTTGGAACCTTGTGTATACGTACCAAGACACACTATACTGTATTGCTTTGTTAACATTTATCCACAGGCCTATTTGTTTCTTCCTTGTGGATGTTCTAGTTATGCAAATGAATACATTTGTCAGGTGCATTCTTTTCATACTTCCCAAGTATTTTCCGAACTTATTTTCTCAGTATTGGTGTAATGCATTAGTCACGTGCTAAGTTCATGTTGCAGTTGCCTTTTGCTAGACATCCCTATTAGGGTACATTGCATTCACAGGACACTCCATTTAGACTTTATGCTAGCACTAGACTTGTATATTGCCGTACCAATTCTTTGATGGACACCATTTATTCTCAGTTCTCCTTGTGTTTACAGTGTGATCTCTGAGGAGTATGTGCTTCCTAGTTTGGGTAATGTGGGTCCTTCAATACTGGAGCTCAGAAGAATGCCACAAAGCAACTCTCTCATTATTGGTCATGATGGTGCAGGTGGCTTTTGTTTGTGGTAAGTTAGGGTCCTTCCCTGTATGCTTCAAAGTTTGAAGTGTTCTCTGCAGATGCTCATCTCAAAGTGAAAAATAATACTCTGGAAAGACCAACATAAAACCAACATGTCAAAGTTGATGAAAAATTCAATATTATCATATAGGAAGGGTTTCTCTTGTCAGCTCTTATTCTTCCTTTGTGTTAAGAAGCTCAAAACTTAATCTTTAATAATGCTACAATGCTTCTTAACCTCACTATAAGGTAAATGGATGCTCACAACTTCACATCATAACAATGTAATCCCTGCATGGATGTCAGCAAGTTACTATTCCTATCTGAGTTTCGATTTGCTCAACTTCACTATAAAGTGAATGGATGCTCACAACTTCACATTATAACAATGTAATCCCTGCATGGATGTCAATAAGTTACTATTCCTATCTGAGTTTCGATTTGTTTTAAGTATTGACTTTTTGCTGATCTACTACTTTTACCTACTCTCTTAATGAACATCTGATTTGAAGGAAGTAAAAAACTTTCTTAGGGACTTCTCCAAGCGAACACTCTTGGCAACTTTTGCAGCTCCAGGGAACATCGTCTTCCAGATTCTGCCCATAGGCTTCTGTAGTTTGCAGGAGGATATCATTCATGCTTCAGTTGATGACAGAGAGAGAAGGTTACGAGAGATCACAGTTAAGAGACATATCTGGAAAAGCTGACAAGGATTCCATTCTGATGTCACCGGGAAAAGATATAGCAATTTGGATTCTGGTTTCTTCTGCTTCAGTAGCTGAGTATCAACATGATCTTCGTGCAAAGGAGCACAATGCCCGATGGAAGCTAGCTCTGCTGGCAAAGAATAGAATTTTTTGGGGAAATATTTTAGATCCAAGGTATCTTCACTTCTCCATGTACACTTAGGGGCTGTTTGGTTGCCTGCATCGGGGTGGCTCGCACCAGCGCATGCAGGGAGATGATGTTTGGTTGCCTGCATCGGGGTGAGAGCCTGCACGAGCGGATGCAAAAAATCAACTGTAGCCAGGCTGAGGAGAAACGCGGCTGATGACCTTCTCTACTCAGCCTGGCTATGCTCATGCAGCTGCATCAGCTCATGCAGGCAACCAAACAGGCCCTTATAGCATGTGTTGATTATTGCACTCATTCTTGTTCACGGGTTTGAATAAGTACCATCTTGTGTTTGAAGACCTTCCTTCAATTGTACTGTTGTTATATATTGATTACTATGCTTGCATTCAGTCATTCACAAGCTTAAAACATTTAACCAAGGTCTGTCGAGTTTCACATGATTGCTGCTAGAGATGGCAACGGGTAAATACCCGTCGGGTATAGCTAAACCATACCCGTACCCGATACCCGCACCCGCACCCGCTACAATACCCGTACCCGCACACGGGTATAGAAACTTACCCATACCCGCACCCGCGCGGGTATTTATACCCGACGGGTAACCCATACCCGAATTGATAAGGGTATATACGGGGCACAGGTATATACGAGTGCGGGTATTTCCATCGGCTTCGTTTCGAATATATATATACGGGCCACAGGTATATGTACCTGTTGCTATATCTAATATACACCCGGCCGGGTATATTTTACCCGCGGGTATGCGGGTACGGGTAGTATACACCCGCACCCGCACCCGCATACCCGATGGGTAGAGATTTTTGCCCATTAGCATACCCGCGGGTGAAGATATCTTTCCATACCCGCCTCCTTATCGGGTAAAACCCATCGGGTACTCGGGTTTCGGGTACCCGTTGCCATCTCTAATTGCTGCTTTAGAGGAATTCCATTGTAGGTCCCCATGTTTCTTTTGTTTTTGCTACATACTTGTATGGACAAACCTTGCCTAGCATGGGTGGATTTTGACACAAAGTTGTTTGATATTTAATTTTTTAAAAATCGAGTTTCCTAAATCTGCTTTGGAGGATAGAAAAAAGTGTCTTTTGCACTGACGCCCCTAAACTTCTCTCCATTATGCGAGTTAGTCATTTTGATGGAAGCTGGGGATGTGGTGGGGTATTAATTTTTACGTTTAGGGACATCTAGCACAAGTTCTGTCACTTAACAACCACTTGATGGCCAAGATGACTAATTTGTCTAAGGTGGAGATTGGATACACATTTAGGGACTTGCTGGCAGCAAGAACTGGCCGGTTTTTGGTGGTTTACCGGAGTCGGCTTGATTCCAGTTTTTTAACCCTAGACCGTTTCACAACCACAGACACCCCCCATCCCAATTTCTTGTGAAATATTGATATTATGACTTGTTGATTAGACTCCAAGCAATAATATTTGAAGGAAAAATCAATTTTGATGTTCTTGGGAATAATTGGGCAGTTTTGGGGTGAAAACTGGATCAGGAAGGGTCTGGTTTTAGGGATGGTTCTGTTTCCTAAACCCTGCTTGCCAGATTAAGTTTCAAATTTATGGGTCTAGGTGTCAAAATCGTGCAAGTTTAAAGACCTATGGTGCAACTTTCGGGCACTTAAACTAATTATTGTTGTGTACTATTATTGCTCAGTAGCACTTTGTTTGGGTGTAGTTTACCACATCTATAGTCTGTTAATCTAAATATCATTTTCGCTAAAAGAAATTGATGAAGAGACTTGATTGCAACTTTTAACAAATAGGAGGATGTGATTAGAAAAAAAGGATGTATGGTTGAGAGTTGAGACTAGTATAAATTAGTCTTGGAAGTGGCATCTTTGTCGATGGACACCAGGGCATCATGGTCCAGCCAGGGTCTTTGCAATTTTCAAGAGTTTGAGTATGTATGAATTAGTCTGTACGTCTTTATTGTGCTATAAATGGCCAATCCATTGAAAAATAAATGTCATGTGCAACACTAAGAGGACAGTACTGCAGTGAGGCACTGTAGCACGGTACTATAGTGGTGCATGGTTGTTTTCCTTTGCTTAGAATTAGATTGATTTGGCCAGTTAAGAAGCTTATGTTTGGTTATTCGGTTTCGTTAATATTAGATACAAGATATTTGGAGCCCCTTATAAATAAGGAGGCATTGCTATCTTTATCAACAACCAAGAAGCATGAATTAAAAGCCCCCTCCGTGAAGGAAGAAGCCATAACAGTCATGGTCCAGAAGGCACCTAGATTGTCCTCTCTGTGCCATTGGCCGAGGCCCTGCCATCTATGGTGCGGAACACAACATGTGCTGCATGTAGGATCACGAAATTGTTGCATCTGTCTTGCCACAATGGCTGGAAAGGGCTTCTCTACTGCCTTGCTCTGGGTTGTGCTAAAGGCTTTGCACCGATGCCCTGAACCGTTGTCGGAGTCTTGCTGAGTTTCGCGCAACGTGGTGCCAATAGTGTGCTCTGAAGACATAATGCTACCACCTAGGATTGCAACCATAGTCATCACCCACAGCCATGGTTGTTACGGTGTCGCCAAGTCATTGCCTTGGCGGCACCTAGGCGTCGTGGCGGTCCTGGGGGAGCCATGGAGTTTCGCCATGACAACCATCCCCTCACTCCCATCGTGGCCGCCCTTTGTCTTCCTTGGCTCCGGCCGGTGGGAATGGCCAGATCCGGTTGGATTTTTGCGGAGACGGGGTGGCAGGCGCCAGGGGGGTTGGGGGGGGGGGGGGAGACGCCAAGGTGGGGAGGCGGGGAGGAGGCCACGTGAGAGGAGTCGAGAGAGAGAGAGAGAGAGAGAGCAGAGGTTACGAGTTATGAGGGAGACCCAAGCAACAGCCCTGTACTTGCACAGCAATGGCCAACACTACGCACTTGCTGGACTGCAATGTCATCTTGAGCTTCATCTCCAGTTCCAGAGAACATAGCAATGTAATGTGATTAAGTACTATTTAGAGTATGCAGTGCTCCTAGTACTTTTACCTGATGACAAGCATTTTGCTGCATGCATATCTGTTTTGTCTTTGAAGCGAACAAGACAGCTAGTCGACTATTTGTTATGATTTAGTTAATATGCATGGCATCATTGAGCTGAATATGGAACTGATGCTATTGCTCAAAGTGGGGGACAACCAGGCATAGCACACAATTCTTCTAACTGAGTTATATATAGAGTTCCATATCAGGAAGAAACTAGTGAATGAAGTTGTTGACTAGTTTGCTAGCTTGAAGCTCCTCATGAAGAAAGAGAAGGGTTGGAATGCAAAGAAGAGCAATGTTTTTGAATCATTGCTCTATTAAAAAATCTTAGATCTTGAGATTCATGTCACCACAATAAACTCTTTTCAGAAGTTTTTGTTTAGTGCATATCATGAATGATTTTCAGTCTCAGTGATGTACATTTTCCTTTTCAGGGCTACCGTTGTAGATGCTTCTGGTAACTATGGATTTGCTGGAACATATGAAGGTCTGTTATATACGTGGGAATTATCTTCTGGTAGAAAACTTGCTCGTACACAGTGTTACAACTGTAAGTGACGTGAGACCATGTCTCCCTGAATCTGTGCTAGTAGTTACTGAATAGCAACTTGGAATGCGAAAACAAACACTCTTATCTGTTAGTACACACGACTGACACGAGTGAGACAATGAGGGTTTGCTTGCATTCTTTATCTTGAGTGAGCAATTTTTCTGTACTTTCTGCTTTAAATATACTTAGGTACTAACCTTTTCTGGCTCAGTGAAACTTCTAGTAGTATTGTTAAATAGTATATTATGCGAGTAGCTTAGTAGGTTAGCTATGGTGAGTTCGTGACTCAGCTATCCTTTATGATTATTTCTCTGCGAGCTACTTCAATGTGGTGCCATAATGCTAAGTTGGATTTGTTCGGGTTACTGTCTGTTTTACTACTTAATGGAGTGACTTATCTGTTTCATCTTACAAGGCTGGCTGTTCTACAAATAACATGCTCATCTTTCTAGTCAATTATAAGAATAATTCACTAATCTCTCCCACTTGTGCAATCAGGTGGACGAGTCTCCTGTATTGCTGTTGATGCCAAATCAGGTGTAGTGGCAGTGGCTGACGATGGATGCCAGTTATTACTTTACACGCAAAACAAGTTGCTAAGCAACGCAAGGGCAGACGGGCACATGTTCAGGCTATAGCAGTCGTTGCGGCAAACTAGCGGGAAGTTTGTAATTGTATAGCTTACAGTTTACAGTTGTCGATAAGTTTTTGGTTGGCTTTGTACTTCGATTTCTCCACTCCAGCTAACATAGTCTGATAGCCATCTATTGTGCATAGCTGATCAAATTTCAAGTTGCACTGAAATTGTGACTGTTTAAGTTTCTTAATCATTCCCAAGTTCTATCTTTTTTTTTTGTATCATTTCTTTGAACAAGTTATCTTTTTATCACTGTAACAACTGATAGACGAACTCTGTATTCCTATGCTGTCGAAACTCCATATTCCTATGCTGTAAAGGCCGGTACTGTAGATTAATCAGTTTTATGCCATCATGTATTATGATATAGCCCACACTACATGTAGTTAGTGGAACTTAAGACCTGGTGAGTAATGATGCAATCTCAACTTTTTTCATATGCTGCGCATTCTTACGAAGCCTGTAAAAAATTAAGATCACCCATCTGATATGGAAGAAATATAATGCAAGTGCAACTGAAGATTCAAATAAAAATTAAACAGTTTTTCTTTAGATGTACAAATGAACAGTTCCATAGGCTCATCTCAATATGTACATTGTGTATGGAGAGTATTGTTAACTTCGGTTAAGGGCAAGCTTGAACCTCGCTGCTAGGCTCGGCTCGAATTTGTGCCATGCGCAAGTTGAGCCGAGTAACAAGCCGAGCTAGCTCGTTAAGCTCGATAAAATTAAAACACAGTCGGCTAGCCCAGCAACAAATTCAGCATTCAAGAAGGCACCTTTTCATGTTTTTACTAGCTCTTCGTGGACTATGATGCTAATTAGTGGATTAGACGTTAGCAACTTTCAACTGGTTACATGTATACATAAAAGGTATCGTCCAACATGAACCCTTTTAAGTGATATTATGGACTTGTTGACTGGCTGTTGTTGTGACCCAGTGGACTATTGAATCTTAACATATATGCAATTGTTAGTGCTTGACTTTTAACGAGGATAACGAGCCAACTCCAGCTTTTAAGTCGAGCATGCATTTTTGCTTGATTGCTTAACAAGTCGAGCCGAGCCATATTTGCTAATAAGTTTGACCGGGCCGACCTGAGCCAGTTTGTTATCCACCCTGAGGTTCCAACTATAAGTTATGGTACATATGCTGTAATTTTTTTTTAAAAAAAGATGGATTCTATATAAAAAGTATCCGCATTGACCATATTATAATGATATCTTCGAATTTATGATTCAAAATATTTTTGGCATGTTAGTACAAACATTGATAGTTACTTTCACATTGGAAACTGTAAATACTAAATAAAACGGCTCCACCGCCACCATGCTTCCGAAGTATGAAATTTCGGGTTTTAAGTTTCAACTAGAAATTTGAATTTTCAACTCGAGATTTCAAACTGTTAGCTGGTAATTCAATCTTTTAACTGAAAGCTGCAGCAGTCAACACCGTTGGAGGCATAGGCTTCTTCTTTCCAGCTTCCAAAAACTGATTTTTGACTTTTCTACAGTAAGTAGCTTTTAAACGGGGTGTTTTTTTAATACGGAGTCTACAAGTTGATTGTAGTACACACTGTAGCGACTTTATTTATATCGGCCAAAACCACACGCGAGTTTCTGTTACTCCGTACTATCTCTCATGAACAACCCAAAAGTCATACGCCGTAGCCAAAAGCCATAAGCCGAAGGCAAAAAGAACAGGCCTAGTGGCACTCGACGGTTAGGGCTTGGGAGCAGAGTATGCGGCACCCTTGTGCGCAGATAGGATGAGAGGGTTTTTAGTTAGCAGCGGGCTACCGTGGAACAAGTGAATAAGCTAGAGGGCCCACCTGTTCGTGCGAGTGCTTGGGTTATAGGCCCGTTCATTCTGGCTTTTGAGCGGCTTCTGGCATTCAGCTGTTGGTTTTTAACTAAAATTATAATGTTAGTTTTTTTCTAAATTATTTAATTAAAGAAAAATAAAGAAAAATAAGAAGAAAAAAGAAAAACACTATTATATATCTATGGATAATGCAAAGGAAAAAAAGAAGACAAAGCTAAAAAAGCAAAAAAAAAGCCAAAATTAATAAGCTAGTTGTAATACCAGAGAGTTGCAGGTAAAACCAATTCGAGACATAATGCCGTTTTACTCCACAGGCTTTTAGCCATGAGGTAAAAACCTCAATTTTACCTAGTCAACAAGAGGGAGAGAAGAGATAAGACCAAGCCATTTCACAGCTGGCCATGGCAGCCAACCCTTTCCTCCCTCCTTAAGTAAGACACAGGGAGAGAGCCAATGTCATATCCCTTCTTTCTCTCGGTCGAGACAGCAAAGCCAAGCCAGCATTCCACTTCCCTCTCCTCTCTCAGCCAAGGCAAACCCAAAGCTAAAGCAAAACGAGTCACCATCCCAACCCTATCAAAGCTACACCCAAGCTGTGAGAAGAGAGTCGGAGGAGAGGAGCAAGGAGTAGGGGAAGGCAAAAGAGCAAAGGTGGCAACCACCACAACCTTCGTCCTCGTCCATTCCTTTCTAGCCTAGCAATCAAGTAGGTCCCCTCACCCTCCAACTTTGCTTACAGCACCATGGCACAACACAAACCATTCCAGAGCAAGGGAGGAGGGGAAATAGAGGAAGAGGAGTAGGACGGAGTATCCTACGTGAGACCACGCCGAGGGTCGGCACCAGCGCTTGGGGAGCCGTGCGAGTAGTGGAAGGAGGCCGACGGTGGCTTGGGGCTGAGCCCAGGATGCGACCATAGCCAAGCAGTGTGGGAGCTATAGCCGAGTGGCCTAAGGTGCAGGGGCAACACAGGAGAAGCTAGAGGAGGATGCCAAGGCACTGAGCTTTTGGCCTGCGTTGAGCCCGCGACGGCGTGCCCAAGCCTCGACAGTGGCGTGGCTTGAACTGGAGGGAGTGAGGAAGGGGGAAAGGAGGGGATGAGCTCAGGGAGCTAGCCGAGCACCCCACCAAAGTCGTGCCGACGATGAGTCACGGCTGGTGTGCCCGAGCGCAGTTGTGGGCATGGGTTTCACCCGAAGAGGTGCCTTAGAGAGAGAGAGAGAGTTAGAAAGGGATGACTAGTAGTAGTTACTGGTAGTAGCAGTAGCAGTAGTGGGGTTAGCAGTTGTAGTACTATGTAGTGCTGTGGAGTTGTGGCCGTGAGTGTGTGTGTTGGCCGCCTATTAAAAAAAGTGTGTGTGCTGACCGAATGCATTTGGTAGTAAGAATTTAGATGAGTGATTAGGTGGGTGATTAACCAGATGACTAATTAGTTAGTGTAGGTAATTAGGTGTAGATTAATTAGTTTAGGTAAATAATTAGCATATGTGGTTAATTAAGCGAGTGAAAATATTAGTGTGGACTGATTAATGTGGGTAAATGCTAAATCTCCATAGAACACTAATTTTTGGCACAGCGGATTGGAAGTTAGGCATCCGGATCGGCTACTGCTTGGGAGGGGACAACGGTAAAGTTTCCGGTGAATGAGTGATGTATGTGCAGGGTTTGCACATAGGATCGATGACGTCTGTGTGCGTGCATGTTTTACTATGATGTATTGAGTCTAGATGATGCTTGTACAAGTGGAGTTCCTGGTTTGGCATCATCTACGCATTGCCCGCAAGGATAAACATGCAAGTGCATGGTAGAGCGGTGAACAGTAATTGTTGTGAAATTTCTGATGTTTACGTTATATGATGCTGTATAGTAGATGATGACAATGATGATAGAGTAGGGTAAGCAATGATGATAATGGTGAACAATGTTTATGATAATGGACATATGCATTCGCATCATGTGTACTCATGAGATGAGAAAAAGGATCCACCGTGAGTGGATCAGTGAGAGCTATTTTGGTAGGCCTCCATGGGAGTGGAGAGACCTCCATGCTGACAAGAACGGGCCCATGATAGGGTGAACATCAATGGGTGTGCACTCATGCTATACCGGTATATACAACAAGATGAGCAAATGAGCATATAGAGTAGTGTTGTATTGCACTAATGGAATGACAATGATGAGACATGAGAATGATGATATGAACATGATGATACATATGGAATAACATGTTTAAGCCTATGGTTATGTTGAAATATGTGGGGTATGACATGGTTAGATGATTGCTTATGTGTTTAGTAGTATTTATCGTTCTATTATGTGCTTCTGAGTCTTTGGACTCACCTTTACTTGCTTGTTTTTTTAGGTGAGTATTGAAGTTGACATGCGCTGGCGGGAGTAGCATAGACATTTTACATGAACAAGCAATAAGTTGCACATCACTTTAGTTAATGTATTTAGACTTTAATGACTTACCTAGGTAACTAGTGTTAAAATAATATGTTGGTTATCATACTGTTAAGATGTAAAGAGAGTGGATGTTGTTTAAACCTATTAGTAGTGGCTGCAAATGGTAGTACTACGCAATGGTGGTAGCATTCTAGGCTCAAAGGATGGGCAGAGTGTTACAGTTGGTATCAGAGTGGGCGTTAGGTCCATGGTAAATAAATTTGATAATTTAGCTTAATTATTCAACTAAAATTTAACTTAGGTCTAATTATTAAATTAAATTTGACATACTCTGATACACAATAGAATGTGGTTTGGGTCTTGCATTGCATATACATTTTTGCTAGCTATGTTATTGATTTGTACCGCTAGGAGGTAGATGTAACATCCCAAAAATTTTCTGGAATTTAAAAGCTATTTTAAATGTAAAAAGTATGTGGAATAAAATAAAATAAATAGCAGCAAAATAAGTTGTAAACATTTTTCCTAAGTCCAAAGCATCTCCAGGGACTTCTGTGAATATTTCTGAAATTTTTGGAATTTATTTGGTATTTTTCTGAGCTTTATTTGCTTTTCTCGGGTTTTCTGAAAATCAAAACAAAAAATAAAATTTTAAATTTCCCACCTCGTCCCTCCAAGCGATGCATGGACAGCTAGGATCTATCCACGTCGCCGCCCGACCTCATCCAACCGTCCCCGCTCTTCCCGCCTTCCCTCTTCCTCCGCCTGACATGTGGGCGGCTCGGATCAGCCCACGCTGTTGCCTCCCGGTCCATCTTCCCTGTCCGCCCTCTTTTTCTTCCCTGGCCACTGGATCTCCTCCCCTTCCCTATGGCGCAATCTCCACCTCCCACTCCCTCCTTCCCTCTCCTCTTTCTGACTCGCTGACGGGTGGGCCCCACCTGTCAAAACCGTCATCCCCGACGCACCGCCTCCTTCCTTTCTTTTTCCTCTTTCCTTTTTCCGACCGACGCCCGAATCCTCGCCGCTCTTACCTTCCTTCCTCGCCTCTCTCTATTTTTGGTATCCGCACGCTGCACGGGATCAAATTCCCCCAATCTCGTGCCCCCTTTCCTTTCGCACCCTCCTCCTTTCCCTTTTCTACCTAAACCAAATCAACGCCGGCTGAAAATCCAGTGAGCAATTGCCATGGAAGAGCTCACCCCCGACCCTATATAAACACCCCCTCGGCCTCTCCTCCCCTCGCACCACCCCACACCACCTCCAGTTCCTCCTCTAGCACAGCCGAGAGCCCGAGCACCGTGCGCCTTTGCCTCCGCTGCTTGCTCTTGCACCGGTGAGCAATTGTCGTGCCTCCGATCATCGCCAAGCACAACCTACAACACTAGAAGCTTCACCGCACCTCCGCCTTCCCGCCCCGCCCCTTAGTCATGCCTCTGGGCCACTGAAACGCCGTCCTCACCGGAGTCCTGAACGCCGCCGCCGCCTTCCCCATCGCCGACTAGTCTCTGGCCACCCCTGGCAATGCCCATGTGCACCTCTGTATTCCCCGCATTCCCGTCTTTCTTTTGAGCCACTCGCCGATCACCACCGTGACCTCGAATGCCGGTGAGCCTTGGTTCCTGTGCACGGCCACTTGCCAACGAGCCTCGTTAGCACATCCGGCCAACGTGGTCACCACATGGCACCCAGTGGTGTGCCACCTCCGCTCAGACAGCGCCACGCCCACTCGGACAGTGCCACCTCCCCCTTCGGCCCATGTGGAAGCCACGCGTAATGCCACCTCGGCAGACCCGACCCACGTGGCTGGCACGTCAGTGACACGTGGCCACGTCAGCACCAAAGCCCTCCTGAGCCACGCGGCAGACACGTCAGCGCCACCTGTCTGCCACGTCAGCAAAATAGCCTAGTCACCGGCCACATCAGCGCCATGTCACCCTCCTTGCCACCTTGGCCTCCCTTTCGGTCCATGGACTCGGTCCACATGAGCCGGGCCCATTGGTCAGTCTCACCAAGCCAGGGTTAACGTCATAAACCTGATTTTCCTTTAGAAAGATAATTCTATTAATTCTTGCTAACGCCATAAATCAATTTCCCGTACAAAAATAATTCCAAAAATCTGATTTATTCTTTTTCTCTTATTTCAAACTTCCGAGAGCCCGTTCTCCTTCGTCCTAGCTCCGATTGAGCCCATTCAAATTTCTAAATTCTTCAAAAATTCTTTGATGATGATTCCTACCAACTCGAGGAGTAAGGCAAGTCATACTCCTTGATCATGTTGATTCTAGATTGCAAAATAAAATTATGTTGTTTTAAATTACATTGCGTGCTTAATGTTTATTCAACGTACTTCAATTCAGTTTTAAACTTAGTTATTGCCTACTTGTTAATTCCTCCATTGACATTGAATTTCCCCGATACCTTGTCACCTTAGAATACAACTCTAGTTAGTACACTAGTGTTGGCTAGAGAGCTTCATCCGCCCTTGATCGTGGGCACGACTATTCGAATAGTTTTGACTCTGCAGAGTTTGCACACTTTACCCACAAGAGACAGTTCGCTCGTTGCCTCGCATGATTTCTTAGTCGTATGGTTGAGCAAACCATCATAATAACCGTTCAAAGTACCTCGCCCCTTCCATCATTTCACCCTATGGGTCGCTCCCACTTGCGGTGGGTCCCATACGTTGTGCGGGATGTTTTCCTATAAACGACTAGTAGCTGGCTACCCACACTACTAGCCACCACGGAAAACTTCACCCTCTATGAGTGTCCCATTTAAGCTGTCACACAGACAGCCGCTTGCACTAGCTCACCTCCTCCACCTATGAGGATGACTTCAGGGTACGGTAAATTTACTAAGCCAGGTTGTACTTTACAAACTTGTGGTTGTACTTGTTATTACATAGAAGGTCATGACAACATTCAGTCCTTAGGGTTATCTGGGTGGTTTTACCACTAACCACACTCTCGTGCACCGCTACACCATACCCCCGAACCATCCGCCCAGATAGATAAGCAATTTGAGGTTTTTTGGGAGCATAAAATAACTATATCAAAATATACTAGTCATTACCACCATGACTTCCCAAATCTGTTTTCCATGATTAAAAGTGATGCTTGGGCTTTTTGACCCCAATGCCTAAACAAAACTAGCATGGCATATAAGTACGGATTTACTTTCGAAAGATTACCACTATAGTTTTACTAGGGTGACAAGGCTCACAGATTTGAATATTGCAAAGGAATGTAATATTAACAAGCTTATTAATGGGTATGTAACTAGGGTATTGAAATCACGCATATACTTAGCACATAAAATAACAGCATGCAATTGATAATTTGAAACGAAATTAAATTGCAGAAAATGTAGGTTCAATATGGTCAAAGTATTGACTCGCCTTGGTCATAGTGGGTTTGGTCTTGGTTGTATTGAGCGGCTTCTGCTTCAGCTTCCTCTTGAGCTTCGCACGCTATTTTTACGTGCGTGAAAATTTGGATAAAAAGAAAATTAGCAAATCAAATAAACACTCGCAAGAAAATCCAAATAACTCCAAAACTCATGATTTTAGTTCCATTGGGTAGACTTTGATTTTTGGGTGCATTTAGAAATGTGTTTCATTTAATGTGGCGGTAGAATGAGTCGATTATAATTATTTGAAGTTTAACCATAAGTCAATTATATGCAATATAGCCTCTAATTTAATTTGAGTATAGTAGATAAAGGATCCTCATCATTGCTAGGGCATAGGGTTAATCTTTATGTTTTTAAGCCATATGGTCAGTCCTGCAATCTTTACTAACATGCAAAAGTTTATGATTTATTGTTTAGTGATTTTTTTATTTACTAAGTTATCATTTCATGAGAGCATATCTCTAAGCAACATTCCTATTAAGCCTTTAGTTAATAAAGATTTAAAATAAATAATCAAAGCGTATTATTTACTAGCATGTGATGATTAATCCATGGTTAAATGTTTAATGTCGGGACCCCGGATTTCCGAACCTGGACCCTCTGTGTATTACTGCACAAGTCCCAGATCAAAGCTAGTGCACACAGTTAAACAGAAATGAATACATCACCAGCATCGTGTTATTACAATAATTGAGGGTACTGACCGAAAGGTCTCATTATTACAATTGAGGTTTCAAGACCTTGCACACACGAAATAAAGCGGAAGCAAAAGATAAACTCAATGAAGACCCATCCATACGCCACAGGCAATTGACTGGGGAAGCGCGACCTAGTACTCCGGGAATCCTTCATCAAATCCACAAGCGAAGTAGTCGTAGTCTCCCTCTTGAGCGTCATATTCTTCTGAGTATTATTTTTGAGTGCAGCATGTGAGTACATAAAGTACTCTGCAAGTCTTGGGAAAAATGCAATAGATGCAAGACTTGAAAAAGGAAGGCTATATGATTCTTTTGCACAAAGAAATATTTTAAATTTCAATTATTACCAATCATTTTCGAAGGCATCAATTTAATAAAGTAAGTGTTTTAACAGAAACTATCATTAAATTCTATACTGAAGGTTCCATCTACCAACACTAGTTTAATCAACTCTAACTGATCAAGTTTAAAACTGCGGGTTCCATCCACCCTCTCTGGCTCCAACTGCCAGGATACCCTTCCGAGAGTTCCCTCCACTCTCGGAATACAAAATCTTTGAGTTTAAAACCAAAACCAAAAATCTACCATGTGAATACATTCCTTGCCCGCCCTTGACCGTGGGCACGGTTATTCGAATAGATTGACACTCTGCAGAGGTTGTACAACTTTACCCCCAAGAGATAAATTATCTTAACAGTCACCACGCTTCCTTTGGCATAAGACAGATAAAATATCACAAAGCCTTTACCTCACTCTAGACTAGCTAGACACCACCCGCTGAGGTTTCACCGCAGAAGGGTTAAATCTGCCCAATCCGAAGCCCCCTCTTGCGCCATATGAGTACAGTAAATCCCTGTCCCTCACTGTGAATAACCAGTAAATCCCTGGCACCCATTTTCCACTGGTGGCACCTAAACTAGACTATCATGAGTTAATCAGCTAGGTCGTACCCATATAGACTTAGGGTTGTACGGTAGTGCTCAGTCTGGACAAACACAAGCATCGGTCCTTAATTGACTAGGGTGGAACATACGCTTTACAAGATCTCGTGCTTACTGCACCAACCCAAACCAACCATCCACCCTAATCTAAACCAATTTCCACATTTTATTTTATTTTAAAAGAACAGTGGCAACTCCAATCACCACTAACTTTATAAACACAAGGGTATTACAATAAATCATAATTTCCCATTTTCAAAATTTCAAAGGTATTAATTAGCATGACTAAGCATTATACTACCATTCTATTATTCACAAATGATTATAACATTCTCATTAATGAGACAAGGGAATTCTAAGGTTACAAAGGTACATGGCAATCAACATCAATTGAGGGCATAACAAGGTTGGAATAACTAATTCCTAAAGATTTGAACTAAGGTTTTAAGTAAATAGCAATGCACATAATTTAAAATAATTAAAATATTTCAAAATCATAGGTTCAAGATGATCAAAGGAGACTTGCCTTCTTGCACGCTCTCTGGGTCTTCCTGCTGCGGGGTGGAGAGATCTTCGACAACGTTGGATTCTACACGCAGAAAGACAGAGCAACAAAACAAATAAATACAAAAAAATCAAAAATTCAGAAAGAGGTCATATTTGGATAGATTATGATTTTAGATGAATTTAGAAATTTGAACGGCTGAATTTGGAGTTAAAATGAGAAAGTTATGCTCATTTGAAAATCTCAGTTTGAATAAATCCAGAAATTACGAAAATTCTGACAGGTGCGACCCACTGGCAGTGTTTACTGTTTAATCTTTTATTTTTATTTCTTTATTCCGAGTCTATGACAGGTGGGACCCACTGGACAGTGAGCCCACCGGCCGGTCTCTGACATGTGGGACCCCTCTGTCAGTGACCATACCAGCTCTTGGTCACTGACAGGTGGGACTCACTGGGCACTGGACCCACTTGTCAGTGGCTGACGCAGACGGGTGGGGCCCAGGCGACAGTGGCCAGCGCAGACCGGCGGCCGCTGACGGGTGGGACCCATCTGTCAGTGCGGAAAAACAAAGAAATGGCTCAACCTCAGCGTGCGGAGCCGGGGGCTCGAACGCGCGCCGAGGGAGCCGGGGGAAGGGAGGAGTAACACTGGTAACCAGTCGGGCGGGGAGGCGTTGCCTACCCATAAAGGGTAGGTAAACCCTTTGAGGGGTACCTGCTGGAGGGCCGGGCAGAGGTGGTCGTAGGCGGGGTTGCCGGCGGCGAGGGGTGGTCGGCGAGGTTCGGGCGAGGTTCAAAACGAGATCCCGATGCGGAGGTGGTGCCGATGGAGAGGTCGGTAGGGTGCGGCGACGACCGGAGGCGGCCGGCGACGAGGTAGCGGCGGAGACGGCTCGGGAGCTCCGGTGCGACGGCGCCCTGGTGGTGGGGAGGTTTGGCCGAGGGGTTGAGGGGCTTCGCACGGACGCGGGGGTGCTCAGGGTGTCCTCGGAGGCGCTTGAGATGCACTCCTTTGCCGGCAATTCCTCGCCGGAGGAGATGGCGGCGCACTGGACCGGAGGCGCACGGCGCAAGGGCGAAGGGAAGCTCGGGAGGGGCAGAGGAGTGCGAGGTGAGGTGGTGCGGAGGACGGGGCTGCTTGGGGGTGCCTTTTATAGGGGCCGGAGAGGGGACACAGCGCTTAATTGCTCGCCGGATCTCTCGACCGACGCGGACACGGCGGAGGGATTAAGGAAGGAGGGGGGCAGGGAAGGAAGGGAGGCGCGGGGGTTCGGGGATTTGGTCGCGGCGGTGTCCCAGGGTTTCCAAAACCGGAGAGGGAGCGGAGGGAAGGGCGGATAGGGCGCGGATTCGGTCGGCCGGCGAAGAAAGGAAAGGGGAGAAGAGAAAGGAAGGCGTCTCCGCAGGGGAGACGACAGATCTGACAGGCGGGGCCCGGGTGGCAGCGGGAGCGGGGCGCGGGCGACTGACGGGCGGGGTGCTGATCGCAACCACGTGGCCTGGAGGTGGATCGGACGGCGGGTGTGGTTTAAGTGGGAGGGGACGGCCGGATGGACCGCGCGGGCGTCGTGGTGCGCATCGGGCTGGCCAGGTGTTGGCCCGAGGGGAGAGGAAGGCGGGGTGGCTGACGGGCCGGTCCCGCGAGGCAGCGAGGGAGAGGGGAGCGCGGCCTGGATCGGGCCGGGCGGCGACGTGGGCGGATCTGGGCTGTCCACGCGTCGACCGGAGGGAGAGGGGATGGATTTTTATTTTTAGAATTTGATTTTTATTTTCAGAAAAGGCTAGGAAATTATTTAGGCCTCAGAAAATATGAAAATACCTCCAAAAATTCCAGAAAAATTCACAGAAGCTTCTGGAGATATTTTGGACTTAATAAAATTATTTCCAACTACTGTTGGTATTTAATTTTCATACTTTAAAATACTTTTTAAATTTTAGAAATGGGTTTAAACTCTAGAAAATTCAGAAAAGCCAAATAAAACTCAAATACTTTAAAATAACTTATTTGAAATTAAATTTTTCCAAAAAGAAAATTTTGGGATGTGACAAACCTATCCCCCTTAGAAAGAATCTCGACCCCGAGATTCGGACGGACTGGGGAAAAGACTAGGAAACTCTGCTCTTAGATCCTCTTCACGCTCCCAAGTCGCTTCTGACTCGGAATGGTTGCTCCACTGCACCTTACAGAACTTGATGACCTTGTTTCGCGTACTACGCTCTGCTTCATCCAATATCTTGACTGGGTACTCTGGGTATGTTAGGTCCTCCTTCAAATTTACTCCATCTAGCAGCATCTGCTCTTCTGGCATCTGAGACATTTTCTTAGCTGAGACACATGGAATACGTCATGCACCTTTGACAATTGAGGCAGAAGCTCCAACTGGTAAGCAACTTCTCCCCTTTTCGCTACAACAGGAAAGGGTCCAATGAATCTTGGAGCAAGCTTTCCACTGACTCCAAAATGTCGCATTCCCTTGAGAGGTGACACTTTTAAGTAAACATGATCCCCAGGTACAAATTCTAATGCCCTTCGACGATTGTCCGCATAGCTTTTCTGTCTTGTTTGTGCTGTTTTTAATTTGTCCTGAATTAGGCGAACTTGTTCTTCTACTTGCTTCAACACATCTGGTCCAAACACTTGTCGTTCTCCTGTTTCCTTCCAATACAACGGTGTCCTGCATTTTCTGCCGTATAAAGCTTCGAACGGAGACATTTGCAAGCTGGATTGGTAACTATTATTATAGGAAAATTCGGCATAGGGCAAACTTTGATCCCAATTAGTCTTGTTTGCTAAGACACAAGCTCTCAACATGTCTTCCAAAATTTGATTTACTCTTTCTGTTTGGCCATCTGTCTGTGGATGATAGGCTGTACTGATATTTAAGTTTGTGCCCAAAAGTCCATGCAGCTTCTGCCAAAATCTCGAAGTGAATTGGGTTCCCCGATCTGACACAATCTTCTTTGGAACTCCATGCAAACACACTATTCTTGACATGTACAACTCTGCGAGTCTATCCCCAGAGTATGTGGTCTTTACTGGAGTGAAATGGGCGACTTTTGTCAGACGATCCACAATAACCCAAATTGAATCGTGCCCTGATTTGGTTCTCGGTAATCCAGTTATAAAATCCATACCAATTTCTTCCCATTTCCACTCAGGGATCTGCAATGGTTGCAAAAGTCCGGCAGGTCTCTGGTGTTCAGCCTTAATCCGCTGGCACACATCACACAAAGCTACATACTCTGCAATCTCTCTTTTCATACCTGCCCACCAATACCTTTCTTTGAGATCTTGGTACATCTTGGTACTCCCAGGGTGAATTGAATATCTAGATTCATGAGCTTCTTTCAAGATCAACTCTTTTATTTCCTTCTTCTCAAGTACGATAATTCTTTTTCCCAACCAAACGGTACATTGTTCATCTTCTGTAAATCCTGGTGCTTTCCCTTTCTTCATATTATCTTGGATCTCCTTCACATACTTGTCCTCCTGTTGAGCTGACCTGATTTTATCCTCTAAACTGGGTTGAACCTCTAAAGTAGCTAGGAATCCTTCTTCTACTACTTCTAAATTGAGCCGCTGAAATTCTTCTTGAAGTGCAGGCATACTGTCCTTAATCCACAGCTTGGTGCAGTAACTCTTTCGACTCAAGGCATCAGCTACCACATTAGCCTTTCCTGGATGGTAATGTATTCCAATATCATAATCCTTTATTAACTCAAGCCATCTCCTTTGCCTCATATTGAGATCGGGTTGGGTAAATATGTACTTCAGACTTTTGTGATCCGTGTAAATCTCACAGCGATTACCGATCAAAAAATGCATCCATATTTTTAAAGCATGCACTACGGCAGCAAGCTCTAAATCTGTCGGACCTCGGGTTAGCAAAACCCAGATCCTCTGTGATTCCACCGCACTATTCCCTGGATCAGTAGATAGTGCTCACAGATACATTACTGTATATCAAAAGCATATCATGCGGAAGCTTAAATAATACAGTATTACTTACCCATGGGCCGGTTAGGCCGAAATCAATAAAATGCAGCAGCGGAAACTCCACACAAGTGGGACCCTCAGGACTTGCCCACAGGCAGCCAACTGGGGTTCGCGACCTAGTCCATGGCCTCTTCGTCTTCCAGCTCTGTCGACCCCTTTTTAGCGTCGCAGGGCTTGACATTCCTATTCTTTCTGACTGAATGGTAGCAATTAAGCAAGAATGAGTACGATGATACTCAGCAAGCCACCACACAGGATGCAAATAATAGATGCAAAGCTGTCAAGGGAGGCTTGAGGTTCTTTAGTTGCTAAAAAGCATTAATTTGGAATTACCATAAGTAAAACTCCTGAGACTTAGCAATTTTAACTGAAAACAGATTTTATGAAATTGATTGTGAGAATGCGATAATAATTGTTGTGTAGGTTACATCCACCTTTTACAGTGCATGATTACCTTCTCGAATGCTAGTTTTTGCCACTGGAGTACTTCCCTCCAGGAAAATTTCAAAACTCAGAGTACGTCCCTCTGACTGGTTTTATCCCACCCACAAATGTTTTTGGAAATAGAACTAACTCGAGTAAGTTCCCATGTCCGCCCTTGCCCGTGGGCACGGCTATTCGAATAGTTTACACTCTGCAGAGGTTGTACACTTTACCCACAAGAGATAAATCATCTTAATAGTCAACATGCTTCCTTAGGCATTAGACCCAGATAATGTTATCACAAAGTCTTTACCTTACTCCGATCTAGCTAGACATCACCCGCTGAGGTTTCACCGCTGAAGGGTTAAATCCACCACAGTCAGAAGCCCCTCTTGCGCCGTATGAGTACAGTAAACCCCTGTGCCTCACTGTGAGTAAACCAGTATGCCCTGGCACCCACTTTCCACTGGTGATATCTAACTAAACCTTTGCAAGTTAATTAGCTAGATCGTACCCATATAGACTTGTGGTTGTACTGTTTTACACAAGGAGGTCGTCACAAGATTCAGTCCTTAATTTGTCCAAGCGGTTCTTACCAAAAACCATGGGTTCTCGTGCGACATCGGCACCATCCACTCTCACCAACCGCCCAGACAGGTAAAGCAGATTTTGAGGGTTTTGAGAAGCATAAAACAGTCGTAACAAAATACTCAGCCACGTACATCCCATGACTGTCCCAAAATAAGTTCTTTTGTTGTAAAGATTGATGATCAGGGCAACTAGTGCCCTGGACTTGACCAGACTAGCATTAGCATTTTAATGTAATCTATAGCTAGTAAATATTATCATTAATATCTATGGGGACAAGGATTAAGGGATTCAAGTGTCAAGGAAAGGCATATTAAATATAATACAACAGCAAATGGGCATGTAGCTACCTTAAGCTTTGACATACATTTGCATATTAAATTAAGCATGCAGGTTGATAATTTTAAAGGAACATAAGTTTGCATAAAATGTGGGAGCAATATGATCAAAGTGATGACTTGCCTTGCTTATTTTACCACGGGCTTGATTGCTTTAAATCAAAGCCTCTCCAGTCATTGACTTTAAATTACTGGTCTTCGCTTTTACCCAGTCTTACTGTTCGCATCCGTCGCCTCGTCGAGTCTTCAAATTCTAATACCCAATGCACCCGCAAATGCAATGCAACAGAAATGAGACAGAAGCATAATTAATATAATAAAGCAGTAAAGCCCAAGCTCCCCCTCACTACAGTCCGTAAGGACAAACCACCCCAAGCTCTCCCCGCAGAGCTGAAAACCTCGAACTGTCCAAAGGCTTGGTGAAGATATCAGCCAACTGATGGTCACTCTCCACAAACTGGAGCACTATGTCACCCTTCTCTACATGGTCTCTAAGGAAGTGGAAGCGAATATCAATATGCTTGGTCCGAGAGTGCTGCACTGGGTTCTTAGCAATGTTGATAGCAGACGTGTTATCACAAAAGAGTGGAACACTGTCTAAGGCTAACCCAAAGTCCCGCAGGGTCGAAACCATCCAAAGTACCTGGCTGCAGCAACTGGCAGCAGCAACGTACTCGGCCTCTGCAGTGGACTGTGCAACACCGGACTGCTTCCTCGAAGACCAGGAAACGAGAGAAGTGCCAATGAACTGGCAGGTGCCGGAAGTGCTCTTCCTATCTATCCTACAGCCAGCGAAGTCTGCATCCGAAAAGGCTCTCAGGGAAAGACAAGATGAGGAAGAGTACCAGATACCATAGTCAATGGTAGCTCGAAGGTACCGAAAGATGCGCTTCACCGCCTGACGGTGAGATACGCGAGGAGAAGCCTGAAAACGAGCACACAGACACACGGAGAAGTGTATGTCTGGTCTCGAGGCAGTGAGGTAAAGAAGGGAGCCGATCATACTTCTGAGCTCTTTCTGATCAACTGGCTCGCCATCCTCATCTGGGTCAAGATAGGCTGTCGAAGCCATGGGAGTTGACACCGGCTTACCATCACTCATATCGAAGCGCTTCAGGAGGTCACGAGTGTACTTTCCTTGATGAAGAAATGTACCCTCCCGAGTCTGCTTAATTTGGAAGCCAAGGAAGAAGGTCAACTCACCCATCATACTCATTTCAAACTCGGTGCTCATGACATCCGAGAACTGGGAAACCAGAGTATGGGAAGAGCCGCCAAAGATAATGTCATCGACATAGATCTGGACGAGCAGAAGGTCAGTGCCAAGCCGGCGGATGAACAAGGTCTTATCAACTTTACCCATTTCAAACCCATGACTCAACAAGTAGGACTTAAGCCTCTCATACCAAGCCCTGGGGGCCTGCTTAAGTCCATACAACGCTTTGGAAAGCTTGAAGACATGGTTTGGGTATTTGGGGTTTTCGAAACCAGGAGGCTGTCGGACGTAGACCTCTTCCTCAATAAGGCCATTGAGAAAGGCACTCTTGACGTCCATCTGGTAAAGCTTGAAACCCTTAGAAGCTGCAAAGGCAAGCAGGATTCTAATGGCTTCAAGTCTAGCTACAGGGGCAAAGGTCTCCTCGAAATCTAGACCTTCAACCTGGGAGAACCCCTGAGCAACCAGTCTAGCCTTGTTTCAAATAACCACTCCATCCTTGCTCTGCTTGTTCTTGAACACCCACTTAGTCCCAATAATATTGTGACCTCGCGGGGGCTCGACAAGCGACCAGACCTTGTTTCTCTCGAAATTTTCTAGCTCCTCATGCATGGCATTGACCCAAGACTCATCAGATAAAGCATGAGAGACATCTTTGGGCTCAAAGGAGGCAATGAAAGCAGAATGGAGACAGAATTGAGATAAGCCAGATTTTGAGCGGGTAACATGCTCGAAAAGGTCTCCAATGATCTGCTCTGAAGGATGAGCTTTCTGAATATGTCTAGGAGGTCCAGGATGAGATGAAGAAGTGGCCTCTACCTCGTGAGCTGACGAGGTAGGAACAGAGCCACCAGCTCCAGAAGAAGCAGAAGGCATGGGCTGATCACCTCGAGGTGCGGTGGAAGACGGCACCTCAAGGGGTGGATGAGGGACAGGATCAGGTAGACAACCGTCGTCTCCATCATCCTCATCATCCACAAAGATGGTCTCGGACTGCTCTAAAGAACCTGAGATATCGGGCCTAGTCCCCGGACTGGCCTCGTCAAAGGTCACCTCACAGGTCTCTACCATTTTACTAGACTCGCAGTTCCAGACCCTATAAGCCCGCGAAGAAGGCGAGTAACCTAGAAAGATTCCATCACAAGAACGTGACTCGAACTTGTCTAGGTTCCCGGACTTCAAAACAAAGCACTTGCAACCAAACACACGAAAATGAGAGACGCTAGGCTTTTGCCCATATCTCAGCTCATAAGAAGTGCGATGCAAATGTGCTCGAAGAAAAACTCGATTTTAGACATGGCACGCGGTGGCTATAGCCTCAGCCCAAAACTTCCGCGGTGTAGAGTACTCATCAAGCATCGTCCTGGCCATCTCGACCAAGGTACGGTTCTTCCTCTCCACAACGCCATTCTGCTGAGGGACGTATGCAGAAGAGAACTGGTGCTCTACACCTGTCTCACCACAGAAACTCTCAAAGTAGGAATTCTTGAACTCCGTGCCATTGTCACTGCGGATCGCTCGTAAGGCACCTGGGAGCTCTACAGAAAGCCTACTGAAAAGACCTCGGAAATGCGAAAACGTCTCATCCTTCGAGGCTAAGAAAAACACCCAAGAATACCTCGAGAAGTCATCGACCACAACAAGAACATACCACTTCCCTCCTGCTGACTGCACTCGAGCTGGTCCAACTGTGTCCATGTGGAGCAGCTGTCCCGGTGCATCGGTCATAGTAACTGTGACCGGAGGGTGAGAAGCGGCAACCATCTTGCCGTGCCGGCATTGAGAGCAAACAAGGTCTTTGACCATCTTGAGTTTCGGCAGACCACGAATGAGATCGTGGCCGCTAACTCGGGTCAAATGATCAAATCCGATATGACCAAGTTTCCTATGCCAGAAAGAAAGGTCGCGGGACTCAGAAGCAACTAAACACCTGAGAGGATCGCCAGAAGACTCAGAAAAATCAGCACGAAAGATCCTCCCATAACGAGAAATCCCGCAAACCAGACTACTCGAAGAATCAAGAATTTTACAAGCATTTTTCTTAAAGCTTACCTCGAAACCGTCATCGGTAAGCTGAGAGACTGAAAGTAAATTGTACTGCAGCTTACTAACCAAGGCTACATCTTTCAGAATGAAAGAATCATTAATGCGCACAGTACCTTTGGCGATGACGCGCCCAGATGAAGCATCTCCGAAGGTGATCGTCTCATCACCTGGAGCACGGGCAAGGGAAGAAAACCAACGGGAATCTCCGATCATGTGTCGTGAACACCCGGAGTCTTCGAGCCAAACCTTTCCCTTCCCTGCCCGGCGAACCTGAGTCAAACAGAGAGTAAAGTCTTAGTACTGGGGTAAATCAAGAGAGATTTTGGCACCCAATACTGAACAACACGTCGAGCAGATGAAGTAGTCAAGCACGACTGACCTCTATCTACCCTACGCTCTCTGTCACTCAAAGCAAAAGGTCTGTGAGCAGACCTGAAGCTGTTGCGGGGTCCGACTGCTACGGGAGAGCGAGTCGGAACACCGGCAACATGCTGATCACGCCGCGGGTAGCTATCTCGATGGAGAAAATGAGATCTACCCTCAGGACGGCGGAAGTCACGAACAGGAGCAGCATGAGGACGAAAAACAGAAGACTCAGAAAAACCAAGTCCTCGATGCTGCCCAAACCCATCAACAGCAGTAAACCTAGACCTCGTGCTGGTCCTAGGTGCACTCAGGATCTGGGGCTGACCCTGAATACGCCTAAGAGACTCAACACGGTCTCTACGCGCGATCTTGGCGCGCCTGAAGCATCGATCAACCGTGTGTCCATCCTTCTGACAGAAGGTGCAGTGATACTTCATCCTCTGAGAGGTAGAAGTAGCACGGTCAGGCTTCGCCTTCTGAGAGGCCGAAGCAGCAGGTGCAATCACCTTGCTGTCAGAAATCCCCTGGACATAGCCCGCTGACTTAAATTGGACTTTCTCGGTCCTGGGCTCGGTCTCGATCACACCTGGTGCTATGGGTCTGAGCACAGCAGGTGGATACTTTCTCATATCCTCATAATAGTCATATCCTAGACCCTGATTAAATCTGCAAATCTTGGACTGGTCTAGAATAAGATTAAGCTTCTTCTTGCCACCTACAAATCTCTCGAGAGTGTTCATAAGGTACTGACACTCCCGAAAGAGAGAGGTGCAAGAAGAGCAGGGGGAAGAGGGAACAGCAGGAGGTAAGGGAGCAGATGAAGAACCAACAGTAGAGGGAAGAATGGCTTGTGCACGCACAGCCGACTCTGAATGGACAGTCCTACTGCTAGTCAGTTGGTTCACGTTCCTAGGCGTCTCCACCTTACCCTGTGGCTTCTCCCCCTTCTCAGCACAGACAATACAAGCAGAATGTTGCTTCTCTAGAAGGTCCTAAGTTAGCTTCACACATTTTTCATCCAATGCAATCAAGTCAGATTTTAGTTTGTTACAATTAATGCATGGTGAGCTAACAGGGTCCTTAGAAGCAAACTGAGCCAACTTCCTATCATGATCAATCACATCTTGAAACTTTTTGGAGACAGCTTCAAGTTCAGCAGTTAACTTAGGACAGTTCAAGCATGAATCAATCGGCTCAAGTAAAGAAGCTTGTAGTTCAGCAATTTTATGATCTGCCCGTTTTAAATTAATCTTCAGGTTATAGCAAGTTTCACAAGACTCGGGCAGATCAAGGAGCATGGCATAAGGTCCTCTAGCAGCAATGTCCTTAACCTCACATGAGGTGGGAGAAGTAGTCTCATCAGTAGTGAGTAGGGTAACAGCCATCCTACTCAACTCTAACTCAGCAAGCAGACTAACATTCTCCACCTTAACAGAATCAAGCTCGGAGGACACACTATCATGCGAGGTCCTTAATTTCTCCATGTCACCCAACAGAGCGCAGCATGTATCACAATCATCACGGGAGGGAGCAGATGTAAGTGAAGTAAGCTCCCGTGATAATCTATCTACTTCCTTCTCTAACTCAGTACACCTAGCCCTAGCTCTAGCATGAAAACCACCTAGCTTAAGAAAAGCATGATTGAGCTGGTCGTAGGTGGGGCATACCTCGTCCGAGTCGGAGTACAGCTCGCTGTCGCTGAGTTCGCCCTCGAGGGCCATGAAGCACATGCCGGAGAAGTCGTCGCTGCCATCCTTGAGCTCTTGGTCACCCGTCCCGTCGTCGTCGCTCCATCCCTCCACCTCGCTGAGGTCGAGGTCGTCGAAGGCGGTGAGGACGCGGTGGAAGAGCTTCTTGGCCTTCCCGAAGTTGCGGAACTTCTTCTTTCCCGGAGCAGGTGCTGAAGGCTTCGTGTTGCGGTTCTTGTCGGTGTAGTCGTTCTTGCCCGAACCGCCGTAGTCACCTTTACCCTTCCCAAGCTTGGGGCAGTTTGCTCGGATGTGGTTGGGGCCACCACACTCGAAGCAGATGACTGGTCCTCCTCTCTTTCTGTCTCTCCTACCCTTGTAGGCATGGGAAAACCTTCGGGCTAGGAGGGCCAGCTGATCATCCGCAAGATGCTCTAACTGATCATCAGTTATGTCACAGAGAGCAGCAAGGGAGAAACCGCAAGAAGACTCAGAAGAGAGACCAGAAGCTGAACTGGGATCGGTGACCAAAGCCATCGACTGTGACTTCGACCTACGAGAGACAACGTCAATCTCGTGAGTCTTGAGGCGCGAGTACAGCGCGTCAAGAGTCAAGGTCGAGAGGTCTGTCGTGTCTTTGATGGTGCTCACTTTCATCTCCCACACACGCAGATCGAGTGCCGCAAGCATCTGACGAGCGTTATCCGAGTCGGGGTATGTGAGACCGACCGCTCGGAGGTTGCTCAAGATCTTGTGGAAACGAGCGAAACACTCATATAGGGACTCACCAGCAAGCATCTCGAATTTGTTGTATTCGCGCTTGAACTGGTCCTGTCGAACCGTCTTGATCTGGGTGGTGCCCTCATGGTATGCGTCGAGGGTCACCCAGATATCGTAGGCGGACGACAGGTGGGAGATGCGATCGAACTCGCTACGACTCAGGCCCTGGATAATGATGTTCCTTGCCTTAGCGTTTGCCTCAACATCATGCATATTCCCAGCATTGATGTTCTCATCGGCAGGAACAACAAACCGGACCTTGACCTTGCGCCAGATAGCGTACCCCTGAGCCTGGATGTATGTCTCCATTCGGCTCTTCCAGAAGGGGTAATCGATGCCATCGAAAACGGGCGGCTTGGTCGAGTACTTGTCCGTCGCCATGGCTCTTGAGACCGGTTAAGATCTATGAATTAGAGCTAACCGGCTCTGATACCAATTGTAGGACCGAAATGGTGACAGAGGGGGGGTGAATGTCGATCTCTAAAAATCGCCCCCAAAGAGTATCTTCTCCTTCAATAGCTGTGGAAGCTATGAAGGTAGAAGACCAGTGCTCACAAGATACCCCAGCAGCAGGAAAAACACAAATACCGCTGTGACGGGCGGTAGTACCGCTGAGCGGTAGTACCGCTGTGACGGGCGGTAGTACCACTGAGCGGTAGTACCGCTCCAGGAGCGGTAGTACCTCTCGAGAAAAACAGCAAACGAGATTTTCAGGCTGGAACTTTGAGACTTCGGATTTTTGGCTAAAAAATAGGTTTGCTCTCAATCTTTTTGATCCAAGGCCTTACTACAACATACTAAATAGTAAGGGGACCTTGGGAAACAAGAGAATCAAACCAAGAAGCAAGAATTTCAGATTATGGGTAAAAATCTGAATTTTTGCAAGACCCGAGCCAAAAATCAAATTACTCCATAACCGTTGATCCTTTGGCCATGAAACTTTGAGGATAGGTATTGAATACCCTCTGGACCCTCCATGCTTAATTTCAAGCCATCTCAACAAGGGAATCAAGCGCAGCACTAAAACCCTAGAAATGCAACCATGAACAGAGGAAGGCCAAAACCAAAATCTGATATTAAAATGAAGTTTGCTCTTGGGAAAATTGATCAAATGATCTTGAGACACTATCCCATCAAGGAGCAACCCATTTTGGGCCTTCCCAACAAGAAATAGCAAGAAACACAAAAACTCAAAAATCAAGCCTAGAAGGCATCGAAGCAAGAACAGAGAGCACGGGAGAAAAACTCAGAAATTTCATTCCAACTATTCAGGGATTACAACTGAGCTGCGTCCCCATACCCCGATTGATACAAGAGGAGTGATTACAATCTCTCATCTCCCTCTCAATCCTCAAGAACACCAAGAATCTCACCACTTCTTGGGAGGAAGAACACACAAGAGAGGACTCTTCACATAGAAAGCATCGATGAAGCTACAGAGGGAGCACTACTCTGCCTCCACCAACTCACACCAACTCACACCAACTAAAGAGCTAAAGGAAACAACCTTCCTAAAGCCTCTTTTGACTCTAAAACCCTAATCCTCACACAAATGCTCAAAGAGGGCATGCAGCCCCTCCTCTCCTTTTATAGCGCCTGGCTAACGGGTCTCCGCCCCGTTACGCCCGCTACGTCCAACGGAGCCCGCTCCCGCTTGTGCAGCCTTGCGAATTTCCCGATTCGCCCTTCTGCACCTTCCGGGAAGCTTCCGCGCTCCTTGCCTCGCACGCCTCGCAACCACCTCGAGTCCACGTCGTCTTCGACACATCCTGACCGTTCTGACCTCAGCGCCACCTGCGCCTAGTCCGGTCCACCGTGTCTCGCCACGACTCCAACTTGACGTCCTGCAGTCACACAGACAAGAAAACACGTCAAATAGCACCGCTCGACACATGAAAGCGTAAATACCATCACACTTACCACAGACGAAGTCCAAACCTGTCGAAACATTAGAATATACATCCTAAGCCCAAATGACCAAGTTTGACCAAAGTCCGACCGAGCCCGATTGCGCCACGCAACGGCTCGACTCCGAACCACTCAAACCAAACTCGACTATCCTAAACCTTTGTCAATTACTCATCATTCACATGGAGTCACGACCACCTGGTCTCTCACCTTGTTAAACTTGCTTATACTCGATTGAATCTAAAACTGACTTCCTTCACCACTTAGTCCTAACACGACTGTTTGTCTAATACTTTAAACAATGAGTGTCGTCATTTTTCCGATCCACAGATCATATCATCTCCTAGGCCTTTCCGATTATGCTCATTCCTGATTAATTCTAGGGTATCCTCCTTCATTGCTTAGTCATTGCACAACTGGTGTCTAGTACTCCAACCAGTGGGTGTTATCAGTTATCTGATGCACCAATTATATAACTTCCAAGATATTATTTCTGATTTTATTCCCCAAATCAGAGTCATCAATTCTTCATACGAATCCTAGATTCCACCATAAATCCATGAATCCGATCTCGGGTTCATTATCCGATAATCCCATTCAAATATATACCTGAGTATTTCACCAAATTCTTTACCTTCAAATCCACTCGTACCTATTTATGTCAGGGTGCCAGTACTTCCATATGTTAACTACACCAGCACCATTCATATTTTATTTTTTTTAAATCCACCGGTATTGCTTGTATTACGGTTCTGATATCTCAATCTACCAGTCACTTGGTATTATTCTCAACTTTTTCCTACATTGGTGTATACTCATAATCTGTGTACTAGGTGATAAGTCTTAGTATCCGCAATTCCTTTCCAAACGACTTCATTGTCATAAACGTCCACCGGAGATAAGATTATTACTCAAATCTGTAAATCAAGGGTTTTTACTACTTCACCTAGTCCCTTCTAAATTTTCAATAATCCAACCAGTAGTCAGCTATGGCTCATTATCCTACCAATGCAAACATCCACCTTGGGTCATATTGTTTATTAAAGATGCAATCCAACAATTGTAATTATACTCCCCACTGTTCTAAAATTCCATCGATCCCCTTAGTTTAGCCAATCCAATCTTTTTTGAGTTGGTCCACTCATTTAGTCAATTCAATCATCTGTATCGCCTCATTTATTTAACCAATCCGATTATTTCAACCAATCTAGTCCTTTTACATTGGGTCGATTTGTTAAGCCAAGCTAATCATTTAAATTGGTCAACCCATTTTAACCAATCCAATCAGGTAAACTGGTCTATCCTTTCAATCAATCCGATCATCAAGTTGGTTCACCTATTTTAACCAATCCAAACATGTTAACTGATCTATCCATTTAGTCAATTCAATAATCCATATTGGTTCACCTATGTAGCCAAGTCAATCACCCAAATTGATTCACAAAAAAAATTCTTAAAATTCACACTATTGATCTGCTCTTACTATGGACATGAATCCACCAAGATTTACACACATATCTGAGGAACCAAAGCAAATTCTTGGTGTAAACTGGCAGGGGGATAAACTTTTGGGAAAACTTTCCCTTGGAAGCTTAGGTTTGCCGAAATGAGCTTGGAAATAAACTTTACAAATAAATTTTTAATTTTCCAAGGATGAACAACTTTTGCAAATAAAACTCAATATAAGTTTTATGATTTTGGCCCAAGGTAGTTTTCCAGAAGCATTTTTTAGAAGGAACTCGGGCACGCGTTAGTTTGAATTCAAGATAAGAGAGCCGTGGAGCTGAAAATGGTCAGGGCAACAAGTAGATGAGAGGGAATCATCTAAGGGGGGTGAGAGTAGTAATACTACTTATATTTTGCATTTAGACTTTGAAGAAATAGTTCTAGTCATAGAGCTAATGGCCATGCTAACTAAGGTTACGACCTACAGTCGATATGCTTTGATACCAGCTCTGTCGGACCTTGGGTTAGCAAAACCCAGATCCTCTGTGATTCCACCGCACTATTCCCTAGATCAGTAGATAGTGCTCACAGATACATTACTGTATATCAAAAGCATATCATGCGGAAGCTTAAATAATACAGTATTACTTACCCATGGGCCGGTTAGGCCGAAATCAATAAAATGCAGCAGCGGAAACTCCACACAGGTGGGACCCTCAAGACTTGCCCACAGGCAGCCAACTGGGGTTCGCGACCTAGTCCATGGCCTCTTCGTCTTCCAGCTCTGTCGACCCCTTTTTAGCGTCGCAGGGCTTGACATTCCTATTCTTTCTGACTGAATGGTAGCAATTAAGCAAGAATGAGTACGATGATACTCAGCAAGCCACCACACAGGATGCAAATAATAGATGCAAAGCTGTCAAGGGAGGCTTGAGGTTCTTTAGTTGCTAAAAAGCATTAATTTGGAATTACCATAAGTAAAACTCCTGAGACTTAGCAATTTTAACTGAAAACAGATTTTATGAAATTGATTGTGAGAATGCGATAATAATTGTTGTGTAGGTTACATCCACCTTTTACAGTGCATGATTACCTTCTCGAATGCTAGTTTTTGCCACTGGAGTACTTCCCTCCAGGAAAATTTCAAAACTCAGAGTACGTCCCTCTGACTGGTTTTATCCCACCCAAAAATGTTTTTGGAAATAGAACTAACTGAGTAAGTTCCCATGTCCGCCCTTGACCGTGGGCACGGCTATTCGAATAGTTTACACTCTGCAGAGGTTGTACACTTTACCCACAAGAGATAAATCATCTTAATAGTCAACATGCTTCCTTAGGCATTAGACCCAGATAATGTTATCACAAAGCCTTTACCTTACTCCGATCTAGCTAGACATCACCCGCTGAGGTTTCACCGCTGAAGGGTTAAATCCACCACAGTCAGAAGCCCCCTCTTGCGCCGTATGAGTATAGTAAACCCCTGTGCCTCACTGTGAGTAAACCAGTATGCCCTGGCACCCACTTTCCACTGGTGATATCTAACTAAACCTTTGCAAGTTAATTAGCTAGATCGTACCCATATAGACTTGTGGTTGTACTGTTTTACACAAGGAGGTCGTCACAAGATTCAGTCCTTAATTTGTCCAAGCGGTTCTTACCAAAAACCACGGGTTCTCGTGCGACATCGGCACCATCCACTCTCACCAACCGCCCAGACAGGTAAAGCAGATTTTGAGGGTTTTGAGAAGCATAAAACAGTCGTAACGAAATACTCAGCCACGTACATCCCATGACTGTCCCAAAATAAGTTCTTTTGTTGTAAAGATTGATGATCAGGGCAACTAGTGCCCTGGACTTGACCAGACTAGCATTAGCATTTTAATGTAATCTATAGCTAGTAAATATTATCATTAATATCTATGGGGACAAGGATTAAGGGATTCAAGTGTCAAGGAAAGGCATATTAAATATAATACAACAGCAAATGGGCATGTAGCTATCTTAAGCTTTGATATACATTTGCATATTAAATTAAGCATGCAGGTTGATAATTTTAAAGGAACATAAGTTTGCATAAAATGTGGGAGCAATATGATCAAAGTGATGACTTGCCTTGCTTATTTTACCACGGGCTTGATTGCTTTAAATCAAAGCCTCTCCAGTCATTGACTTTAAATTACTGGTCTTCGCTTTTACCCAGTCTTACTGTTCGCATCCGTCGCCTCGTCGAGTCTTCAAATTCTAATACGCAGCAAAGAAAAGGAAGACCAATAAAACCAAACACTATAAACGCCCGATTAAATTTAAATTGCAAGTTCATTACGATTTGGGGATAGAAAGAGAATTCGGATTAGCGTGACGTGAGTACAGTGGTAGCTAGATTTAAACAGGAGAATGAGTTGTCTGAATAGCTTTACCGTGAGGGAAAATTTTAGAAGATCAAGGGATCAAAAGTGAAGATGCATCTTCAGGAATCATCTGTGTAGCTGATTGGGAAAAGGAGAGGCTCGACCTTTTATTTGGTGACTTGCCCTTCATTGATTTACATTTATCAAGGAAGTTCCATGAGTCGTGCAGGACTCATGGACAAATGAAAGAGAGTATCGATGGTAGCAAAAGGGAAACATGGTTTTATGCTTTTAGGATACGGATACGAAAAGTGAGTATAATTAAATATGTGGTGCAACTTTGTTATTTCAGGTGGCAGAACTTAACTGGGATAGCAGCGGCCAGCTTAATGAATCATTGTTTTTTTAATAACTTAATTAGGATATGAAATCTAATTGCCTAACCAATTAAGATTATGCACAAGATTGATTATTTTACTAGCTAACCAATCTTATTATTAGCGGTTGGCAATTTATTGAATGAGTGCTCTAGGGTTGATATTTTATGTGGCAAAACCTTGCCAATTGATTTAGTTTGCTTAAATATATTTAGTTGGACGTAGAAAGATAGCTTTCATGATTTTAGAGATAAGTAACTAGGGCTGAAAACGGTCGGAAACGATCGGTAGGAGGTCAAATCACTTTCAGTTTCACATTATTTTCTCGAAAACGAAATCGATACGATATTGTCGGAAACGAGAACGACATCGATATTCCGGTAAATTCGGAAACGAAACTATTCGATCAAAAGTGCATCGATAACGATCGAAAATCGTGAAATCGATATCTAAAATACAATAACACATTACACACCAATCTGCACAGCATGATTGCAAGTCTGCAATCTGTCAATGTAATTTGGAATAAGTATTGCTTCTTTAGTGTTTATATAAAACTACACTATCTGATACATTGTTACTAGAATTGAGAATTTGAGATAGATGTATCAGATGCATTAATAGTGCCATATTACTGCTACAAGGTCGATTCTTCAAGGCTTGTATCAGACGACAGTAAGCATGAACATTTTTCCAGTGACCTTTTGCACAAGTTTGCTACTGGGCATTCATTACAGCAATAAGCTTTAATTATAACATCACAACTAGCTGTTGATGCCATTGAAGAAACATTACAAGTCTACAACACTAATACTACTATATGGCATAATAGGAGATGAAGGTATTTGCTACTGCTAGCTGACATTCCATTGCTAGAGCATTCCAGAACACAATATTGACAGGAAAAGTCATCCAATACATCATGATCTTTCAGCACATCAAGTTTCTACTACAAGGACAGTCTAACATTAATAACATAATCAACACTTCCAAATCTCTAATACATCACACCATTTACGTCCTATCTGTTGCTGGACTTGGGCTAGTTAATTCTTCAATGTTATCCTTTACATGATTCCAACATCCCAGAACCCAGATGCAAAACAATGAGTAGAATAGAACTGCACCAATTAAACCACAAAATCATGAGTTATTTTGACTAGAACTACAGAAAATCTCGAAGGGACAGAACAAAAGATTTGTAGAACACGAAAAAAGTACATTATGCCTGCGGACTCGGGCGGTCCCTGTCCGGCGGCGGCGGCGGCTGGAGATGGGGATGGAGGCGTGGGGATGGAGGCGTGCTGGGGATGGAGGCGGCGGCGGCTGGAGATGGGGATGGAGGCGTGGGGATGGAGGCGTGCGTGGGGATGGAGGAGGCGGCGGCGGCTGGAGATGCGGATGGAGGCGTGCGTGAGGATGGAGGCGGCGTCGGCTGGAGATGCGGATGGAGGCGTGCGGATGGAGGCGTGCGTGGGGATGGAGGCGGCGGCGGCGGCTGGAGGCGTGGGGATGGAGGCGGCGGCGGCTGGAGATGCGAAATCGCGGATGGGTGGAGCCGTGGAGGTCTGGTCGTCTGGAGACTGGAGGAGGTGGGGTGTGGCCTGTGGGAGACGGAGTCACGGAGACGCCGAGAGCCCGAGACGGAATGGGCCTGGGCCTGGGTGTTCACTGATCGGTAATTACCGACGGTAATTATCGGTTAAAATACAGTATTTTTCGAAAACGATCGGAAGAGAGCTAAATCGTTTTCGTTTTCGTTATCGGATATTTTTACCGTTCTCGTTTCCGTTTTATCGGTTACCGTCACCGTTTCCGTTTAGAGGAAAAATCGATAATTTCTCGAAAACGATTTTCGGTAACCGAGAATTACCGTTTTCATTTTCAGCCCTATAAGTAACCCACACTTGATATTTTATGTGGCATGCAATTAATCTTTGAGGGTTAAACTAATTAAACAGGGTAGCTTCAAATTCGTACCAGAGAATTGTTATAATTGATGATACATTCATTCAAATTATTATATTAATTACTTTTGTTGCCAAAGTTTTATTTATCCTGGATTTAGACAAAATGAGATGGGGAATTTCTTATGCTTTAAAATCAAGATATTTTAGCCATGACATTCTCTTTATTAGCACTATTACTATTTTATCATCTTCATGTTAACTTCTTGATAATAAGAGAAGGAGTTCCTGGCATAAGTTTATTTGGATTAATTTTGTATATGAGGACTAGCTTATTAATACTGCTTGACATATGAATGCATTAACCAATTGTTAAGTTTCCAATTTGGTCTTATACATCTTTTCATTATGAGCTCAAGTAAAGTTCTCATTTGTACTAATGTTCCCAATTTATCTTTACTGGAATGCTTACATGAATATCCTTTTACTTAAGAGTTTACCAACTAGCCAAAAGAGTGGACAAAAGGGTTGCACTACCTCCGGTTGGGTCCACACGACAGCCACAGAGGGAGATGCCTTCGGCTAGCTCAGAACAGAGCAGAGCAGAAACAACAGGGACAGAGGAGGGGGGGGGGGAACGCCGAGCATGGCAGCGGCGGCGCCGGCGGGGAGAGACCGGGGAGGCGGCGGCGACCGGCGAAATGGAACCCCCTAGCGCCAAGGAAGCTCACGGTAGCAACTGCGTCGGCTGAGGTGGCGTCGAGGCGGGCTGGCGGCGGCTTAGGCGGTCGGCGGTGAGGGAGGAAGGGGCGCCGGCGGCCAGAAGGGAGAGGGAAAAGACCGGGGCGCGCACGAGTATAAGCGGGGTACAGAGAACTCACCAGAGCGGCCGAGCTGGCCGGAGGGTGGCGGAGGCGAGCCGGCGACGCGTGCAGGCGGCGGCGCTGGAGGGCTCTCGTGGCCGGAGAGTTCGGGCGGCGGGGAGGTCCGGCCGACGATGGGAAAGGCTTCAGGGTGATGAGGTGCAGCTCCCACAGCGCGCAATCGGCCCGGGGTCGACCGAGGGGGAGGCGGCGGGGGAAATGGTGATGGCCGGCCGGAGGCGGAGGAGGAGTGGGCGCGGCGCTCTCGGTTGTTGATTCTTCGATTAAATTGGAGGAGAGGCAGGGAACACTCGGGCGCATGCCGTGACGCGAGCGGATTGCGGAATGCTCACCGGAGATGGCCGGGACGGGGAGGGGCGGCGGCGGCACAATCCCACCGCAGCTTGGATGGTCGCCAGGGAGAGGGGCAACTGAGGTATGGCCAGCATTTTATAGGCGACGAACACGGGTGACAACTGGGCGAGGGGGTAACTGAGGCGAGGCCGAGCGGACCCGGGGGCGGTGCCTGCTGGACCACGGCGGAAAGGAGGGAGGAGACGACGCGCGGCTGAGCTAGAGAAGACAGGGGCGGAGCTAGGCTAGTGGTAGGGAAGTGAAGACGCGTACGGAGGCGAAACCGGGGGCGGAGAGAGGCGCGGGCCAGGTCGGGGCGAAGCTGTGCGGGGAGGCAGGCCGGCTCGGTGCGACGGGAACAAGGGAGGAGGAGGGAGGAAGAAGAACCAGGGAGGAGGAGGACGGCGCTGGCTGGGCCAGGAGAAGAAAAAAGACCGGGCAGGCCGTGGAAAGAAAAGGAGTGGGCCGGCCCAAGAGGAGATTTAGGGGATTCTAGGAGTTTCCAGAAATTTAAATTTGTAAAGTAGTTCTGAATTTGTATCTTGGTTCATATTTTTGAATTCAACAATTAGATTTTAAGAGTAGCAGACTTCGGAGAAATAATGCTTTTAATTTTCAGAATTTGGAATTTCCAGATATGCAAATTGGATGGAAAGATTTTATATTAGTTTCAATTTTCGTTCTTGGTTTTGGAGGTCCAGATTTCAAATTTTAAATATGAAATCAATACTTCCAAGGGGAATTGTATCTTTCTCATTTTGATTTTCAAACTTGGTTCTTGATCCCAAGATTTCGAATTTTATTAATTGGGCTTTTGGCAAGAAAAACCAAGTTGAGAGATTCGAGCAACACCAAAGATTTTGAAATTACCAAGAAAATGATTAAAAGATTTTACCCTTTTCGCAAATACATTAATTCCCTATTTGGGATGTTACAAAATCATGGGTCGGATAGTTCTCTTCATGCGGTCGCAATTGCCTTGAAGCATAGGCTACTACCTTTCTTTCTTGCATCAGAACACAGCCTAGTCCTTGCCTTGATGCATCACAGAAGACTTCAAAATCTTTTCTAATATCCGGGAGCGTTAACACTGGTGCAGAAGTTAACCCCTTCTTCAGCTCTTGAAAACTATCCTCACACGATTTACTCCATTCAAACTTCTTCTCCTTCTTTAGCAACTGGGTGAGAGGTCTTGCAAGCTTGGAGAATCCTTTAATAAAGTGTCGATAATAACCGGCCAATCCCAGAAAACTTCTGATCTCGGATACTGACTTTGGTTGTGTCCAATTAAGCACATCATTTACTTTCTCAGGATCTACGGACACTCCTCCTGCAGAAATCACATGACCCAAGAAAGTTACTTTCTTCAACCAGAACTCACACTTGCTAAACTTGGCGTACAACCAGTGTTCTCTAAGCTTTTCCAAAACTATCCTCAAATGTCCTGCATGCTCTTCCTCATTCTTGGAATAGATCAAAATATCATCAATGAATACTACTACAAACTTATCCAAGTATTCCACGAACACCTTGTTCATCAGGTTCATAAAATATGCGGGCGCATTTGTCAAGCCAAAAGACATCACTATAAACTCATACAATCCATAACGGGTAGCAAATGCTGTCTTTGGTATGTCCTCTGGTCTTATCTTCAATTGGTGATAACCCGATCGAAGATCAATCTTGGAGAAGACACATGAACATTTCAGCTGATCAAACAAATCATCTATCCGGGGCAAAGGGTACTTGTTCTTGATCGTCACATCATTCAAGGATCGATAGTCCACACACATGCGAAGACTACCATCTTTCTTCTTCACTAGCAGTATTGGTGCTCCCCAAGGTGACGAGCTTGGTCTTACAAAACCTTTATCTTGCAACTCTTCAATTTGCTTCTTAACTTCAGCCAAATCATTTGCAGACATACGATAAGGTCTCTTGGAAATCGGGGTTGTACCAGGTATCAGGTTGATAACAAATTCAATTTCTCTGTCTGGCGACATTCTCGGCAAATCTTCAGGGAACACATCTGGGTATTCACTTACTATGGGTACCTTTTCCAGGGTCACTCCCTTCACACTGTTCAACCCACACCTACTCTGAGGGGATGAGGTTGACTTATACCTTACTTGGATTCCATCCGAGTTGGTAACAGTAACAGCACGATCGGCACAATCTATCTGTCCTTTATACTTGTTAACCAATCCATTCCAAGTATTACATCTAAACTCATGGAGTCTATCCGAGTTCGCTAGGGCAAACTGTATTAGTCCTCATTTCCTTTCCAGGGGATTGGACTAGCATATGGTTCTTTAGCTTACGCACATCCCAATTATATATTTCAACAAAATCTTTTGACACAAAAGAATGCGAAGCTCCAGAATCAAATAATGCTGATGCAGGTACTGAGTTGACAAGAAACTTATCCAGAACTACGTCGGGTGCATCCTGGGCTGCTTCCGCGGTCACATGATTAAGATGTCCTCTGCTCATTGCCTGCGGAGTCCTTGGAGTTTGAGGTGTCCCACGACCTTGACCTGCAGTTGGAGCTCGCACTGGTGTAGCCCCCAAGTTGAAACGAACAGGGGTTACAGCGGGCGCTTCTGGGGACAGTTGCTGGCATAATGTCCCATGTTCTTGCAGTTGAAGCACTGCACTCCTGCTGCTGAAGTCCTGTTCTGCTGTGGTTGGCCACCATTGCTCGCCCGGGGAACTTGTGGATTTGGGCGGGGTCCTGTAAATGGAGTCCTTGGCACACTTGACTCTGAGGGCTTGTGGAACTGAGGTGGACTGGGACAAAAGCGAGAACTGCTTGCTCCCTGCTGAGCTTGAAACTTCCTCTTCCTAGTTTCATATAGTTGACGTTGAGCATCCTCTTGTACGAAGGCCTTGTTCACCAGGTGTTGGAAGGTTGGGTAATCATTGGACACTAGCTGCACCTTGAGGTTGGGGTCAAGTCCCTGCATGAACCTCCAAATCTTTGTTGCCTCTGATGCGACCTCTTCTGATGCATACCTGGATAGTTGGGTGAACTTGTTCAAGTACTCAGAAACACTGAGGTTTCCTTGCTGCAGTTGGTAAAATTCCCTTTTCTTCATTTCCATTATTCTCGTAGGAATATGCGCAGTGCGGAAGGGCTCAACAAACTCATCCCATGTGATGGCTTGCACATTTTGATGGCGGCGCAGTAATTCTCCCACCAATTAGCAGCAATTCCCTTGAGCTGATGGGCGGCATACAACACCTTTTCATTATCATTACACTGAGCTAAGATCAGCTTCTTCTCCACATCCTTGATCCAATCATTGGCCTCCAAGGGGTCCACTGAACCAGCGAAGATAGGAGGCCTTGTCCTCATAAATTCTCCCAACTTAGACTGAGGAGCTTGGTTGGGTGCCTGCGGAGCTTGCTGCACTTGATTCTGTGCCAGGGCTTGAAGTAGTTGCAGCTGCATGGCCATCATCTGCTCCAAGCTGGGGGCTTGAGCAGGAGGTGGTGGAATGTTGTTCTCTGGCTGAGCATTGGCGTCACGGCTGTTGCCAGGGTTGCTCCTTGTGTTCACCATCTGAAGCGGTTTCCGGGGTTAGCAGAAGGTAAGAGTGAACTAGCATAGGTAAGAGATTTAGGGGAAACTAAACCACATCCCAAACCAACACACAAGAAAGAAGCACAATCAACTTAGAAGAAGAACTTATATTGAAATCAAAATAGTTTTAAGAATGGCTGTACCACAAGTGCACGAATGCTTGGTACAGTCCATCTAGCACACCAAAACATAATAAAGCGTTCTAATAACGTGGACATTTATTTGGATACTACTGATTCGACTGACTACTAATCCTCCACGATGATGCGCTCCTCAGGATCCTCCTCTGGGTCCTCTTCTGGATCCTCCTCCGGGTCCTCCTCGCACACGTTCACGTGATGCCGTGAACAATCACAAGTGGCCGAAGCACGGGAACGGATACGACTGGAAGCAGTCGAACGAGAGCGGGAACGGGAAAGTCTGCGTCTTTTGCTGAGATCGCCGAGGTTGATGACGGGTGGCAGACTGGGACGTCGCACCTTCTTGCGTGCGGTGAGCATGGTGCGGAGTCCCGAACGTCGAGTCGGCGCCTGGTTGTTGGGGACGACGGCTGGTACGGGTGAAGACGACATGTAGTCAACTGCAGCTTTGAGACGTCCCAGCTCGAACTCTGCTGCCTGGCTCTGGAGAAGCTGTGCACGAAGGGTGTCGGAGTGCTGATAGCTGGAAGTGAGAGGCATCCGAAGCTGTCCAATCTCCTCCAAAGCTCTAGCATAAGTGACTGCCATCGCCTGCGTGAGCTGCACCTGATGCGACAGTCGAGGATCATCAGCTGGAATGTCAAAGGGATCCGGATACCTCTGTCCTACTCGAGGGTTGATGAAGAAGCAAAAGGGTGACTGATGTACAACATCCTTGTGAATATGGCACAAGTCATCAATGGCAAGGCGTGCTGCATCCTGGACAGCATCAAAGCAGCGGGACCGGGGATGCTTGATGGGGTATGTGTGGGAGTCGAATTCCCCATCCCGTGCATACAGGAATACCTCCATCGACCAAGAATCTCGATCCAGGATTCGTGTCTTCCGCCCCCTGAAAATAGGCGGCTGACGGTACTCCAGACACTGCATAAGCTGCCGAAGGAGGCTAGCGAATGCTCCAGCATCCTCTCCATGAGAGTAGTAGTCCCACGGGGTAGCGGAGGTTGAACCTGCCATCTACAAAGTTTGAAATAAAAGAGAAGATTAGTAAAAAGTTTTAACAAGAGAATATAGAGACAAGAACGAGGTGCTAAGTAAGAAGAGAGTTGAAGCAAAGAAACTTATATGTTTTTTTAATATACTCTTTTTATAAATATGTCCTTATGGTTTGCCATTCCTACCCTAGGTCACGTCCTACGATCAAATTGGCTCTGATACCATCTCTGTTGGGACCCCGGATTTCCGAACCCGGACCCTCTGTGTATTACCGCACTAGTCCCAGATCAAAGCTAGTGCACACAGTTAAACAGAAATGAATACATCACCAGCATCGTGTTATTACAATAATTGAGGGTACTGACCGAAAGGTCTCATTATTACAATTGAGGTTTCAAGACCTCGCACACACGAAATAAAGCGGAAGCAAAAGATAAACTCGATGAAGCCCATCAATACGCCACAGGTAATTGACTGGGAAAGCGCGACCTAGTAATCCGGGAATCCTTCATCAAATCCACAAGCGAAGTAGTCGTAGTCTCCCTCTTGAGCGTCATATTCTTCTGAGTATTATTTTTGAGTGCAGCATGTGAGTACATAAAGTACTCTGCAAGTCTTGGGAAAAATGCAATAGATGCAAGACTTGAGTTTAAAACCAAAACAAAAAATCTACCATGTGAATGCATTCCTTGCCCGCCCTTGACCGTGGGCACGGCTATTCGAATAGCTTAACACTCTGCAGAGGTTGTACAACTTTACCCCCAAGAGATAAATTATCTTAACAGTCACCACGCTTCCTTTGGCATGAGACACAGATAAAATATCACAAAGTCTTTACCTCACTCTAGACTAGCTAGACACCACCCGCTGAGGTTTCACCGCAGAAGGGTTAAATCTGCCCAATCCGAAGCCCCCTCTTGCGCCATATGAGTACAGTAAATCCCTGTCCCTCACTGTGAATAACCAGTAAATCCCTGGCACCCACTTTCCACTGGTGGCACCTAAACTAGACTATCATGAGTTAATCAGCTAGGTCGTACCCATATAGACTTAGAGTTATACGGTAGTGCTCAGTCCGGACAAACACAAGCGTCGGTCCTTAATTGACTAGGGTGGAACATACGCTTTACAAGATCTTGTGCTTACTGCACCAACCCAAACCAACCATCCACCCTAATCTAAACCAACTTCCACATTTTATTTTATTTTAAAAGAATAGTGGCAACTCCAATCACCACTAACTTTATAAATACAAGGGTATTACAATAAATCATAATTTCCCATTTTCAAAATTTCAAAGGTATTAATTAGCATTACTAAGCATTATACTACCATTCTATTATTCACAAATGATTATAATATTCTCATTAATGAGACAAGGGAATTCTAAGATTACAAAGGTACATGGCAATCAACATCAATTGAGGGCATAACAAGGTTGGAATAACTAATTCCTAAAGATTTGAACTAATGTTTTAAGTAAATAGCAATGCACATAATTTAAAATAATTAAAGCATTTCAAAATCATAGGTTCAAGATGATCATACGAGACTTGCCTTCTTGCACGCTCTCTGGGTCTTCCTGCTGCGGGGTGGAGAGATCTTCGACAACGTTGGATTCTACGCGCGGAAAGACAGAGCAACAAAACAAATAAATACAAACAAAATTCAAATAAAATTCAGAAATTCATAAAGAAATGGCTCAACCTCAGCGTGCGGAGCCATGGGCTCGAACGCGCGCCGAGGGAGCCGGGGGAAGGGAGGAGTAACGCTGGTAACCAGTCGGGCGGGGAGGCGTTGCCTACCCATAAAGGGTAGGTAAACCCTTTGAGGGGTACCTGCTGGAGGGCCGGGCAGAGGTGGTCGGAGGCGGGGTTGCCGGCGGCAAGGGGTGGTCGGGGAGGTTCGGGCGAGGTTCAAAACGAGATCCCGATGCGGAGGTGGTGCCGATGGAGAGGTCGGTAGGGTGCGGCGACGAGCGGAGGCGGCCGGCGACGAGGTAGCGGCGGAGACAGCTCGGGAGCTCCGGTGCGACGGCGCCCTGGTGGTGGAGAGGTTCGGCCGAGGGGTTGAGGGGCTTCGCACGGACGCGGGGGTGCTCAGGGTGTCCTCGGAGGCGCTCGAGATGCACTCCTTTGCCGGCAATTCCTCGCTGGAGGAGATGGCGGCGCACTGGACCGGAGGCGCACGGCGCAAGGGCGAAGGGAAGCTCGGGAGGGGCAGAGGAGTGCGGGTGAGGTGGTGCGGAGGACGGGGCTGCTTGGGGGTGCCTTTTATAGGGGCCGGAGAGGGGACACATCGCTTAATTGCTCGCCGAATCTCTCGACCGGCGCGGATACAACGAAGGAATTAAGGAAGGAGGGGGGCAGGGAAGGAAGGGAGGCGCGGGGATTCGGGGATTTAGTCGCGGCGGTGTCCCGGGGTTTCCAAAATCGGAGAGGGAGCGGAGGGAAGGCCGGATAGGGCGCGGATTCGGTCGGCCGGCGAAGAAAGGAAAGGGGAGGAGAGAAAGGAAGGCGTCTCCGCGGGGGAGACGACGGATCTGACAGGCAGGGCCCGGATGGCAGCGGGAGCAGGGCGCGGGCGACTGACGGGCGGGGCCCGCGGGTCAGAGAGGAGAGGGGAGCGGGGTGCGGATCGCAGCCATGTGGCCCGGAGGTGGATCGGGCGGCGGGTGCGGTTTAAGTGGCGCGCATCGGGCCGGCCAGGTGTTGGCCCGAGGGGAGAGGTTTTAAACTCCAGAAAATTCAGAAAAGCCAAATAAAACTCAAATACTTTAAAATAACTTATTTGAAATTAAATTTTTCCAGAAAACAAATTTTGAGATGTGACATTTAAGAAGCTCACTTATATTCTAAATAAATTTTTGCATCATTCATGTATTAATTTCTGATTTTTCCTCAATTTTTTTCACTAAAATTGCTTGGCAAAACCATCCAAAAACTGTGCTAAATGCTGCGGAGCAGGGGCTCGAACGCGGGCGGCAGCACTGAGCGCGAACACTACTGACCAGTCGGGCCTCAAGTGTTACTTGACTGAATAGGGGGGGGGGAGATTGCTGATAAGCCGAGGCTGCAAGTGTCCAAAACAGAGCAAGTCGGGGCTGCGTATGGGCGGCAAGATTGCCGGCGAGGGGCAGTCGGAGGATTATCGGCGGCGGGCAAAATGGGTTCCCGGCACTGAGGGGAAGCCGATGGGGGTACCGATGGGGGCCGAGGATTGCCGGAGGTGGGCCGGCGACGTGCGGCGGCGGCGGCTTGAGGGAAGGCTCGATGCCAACAGCGTTAGGACTGTGCATTCGGTTAGTTCGGTAAAATCGGTTCGGTAAATACGATATATACGGTAAATACGGTATTTTTAGTTCGGTGGTATACGGTATTTTTGAAAATACAGTTCGGTTTCGGTAAATCCCAATTTATTTCGGTGCGGTATCGGTAAATACCATATTTACCAAAGTTAACGCAAATTGCAAATAATATAGTGACTAGCGAAACGAGTAAATGACAGTATATATACTACGAGCTGTCACCACGGAGACAGACAAACTTGGCTGTGTTCAGTTACTCCTAATCTCCTATATAGGTTTGGCCATTGGCATAAAGATCGGTTGATGAAACAATTAGCTCACTGAGTCCACTGCGTCCCACAGTCCACTGCTGTAACATGTAGAATTGTAGATAGTACAATTTTGCACATGAGCGCTTAAGCAGTGCAGCTAGTGCTGTTTATTTGGGATTGGGCCCAACTCCATCTATTCCCAACATCCAGCGGGGCCGAATTATGAAGCACAACCTTAACAATGAATTTGATCAAGCACAAAAGAGTGGCTACGAACTGCGGCATTACCAAAGTGATTATGCAAGTAGCTCAGGTGAATCGGTGATAAATGATAACTAGTTCACTAACTAAAACAAACCCTTGTAGTACCTACTACTATAGAAGGCAAATTGAAGCAGGTCAATGACAAGCCAGAGCAGAGCACACGTAACATCGTGAAACCCAAAAGGCAGCTTAGGAATCCACTAGGACCACTACTCCACAGTGCCATCGCAATTCGCAAGTGCCCCACTGATTAACATCAAGGAAGGCATCCTACTCGAATTCAACCACTTCTTCTACACCAAATCCCTCATCAAAGCATCAAAATTGAAGCACAAAGGGGCACCCCGTGAATCCGTAACTACTGCTACTTCCTATACACGCGAAACACCCTTGAGGCAAAACAACGAACACCTTCCGTCTCCGCCGACTCAGAGCGCAAAGGAGTAGAGCGGGGGTCAGCTCCGGCGCGGAATTTGCCGCAGCTAACCAAAAATCGACTGGGCGGCGCGGTGGCAAAACGACGAACACCTGGCGCCAGAGAGAAGCGGAAAAGCAGAAGAATTACGGAGGAGCAGAGGAAACGGAGGGGCTGACCTGCGGAGTCGGAGGAGGAGGCGAAGTGACGTCGGAGCCAAGAAGAGGAGGGGCACCGCGGTGCTCCTTGCCGTTGCCGCGCTCGCCGGAGTCAGGCTCGCCGGGCGCCCCATGGATGTGCTTTCGGCTGGGCCGGCGGAGGTGGACGCCGTGGCGAGGAGCAGGGGGCCGGAGTCGGGGTTGTCGGAGAAGACGTCCGGCATGCGGCGGAGCGACGGAAGGCTGGGCGGCGACGCGGGGAATGCGTTCCCGTGGAGCAATGCCATGGTGCAGTGGCAGCGCACGGGTTCCACTTCCAACCCGACAGGCGACAAGAACTGGATGAACGATCCCATGTTGTGGCGAGGGGAACGAAGTTTCGGTTTCTTCGGTTTCTAGCTGGTTTTTCTGAAAAAACCGAACACTAAAAAAACCTAAAATATAAAAACCGAACCGAATACCGAAAACTGGTCAAACCAAGTTGACCGGTTCGGTTCGGTATTTTTGGTCCGATTTTTACGGTTCGATTTTTTTATGCACATCCCTAGGCAGCGTACAGGCTCGGTGGAGCTCGGCGGAGGGTGAGGGCAGCTTCGCCGCGCTTCAAGGAAGCTCCGGGGCGTAGGAATCGGGCTAGCTCGCTTGGATTCGGTGGTGCGCTCGACGGCCGGATTTGGGAAGAAAGGGGGCGCTGGCGAGGAGGAGGGCACAGGAGGCTAATTACTCGCAGAGGGAGGGGAAGGGAGGTCTGGTTGTGCGGGTGAGAGCCTCGGCCGGGGCTTTTATAGAGGGGAAAGGCGCAGCGACGAGGGGAGCTGGTGAGCTGAGCTCGACGGCGGCATGGCAATAGTGGAGGCAACGGGACGGGTGACCGGGGAGGGGACGTGGACTGGCACGGTGGTGACGCACGCGGTAGGGCCGTGGTCTAGGCGCCCTATAGCCGACGCGAGCTGCTGACCGGAGCTTCGCCCCCGGTCTTCGGCATGGGCGATGACGGGTGATTAATGGCGGCAGAGGACGACGCGGGCACGGTTTTGACGGGGATACGACCGCGACAGGATGGCGGTGGGCCTGGGTGAAGCGCGAGGAGATGTGCCGGGCGCCGCGGGGAGGGCGGCTACGGCGCCGGGCTGTCCGAGCGAAGGGCTTCGGCCTTCGGCCCTTGTCCGAGCGTTGCGAGGGCAGGGAGGAAGGAGGGGGATGCGGCCGGCTGGGCTGGGCCGGTTCGGCCGGCCGCAAGGATTTTCTTTTTTTTGTTATATATATACACCCTCATGTCCATTTTTATGTGTAGATTTTTAGGGCTTAATTCTTCACATCAATTCCCTTATTGTTATCATTTTTAGGGCATTTGTATTTTTATATTTTATTTTTATTTATTTGTCTATTTATTATTACAAACCCTAAAATAGAATTTCAAATTTTTTAGGTTCAAGTTGTACTCCCCTTTTTAATGGACCATCTTTTTAGATTCGATTTTTAAAATTTTAATTTCTATTATTTCACACAAGTTTCTTCCATTATTGGAACCTTGACCAAAATTCAAAGAAATCCAACAAAGTTGAAATATCAAGAGAAATATATTCTAAAATAACTCAAAGGTTACATTGTTCCCAAATCTCTAAATTTCAGGGTGTTACACATCATCTCACTCATATGGGCTTCTCCCACTTGCGGTGGGTCCCATAAGTTGTGTGGGATGTTCTACCCCTAGCGACTTGCCCTGCTGGACTACCCACACCGACTAGCTCATTGCGGCAAACTTCACTCTCAACGAGTGTCCCATTCAAGCTGTCATGAAGTCAGCCACTTGCACTACCCCTCTCCCCCACCGATGAGATGACTTTTAGAGTTTAGTAAATTTACTAAGCCAAGTTGTACTTTACAGACTTATGGTTGTACTTATTTTATATAGGAGGTCATGATAAGATTCAGTCATTAGAGTTATCTAGGAAATTCTAACACTAACCACACTCTTGTGCACCACTGCTCCAGCCCCCATACCATCCGCTCAAATATTTAAGCAAGTTAGGGGTTTTTGGGAGCATAAAATAACCATATCAAACATAGCAGCCATTTTCCACCTATGACTTCCCATATCAGTTTACCATGATTAAAAGTGATGCTTGCGGCATTTTGGTGCCCCCAATTATATAAGAAGTGCTAAGCATAGCATGTAATTACAGACTTATTTTTGAAATGTTACCATTATAATTTTTCTAAGGTGACAAGGTTCAAAAGCTCAAATGTTCTAAGGGAATGCAGTTGGTATCTTACCCACAAAGTAAACAATAGGCATGTAATTAGAATATTAAAACAATCATAGATTTGGATATAAAATAATGACATGCAATTTGATAATTTAAACAAAAATAGATTGCACAAAATGTCGATTCAACATGAACAAAATATTAACTCGCCTTAGTCACAGTTGGTTTGGTGTTGCTGGTCATGACTTGCTTCGGCTTCTGCCTCCTCCTCCCCCTGTGCCTTGTACGCTATTTTACGTCGCATGAAAATTTGGATAAAAACTAGTAAAACCAACAAATTCACACAAACATTCAAATAAGCTCCAAAATTCATGGTTTTGGCTCCATTGTAAAGATTTTGAATTTAGATAATTGTTTCACCAAATTTGGAGCTAAGATGAACAAGTTATGCCTATTTAAAGTTCTTAATTTGAATTAATTCAAAAAATTAAAAAGGGAATAGAGAGAGACCTTCTCTGACAGGTGGGGCCTACGATAGTTTTTAAATTTTCTTTTATTTTCTTTTCATGTTCTATGACATGTGGGACCAGTTTCTGTTTGCATAATAGGTATGGCCCACAGGTCAGTGGGTGTTTAGGATTAACTGACTTCATTAGTCCAAATTAATTATCAAATTAAAATCTAATTGCTGTGAACAGTGTAACCGCCCCTTTGCTGGCAAAGGATGGGCTCGCCGCCAGTTGCAAAGGCGATGGCCGGACGTGAGCATCCTTAAAATGGATTGCTCACGTCGGCGCGCACTCCTAACTAAAGCCTTGCTGGCCAATTCGCCTGGGGCAGCAGTCGACAGCTACCATGGGCGGCGGCGGAATAGGGGAGTGGCAGACACAGTGGTACATGGCACCGAATGTGAATTGAACACTAAGGGAGCATCTAGGCATGGACAGGATGCTACCTCAGGGGTTGGCGCAGCTCGGGAGTGGTGGTGGCGGTCTGGCGGCGTGAGACGGCGTCGGGCGAAGGTGGCGCACAGTGCCGAGGAAGTCCAGGTGGCGAAGGCTTTGGCCGAGGGTGGAGATGGTATGGCGGTACTCCAAGGAGGGCTCCAGCTTAGTGGAATCGACTCGTGGTAGCTCCAATTGATGGTCCTCCCACCAGCCGGCGCTGGAGAAGACAAAGCCGTCGGTGCTCCTACAAACAGCTAAAGGGCAATTCTTCACGGTGGGAAGGGGAGTGTGGTGGTGCGGTGATGCCAGGGGCATGAACGGGGCTTTATAACCGGCAGGGAGGGCTGGCAACCTGAGGGGTCCTGGAGAGGACATGGCAGAGGGCATGGAATCAGCATGGCTATAGAGCCAGGTGATTCAAGCTTGTGTCATGATAGCGACACGCCAAAGGGCATGGCTGTCACACGGATGGCGAGGTGTGCACACCGAAGAGTGTGGGCGGTAGTTCGGATGATGTAGAAGAAAGAGGATGGCCTGGGGAGGCATTGTCGGGCGGTGTGAAGCAGTTAGGGTGGTGTATGGTGACGCACGCCGTAGCACGATGGGTAGATGAGCGTGCGCCCGCTGACGGGAGCAGACGTGGCATTGGGTCACGACGGCGTGGGCGCGCCCTGTGGCTAACCCTGGCAAGCATGCAGCAGTGGTCTGAGCGGTGTCTCATCATCCTTCGGCCTGGCGACAGGTCAAAAAGGGAGGGTTGGGTGTGACGGTGTTCCTGTGGTGATACAGGAGCAGAGCTACAGCAGCGCAGGTGTTTCGTAGTGGCATGGACGCAGGGGCACGCCGACCACCAGTGGTCACAAGGGGGAACGTGGTAGGGAAGTGGGCTGCCATGGCGGGGCCGATAGGGAAAAACCCTATCATGGTAGAGCACTGGCGAGGCCTAGGGCTGGCTCGGCCAGGCCAATAGGCCAAAAGAATTTTTGGGGTTAGGCCCAATGCACATCTCCAGATTCTTAGTAACCCCCTTTAACCATCTTTATTCAATCTAATTTTCCATATTTGTATTCATTAAACCTAGCTAACTTCAGGCCTAGGGTTCGCTACTACACATTTTCATCCTATTGCCATTGTATAGGTAAAAGGGACTATGGTAATTTGCGGGTTTACTTTACAGGATTAATCCTCATTTCTCGTGGTTCAGTTCCTGACTGAATTTTCTCTAACTGATTCTAAGTGAGTTCTCCTACCCTAATTTCTGGATCATCTTTTGATATTCGCATTTGATTTTAGATTTACTTTCTATTAATTTCACTTTCTTTTGGAATTCTATTTCCATGATTTCTTATTTGTTGGAACCTCAACCAAGATCCAAAAAAAAATCCAAATGCCAAGAAGATGCATTCCAAAATATTTCAAAAGTTACACATTTTTCAGGATCCTAATCTTCCAGGATGTCACAACTTTTAACCTTAGTGCGAATACTTGTACTAATGAATCGGATGCTAATTTTTTTTGTGAGGATATGGAAAAGGATGTCCCGATAAGCTATCAAAAACCGGAGAAGAAAAACCAAAAAACAAAGCAAAATGACAAAGACCACAATATCATAAGGCAGAAGCCCTAAGCCAAAAAGGAGCCCTTTGTCTCCTCAATTTTCTTTAGTTGTTGCGTTTGACTGTGATATGCATTCTGCAAGCAACAGGTTTCCTTCTTTGTTCAGAAAGAGCACTCCCAGTGATTCTTTGATTCCCGTAAATTTCATAGAAAAAATTCATATAATTTCATATAATATCACCTCTGTTTTTTACTTGATGTTTTTGATTTTTCAGTCTCAAAGATGCAAGTTATTAAATTATAATATGTGAAATTATTTTTTAATAACAAATCTAATAATACAATTTTTATATAGCCAACCTAGTTAGTTTAAATTCTATTAGTCAAAATTTAGAAAGTTTGATGACACGAATTTTAAGATGTTCAAGTAAAATAGAACGGAAGTAGTATATCCTAATTTCTAGATAAGTTAGGGGGGAATCCCATTTTAGGATGTTTAAGTAAAAAAGAACGGAAGTAGTTTAGCTTAATTTCAAGATAAGTTAGGAAAAATCCCAAAGATCTTTAAAAATAGCTTGATTAGTTTAGGTTTGGATTGTTCCACAGATCTGTTTTCGACCAAGCATGTCATCCAGATCAATTACATGGTTGATTAGTTTCTGCCAAGTGCCCGATGACAATGTTCTGGCAAAACTGACTTTTGACTTTTGGGTGAACAGATCAGCCAGAATGCTCTGTTCCATGTACAAGGTGCTATCTTGCTGATTCAACCCTATTTTTTTGTTGTGGCTCAGCACCGGGCAGCCTTCTGGGCGTCGATAATTTATTAGCATGCTTGCTATTTGCATATTCGAGATAGGTGTTTCTGGTCGCATGGTTCCAAGTGTTTTCAGGCTTATGGATCCTGGCGTGTTTTTGGGTGTGAGACCCCAAACTTATGTATGAAGAGTATATTCTGATCATGCTATTTTGTTATTTTTTTGTGTTGGATAGTTCTATACGATGATATCAATTAGGGATAGTATTGCTGAAATTTGTTAGTAACGGCGATATAAATCTACAAATAAAAGGGTAGAAGTAGCATTCCAAGCTCTTTGTTGGGATGAGGTATTACAATTAACCGGGCGTCATACATGTTTCATACTGCTTCCAATATCCGAGTGTTGAGTGATGAAATATTGTTATTGTTGTCGTGTCTGAGTTTGCATTTTGAAAAGTTACAAAATCTGGAAATGTTATAGGTTCGATGCACTGATCTTTATTGGAGGTACTATCAGACCCAAGTGTGGTAAGAACAGCCAGTAGATAGTGATAGCTTATTCCCAGAAGACATGCATATGAGATGGCTCACAAGCGATTAGATCGGCTTGTGACCGGCATGCAATCCTGCAGGGAAACCGCACATAATTAGTTAGCAAAGGAAAAAGAAAAGCACAAGCCTAAGTCAAGCCTCTCAACACACTTATTGGATTCGAGCTGTAATAGTTAATTCCACAAACCTGCAGTGTCCTGATCCCTAGTCATCATCTTCCTGATTCGCGCGACGACACCAAAGAGTAGCATATTTCCAAGATTTCGGGTCCCTTAACTTAGGCCCTAACGATGTGAAATGATGTCAAAATTAATCTAAGTCAAAACTGTTTTACACTCAGAACTGGGTAGGTATATTCTTAAAATGTAGACTGCAAAATCAAATAAATTAACGGAATTAGGTTTCCCCCTATCTTAATGAACTGTGTACACAAGAGAAAAAAAAAATCCACGGCATTGACAGTGGCTGATTTACACATGAGCTAAAAAAATTTAGATATATTCACATAAATGATGCATGTTGTGCGGAAGCATATTAACCACTCGAAAAGGGACATGTGTAGTATTTCCTCCGGTCACAAAACACATCAAATAGACTAAGCCCAGGTACTCCCTACACGGACATATATATGATAGAAATGTTGTTTTGGGTATGTGTAGTCGAACTTTCAAATTTTTTGTATATTAATATTATTTTAAATATTTAGATTAGATATATAAAATCACATACATATATTTGTTTTTGTAATGCCAGTAGAAAAATAAAGGAAAGGAAAGCGAAAATTGATCTGGCCGGCGACAACACAAGCGATCTGGCCGGCGACGCTGTGACCGGCATGCAATCCTGCAGGGAAACCGCACATAATTAATTAGCAAAGAAAAAAAGCACAAGCCTAAATCAATCCTCACTTATTGGATTCGAGCTGTAATAATTAATTCCACAAACCTTCAGTGTCCTGATCTCTATTCATCATCTTCCTGATTCGCGCGGCGACACTAACGAGTAGCATATTTCCAAGATTTCGGGTCCCTTAATTTAGACCCTAACGATGTGAAATGATGTCAAAATTCATCTATGTAAGTGAAAATTGTTTTACACTCAGAACTGGGTAAGTATATTCTTAAAATGTAGACTGGAAAATCAAATAAATTAACGGAATTGGGTTTCCCCCTATCTTAATGAACTGTGTACACAAGAGAAAAAAATCCATGGCATTAACAGTCGCTGATTTACACATGAGCTAAAAAAATTAGATGCAGCCACATAAGTCAGCACAAGCACCGTGTAGATATATTCGCATACATGATACATGTTGTGCTGAAACATATTAACCACACGAAAAGGGACATGTGTAGTATTCCCTCTGGTCAAAAAACACATTAAATAGAATAAGCCCAGGTACTCCCTACACGGACATATATATATATACATATATATATATATATATATATATATATATATATATATATATATATATATATATATATATATATATATATATATATATATAGGAAAAATCCTTATTACTCCCGGGTGTAGTTACACCCGGGTCTTCTACCGTTGATGTTGTCTTGGAGATTCGCGTCGCACAAATAGACAAACGGGGTTCAACGCATACGGGTTTGAGGTCTTGATCCACATCCCAGGTTTGTTCAAATCTCCTTTCCCCAATCCAAGAAAATCCCGGAGATCGCGCAATCTACAAAAACAGCTCGGCGATTTTTCCTCCCTGGCGATACCAGATGCTTTTTCCTTGCCGGCGCGTCCTCTTGCTGAGTAGTGCGGAGAAGATTCTCCAGGAAGGCTTGGTGCGTCGTCTTGCCGAGTTGTGGGGAGAAGTCTTCACAGGTTATGGTTGGTATGTCATCTTTTGTTCTAATAATGATTCCTGAAGTTTTGAACTCATTAGGTTTTGTAGATCAGTGTTGATTTGCTGGTTTTTTCGATATTGGTTGTTCTTTCGTTCTTGGTCAATTGTGAGGAGATTAACCCAGCAGGCAGATACACGGTTCGTGCCTTAGCAATTGGCTCTGGGATTCAGCGGCTAACCACTACAACCTTTGCGGTGTGCCTGCAAGGTGCTCGATAGAATGCCCAGGGAACGAGCAACTGTGAATCTTGGATATAATACCCAGGTATAGAGCCTAGGGTTCAATGGTATTGACGAATAGTTGCATGCTATTCTCTTTGAATTTACCAGTTTCTGTAATACCACCTCCATTGTTTAGTCCTGTAGATCAAACTTGTGCAGACTGAAGACTGATATTCTTATTGTGTTGGTGGGCAATTGAGCTATACATTGGTCTGCAAGTTCTATTGTGTGCCCGCTTGAAAACTGAATTTTCATTTTTTTTGCCTAATCAGATTTTACTACATCACATCCTTAACGGACAAACATCCTTTCTGAAAAAACAACATCCTATTTCAGTTTCATGTCTACCATCCAGTTTTCATATGTACATACCTCGATGGAAAATCATGCCATTTGCTTCCAGAAATTTAGTTCCATTCATTTTTTACCCGTAATTTACAATACTTTATGATACTTGTTCTAATACGGCAAAGCTTACATATCATACACATACTCCCTAAGCAATTTTGAAAAAAAAATGATTGGAGTTGGTCCGCCATACTACTCGTTTGGGAGCAAGACGTATGAAGTATTTTGTGTAGTGAAGACTGATATGCTTATTGTGTTGGTGGGCAATTGAGCTATACATTGGTCTGCAAGTTCTATAATGCCCTGTGAATGAAGAAACCTTCTTCCTGTCAATTTAAAGGGATAATGATATTGCATGAATATTCATATTTGGTAGAAAATCATTATGCCGAAAAATGACAAACCTTGAACTTGCTAGAATATTCATATTGATACTGGAAATCACTATGCTGTAAGGTGACAAATCTAAACTTGCTATCTAGCAACCGTGAATTCTTGGATATAATACCCAGGGAACAGAATGCCCAGGGAACAGAATGCTCCTGTTAGCTTGACATTAGCAATCCCATTTATACTATCACTTTACAAGCTTCTATTGCATATAATGTAGCAGTACTTTATGTTCAAGGGTCCTTCAGTCCAATCAATTTGCAACCGTGAAACCACTGAAAGTATGATCAATTGTGAAACCACTATAAGACTACCTATCAAGAGTATTCAAGACCTGTTACGTACCTACCATCCGCGCTATCCGGAGAACCTACCACGAAATCATGCAGACACAGAATCAGCAATAATTAGTCCGAAATCCTTCACGTAAACGTATATATTTTCTACATGCAGGAAAATTTTGTACTTGCAGAGAAAATAGCAATGAAATCATGAAGTACGATATTTAAAAAAAAAATAGGAGTATGTCGGACATACTAGATTTTGGGGATTAACAAGTATGATGTTTACCACTTTGTAGTATTCGAATTATGTTTACATCATTTTATACAAAACTATCTGACAACAATCAGTAGTTATCATCTGAAACCATGTGTCCATTCGGTTTAGTATGTACATATTACCAATTGGTTTCATTCCATTTTCGTTTTAGAATATTTTAAGCAGTACGTACATACCTCTATTCATAGTAATCCATTTAGTTTGAGGACATACATACTCGATACGGGAAGAAAGTGGACATGGCTTGCCGTGTACACAGGTAAATCACTTTGGGGAAAAAAAAGACATACTCCCATGTACAAAACACATCTACTCGTTCACATCATTCTTCACCAATCTATATGTCAAACATCAGCAGTACCTACCTGAAACCAAATCTACCTTCGTTTACGTATGTACATGCAACCATACGTAAAACATACTCCCTACTGAGGTAAATCATACTCCCTGCTAGTCGCCCACTCTTCCTGGTCCTCTGTTCTGACATTTTGCTTTGGTTGGAAATACTTCCTGCTAGTTGTTCTAATAAATCATCTGCAAATCCTATTAGTGTGAAGTTTTGGGGATTTTGATATTGGAGCATACTAACTGTTCCTGATCAAAATTTAGGAGAATACTCCCACTCATCTGCAATCTATGTTCTGAACCGAAGCCTTCTTGAAATTACTTTATGATAGTTGTTCGAATTATCTATTTGCAAATCGTGTAATTTTGAAGTTTTGTTATTTTTTTAGACAATGAAACATACTTAATGTTCCTGATAAAATGAGAGTAGAATACTCCCTTACATGTTCAACTTAATGATTGCATATTGTTTTTTTGATAATACAGGATACTCACTGTTACTGATCAATCCATTTGGAGAATACTCCCTTGCATGTATACCCAATTGATTTCTTTTTTGTTTACTAGTCGCCCACTCATCTGGCATCTCTATTCTGGCCATAATGCTATCAGATGGAGTACATCCTTATGAAAGCACGACTAAACATGCAGTCTTGGCACGCATATACTACAAGAAAAAAAAATGATTTTTTCCAAAGGAGTATGATCTAGTTCATAGGGAGTATCCAGCTATGTGCACATACTAATAACAACAGGAGCAATGTTTTAAGCGAGAAACTGCTGTGTGGTGACAGACCTGGCAAACATAGTTCAGCTTACTCAGTTTTAAACTCACCAAACCCTGGAAACCCATGTGAAGATACTAGATGTTTTAATCGGCAATACAAAATGCTTTCAGAGGGAGTATCAAGTATGCTTTCAGATGGAGTATGCAAAATCCCATAGAATACAGGATGTTATCAGTTGTACTATCCAGCAATACCTACTTACTACAAACAAAAGGAGCAATGTTTTTAATCGGGACACTGCTACATGTTCGCTTGAGAGCCGAAAACACTGTTTTGCCATCTGAGTTTTTACTATAGCAGTGCCGAAATTGAATAACATAGAGCTCAGATCTGAAACCTTACGCATAATTTCGTTCTGCACAACAACTGAGCTTTTCATCTGTGTGTGTGCCAATTGTGTTCGCATCTTTTTTTATCAATCTCTCTTACAACATGCAGTAGTATCCAGATTATAACATTTATCACTTTGGTTTCCATCTGTGCATACTACCATTCGATCTTAGTGTATTTCGTTGCAGACCACTTGTTTTCATACGCACATACTTCCATTCAGTTTTGAGCCGTTTGGTTTCCGGCCATTTGGTTTCGTATGCACATGCTTCCATTCAATTTGATGCCATTCAGTCTCCGGCAAGTTACAAAAACCATAGCCAGTGTCATTCCAATCAGTTCTCACGATGGGCAGTATGTGTAATGCGATTGAGTATTACAAATGTTGTACATCAGCTGGTGACCATGGTACAATATGTAACTACTCCAACCATGCAGTAGTATCCGGCTCGTGTTCACATCATTTTTTACCTGTCTCTATGACAACAATCGGTAGTATCCAGTTCAAAAAAAAAACAATCGGTAGTATCTGAATCAAACCATTTCTTCCTTTGTTTTCGTATTCAAATACTACCATTTAGTTTCAGTCCCTTTGGTTTCAGATTATTTATTTCGTACATACATACCTCCATTCAGGTTCTATCAAGTTGGTTTCAAGCCATTAGTTTCGTATGTAAATATTTCGATTCAGTTTGATGCCATTCAATTTCAGGCTAGACACAAAAAAACAATGTCAGTTTCTTTCCATTTAGTTCTCATCATGGGTAGTATGCGTCTATTCCAAATGTCAGACATCACCCAGGTTTCCATGCTACACAACGCAACTACTCCTAACATCAAGGGATGAGATAATTACGGCACTAAATACTGCAGCCGGTACTGCACAGGTGTGTTTATGACGGGTATCTGGCATCGCGGGTTTGTTTTGAACTCTATAGATCGATTCAATAACCCAAGTAATCTGGTGGTATCTCGAGCTAGATGAACGGTAGATACCATGGGTGTAACTACACCTGGGTGTAGTAAATAGGCTTCCTATATATATATATATATATATATATATATATATATATATATATATATATATATATATATATATATATATATATATATATATATATATATATATATATATATATATATATATATATATATATATATATATATATATATATATATATATATATATATATATAATGGAGATGTTGTTTTGGGTATGTGTCCCTACACGGACATATATATAATAGAAATGTTGTTTTGGGTATGTGTAGTTGAACTTTCAAAATTCTTGTATATTAATATTATTTTAAATATTTAGATTGGATATATAAAAATTGTATGTATAGATTTATGTATACATGTGGGGGTATGACATAGCTAGATGATTGCTAATGTGTTTGGTAGTGTTTATCGTCATATTATGTGGTTGCTGAGTCTTCGGACTCACTCTTATTTATTTATGTTTCCAAGATTTCGGGTCCCTCAATTTAGGACCTAACGATGTGAAATGATGTCAAAATTAATCTAAGTCAAAACTGTTTTACACTCAGAACTGGGTAGGTATATTCTTAAAATGTAGACTGCAAAATCAAATAAATTAACGGAATTAGGTTTCCCCCTATCTTAATGAACTGTGTACACAAGAGAAAAAAAAATCCACAGCATTGACAGTGGCTGATTTACACATGATCTAAAAAAATTTAGATATATTCACATAAATGATGCATGTTGTGCGGAAGCATATTAACCACTCGAAAAGGGACATGTGTAGTATTTCCTCCGGTCACAAAACACATCAAATAGGCTAAGCCCAGGTACTCCCTACACGAACATATATATGATAGAAATGTTGTTTTGGGTATGTGTAGTTGAACTTTCAAATTTTTTGTATATTAATATTATTTTAAATATTTAGATTAGATATATAAAAATCACATACATAGATTTGTTTTTGTAATGCCAGTAGAAAAATAAAGGAAAGGAAAGCGAAAATTGAGAACAATGGGTGGGTTTTTTTGGACTGTGGTTTATGACTTATGGTTTAAAATTTTGAATTATAGCTGTTTGCAAAAGGCAGTATGTAAAGGAAAAATAGTCACATGCCGTTAGAATAAAAGGAGAAAAAGGGGGTTTGCCATCAGAACTCTTCGACTTTAGATATGCCGAATGAGATATCGCTCATTGAATTAAATTGCAATTTCAATTAAATTGCAATTTCAATGTATATGCTGCAAGGTGTGGATCAGTAGCATAATCGGCAAGGGAAGAAAAGAAACAATGCAAGAAGAGGAAATCGAAAGGTACCTTCAGAGGATATGCTGGGGTGTTACAGTTTTAAAAAGTATTTTCATGATGTTATAAATTTCATTGGGTGTTATAATTATACTGCAATATAAAATAGTGGTCAAAATTATATTTCAGGATCATGCCAACATCCAAAACGACATGTTTTAATAACAGGAGGGAGAACAAATCATGATTTAGGTGCACTCAAAATTTTTTGGATAAGCTTTAATGGGCTGCACAAAAAAAGCACAGGAGGAAAGTAACGCGCACGGGTATCAAAACACGAGAAAAGCCAGCCGACAAACATGAAATTGACATTGAATTGTAAATAACCAGCCGTGGCAAACTTGTTTCCAAAAGACAAAATATATGAAAGGAAAGGTGAATTAAATTGCAATTTCAATGTATATGCCGCAAGGTGTGGATCAGTAGCATAATCGGCAAGGGAAAAAAAAGAAACAAACCAAGAAGAGGAAATCGAAAGGTACCTTCCAAAGGATCACTTGAATGAGCATCTGATAAATCCCTGTCTTCAAGGCTGTCGAGCCGTTGTCGGTGGCGTTCATAAAGTGGCTTCATATTTAGAGCTGGGCAATATCGGATCCTAAGCCTCCGAAGAAGTGAGTAAGAGTAACTCCAACCGGTTCTTTATCCTGCTCTTCATTGTATATTTACCTAATATGACTCAAGAAATGGACTCCAACCGGTTCTTTATCCCCCTCTTCATTTTTATCGAGTCGCTATTTTCTCCCGGCCGCTAGCTAGATTTGGCGAGCGCCTCCTCACTCGCTTCTCAAATAGCTAGGCCATTGGAATGCTAACTCAAATAGAGAGCTGAAAATAATAGCTAGCCTCTTCATCCTAGGAAATAGAGAGGGAGAAATGACTAATGAGATGGAGTTGCTCTAACTCCCATGAACACCTGGTAAGGAGGACAGACGTTTGCATTGCCCAAGCCAGAGGCCCTGTAATGATGGCAGGTCTCCCAAACAATCCAGCGACTCCAACTTATTGCAGCCACTAACATCTAAGACTTCGAGGGAATCCAGCTGCCCTGACACGGAACGAAGCTTAGGACAACCAGCAATAGTTAAGTACTTGAGGGACGCTGGTAGATTCTGAAGCGTCACAAAGGAAGCGCAACCAAATATATTCAGACTTTCTAGGCATGGTAGAGAATGATTTCTTGGTGCGGCTGGCGATTGCTCTGGTATACTTGTGGATGCTGCGAGGTCATTGCAGTGTTCCTCTTGTACACTCCCCAACGCGGCATCCTCCTTCCCCCATGTGAACTCAAGTTTGTCGCATCCCTCAATAAAAATACGTTTGAGAGATGTGGGGAGAACGAAGAGCTCTGTCAAGCTTTCACAGTCAACAATGTTTAGTGAGGTTAGATGTGGCAGGAGCTGATCCCTTGCTCGATTTGGCTCTCCTTTCACCAGTGTGGGCCCTATTAGCTTACTGCATTTTTCAATCCTCAATTTCTTCAAGGCTACCAAGCAAAGGAACTCTTCCTCTGGCCAGTAGATGAGAACATCGCATGAAATGATGCGCAAATCTACAAGTTGTCCAAACCATTTCCAAATCCCAGTTGTTGGCTGCGATGGACTCGAGGGGAAGAAAAAGGCGCAGCCATCCAACCACATTTCCAAAACAGATGCTTCACGATCCTGATCGAGCTGCAGTGTTGCTTCTCTGTCTCGAACACGCAGTACTAACTTGGCTAACGAAGACATGATGTATCTGGATCTAAGTATAGATAAGGATAGATGCGCCTTGTCTTCCTGCAGCTCCACAACCTTGAGATTTGGTGCTTCGGGAATACTTGTCAGCTTTGGGCAATTCCTTATTTCAACCTTGTCAAGCAGAGGAAATGTTAGTTCTTCTCCTTCATTTGACACCCATCGCTCCAAGATCTCCAAATCAAGTAATTTGAGCTCTTTTAATGCTGGAAATGCAGAGGATGCCGTGCCGCTGCATAGGTTTTGCAATTTATCTAGCCTTTCCAAATGAAGAACTTTAAGAGCCTTAAAATGCCAGAACTGAGGAAATTCCTCGCATAATTTACAACCAACTAGATGGAGCTCGACCAACTGCTTCAGCACGCTAAGATCTGTCATCCATGTCGGTAAACCAGTGCTTTTGTAAGAAACTATCCTCAGCATCCGAATCCCATCATGAGGTTTAAGAGCATCTAAAACCTTCTTGTGAGAATCAGGCAGTGGTTCCCTGTCACTATTGTTACTTCTCCATTCAAGTGATAGGTGTGTGAGTTTGTCTTTCTTTACAAGTCTGGCTGCTTTTGCTCGCTCTTCAGTTACATTTTCGAGACCACATAACTCTAATTCGCCACCAAGGTTTAAGTTCTCAAGTTCTCCAACTGTACTGCAACCAGAGCTGGCACCCACCACAAAATATGTTAGAGTCTGTAGAGAAGTGAGTTGTCCGAGGTCTTCAGGCATGCACTTCAATGTTCTGCATCCATTAGTGTAGAGGTGTCGGAGGCTTGTCATATATTTCATATGCTTTGGAAGTCGACGTAGATTGCAGCAATGAGAAAGGTTCAGAGTCTGTAGATTATACAGCATGCTTATTTCTTCAGGAAGTTCTGTGATCGAGCTGTACGAAAGATCAAGATACCTTAGGTGCTGTAAGTGCCTTGGTTTCAATGGAAGTTCTTCCGAATAAAAGAGCTGTAGTGCTCGTAGAGAATTGCACTTCGATATATGTCGCTGCCAGCCTCCGTTAAGCGTACCATCTGGAAACAACAACGACTGAAAAGTTGGGGATTGCTTTTTCAGAAAATCACCAAACCGAATTCCATTTCCAACTCCACCGTATGAGGTGAACAAGTGGCGAGTAGGATTTGACACCAAATTCTTGTGATTTCGACTATCAGTAATAGTTACACATTGTTTTCCCATAACAGATTGAGCAATGTCATGCATAAGATCATGTATCTTGCATATGGTTGTGGAACGGAGCTGCGTCCTTCCTCTGAACGTCTGGATTGGCTGGATTTGCTTCACATCTTGAAAGAATGACCTCCAAACTAGCTCCTTGAAAATTTCTTCGCCTTCGGTTTCAAGATGGCCTTCTTCCTGCGGTGGTATGAAATCATGAGCCATCCATAATCGGATCAACTTCTCCACCTCAATCTCGTAATCTTTGGGAAACACAGCACAAAATGCGAAGCAGGGCTTCATGTGAGATGGTAGGTCGTCGTAGCTGAGCTTGAGTATAGGTAAAATTCCAGTCTCATTGCAAATGTTGGTTTTGGCTAATATATCCTCCCATTCTTGCATGCGAGTCTTGGTACTCAACATAGAGCCAAAGGCGTTGGCAGCCAAAGGGGAGCCATCACATCTATCCACAATCTTGTCAACAATCTGGTCACTGTTTGGCAAACTGAAGGCTCTTCTTTGGATCATTTCCTTTAGAAAGTCCTTACCTAGCTTTTCGAGATTATGGCATTCATCAATACCCATTTTCATAATTTGAGCTACTTGTGTCTTGCGAGTTGTGGTCAGTATTGCACTACCCTTGCCACCGTGTTGGAGGCAAGTCTTGAGCTTTCTCCACTTCTCACCATCCTCATTCCATACGTCGTCCAGCACAATGAGGTACTTCCTCCCATTTACTTCGTTCTGAAGATCTTGGAATGCTTTTTCACAATTTTTCTCGTTGGTCCCGCAGATACTGCTAGCAATATCAGCAACGTCGAAATCCTCTGACACACAACACCACCTTTGGAGCTCAAAACACTTCTTGATTTCTGGGTGATTGTAAATGAGCTGCACGAAGGTGGTCTTGCCCAGCCCACCGATTCCAACAATGGGAAGGACCATGAGGTCATCCATGCCGCTAACTCGATCGAGCAATATCTGCAAGATCTTGTCCTTCTCTTCTTCTCTGGATCTGCTAACAATATCCTCCTCCTCAGAGTCAGCCATGAAGGAATATGTCTGGCGCCACTCCTTGGACGGTGGTTGTGGCTGTAGTTGTTGGAATCCAAAGGCGTTCATCTCCGCGACAAGTACCTCGATGGTGTGCACAATCCTGCGCAGCTTCTTGCCCATCCTGTAACGGAACACAATGGGGTTATGAGAAGGGAAGAGGCTTACAACATCCATGCCGAGCATGGTGTAGTGCCCCTTCTTCTTGGCGTCACGCCGGAGAGCCTCGTACTTGAACTCGTCGAACACGTCGATCGCCTCGTAGGACACCGTCCTGAGGGCGTCGAGCCACGCACGTACTCCAGGTCGGTAGGCTCCCTTCTCCTCCGCGTCCTGGATGACATCCAGGATGGCCGGCAGCTTGCGCTCCAGGATGCTGCGCTGCTCCTCCATGCCCTCCATCACCTTGTACTGGTCCAGGAGGTAGCTCGTTGCCTTCTCCTTCACCATGGAGACCAGTGACCCGATCACAATTACTAACTGAATTGGAAAGCAAACACTACAAGAGGAAAGTCCCAACTCAAACCGGTTGGAGTCCCGTTGTGCCGTCCGGAGCCTATAACCTATAACTCAAACACTAAATGTATAGAAGTCCCAACTCTTGTGACGCAGTTGCATCCAGGCCGGACTGCTCCTCTGCCACAGTTGCTTCCGTCTACAGAGAGAAGGATGGGTGCAGCTTTTTCTGATCGCCCCGACCAGTGCAGGGCCTCTCTTTGCAACTTGGAAACACTGACAAAGATCTGCAGAAAGAACGGAGGAAGATGAACAGTCAACGGGTCCACCTGGCAGAGAATAAGAAAAGGAAAAGAGGAAGAGAGAATCGGCTTTCTTCAGCGCAGAAGGAAAAGATTCGGCTGAAAGAAAATGAAACATGCCGATCAGAAAGGAATCGACCAAAGATTTTTTGGGATTTGAATTGATTTCGGAAATTAAAAGAAGGTTGAAAATATGAAAGAGGAAAAATAAATAGCAAAAAAACTTAAAAAATCCAAGAAAAGAAAATATATGAGAATTCCTTCGAGCACAAAGAAGCCAAATAACATTGGTTTTGATTTAATTGAAATTTACTTTAAACAGATTAAATTGTATTAATTACAGAAAGTACCATTTAAGCTTTTATTAATTAAAATAAATGGGTGAAATTTTCCAGGGACCTAAACTACTCAAAAGTTTTTGAAAAGCCAAAATTTGGGACGTTATACAGGAAGTGTTCCCTACACTTTTCAAGCTAGGGGCACTTCCATTGGGATGGCAGTCCAAGAAGTGGCATACGTGGCAACAGGGGCGGATCCAGCGGTGGGGCGCGGGGGGGGGGGGGGGGGGGGGGGAGGGCTCGAGCCCCCCTACCGAACTCTTGGAGCCTCCTCATAAATTTTTAGCTATGGATGTATGGTGTAGGAGGGGCATAGTGGAGTTATATCGTTGTATCGCTTTTGTTCAGCCCCTCCTAAAATTTTTCCTGGATCCGCCACTGCGTGGCAATGAGCCATCCCCGCCATTAGTGGTGAAGTCAAGAACAAAATCGAGGGTAGGCTAAGGTGCTAAACTAGATTGTTACAAACAAAAAATCTTACTCTTGTTCAATTCAAATTCATAAATGAATAGAAAGAAGAAAGCAAAAAAGAGAGAAATACAACGAAAGTACCTCAGTAATAGAAAGCTCATCCGAAAAATTATAAATATGCTTCCGGTGAGTAAAGATCAGTCATCTGCATATCAAAAATAGCAAAATTAGTAAAACAATAATTAATTATAAATGATTATGAATATTCAAGAAAAACATAGCATACCACTAGCACGCAAAAACTCATAATTTTAATTTTAATCTCTAGTAATTCAAATTGATCAATGGCGATGATACAATATCCATATAATCTCTAACTCTAAGAATTCAGGCTGCTCAATATCAATAACTCAATACAAAATTACAAATTATGCATAATAGTAGAATGTAGAAGTTTTATCCTCTGGCCTCAGACATGACACACTCAGTCTCAGGCTCTCGGCCAGGCTAGGTGGCCAGCCGACGTCGTCTCAGTCAGTCAGTCGTCCAACTCTCCAAATCCAATGATCCAATCCAGCTTGAGGGCCAACCAATTCTCCAAGCCAATTATCCAAGGAACAAGCCAACCGACTAACTGACCGACAACTCACAGCAGGCAAGTCAAAAGTGCCCCCAAAGCCCCAAATCCCTATTTCCCCACTCCACTCAATGTCTTGACCGGCCCCTCCTGAATCCAATCCCCCGCGCAAGGCAGCCACTCCCCAGTCTCCAACTCATGCCGCCTCATGGCCTCATATGCGGTGATGACGCCTCAGCAGCACTGCAGTTAGTGGCCCAGTAGCTCCTACGGACCATGGACCCACCCAGTTTCCCCTTCCTGGCTTCCCCTCTTCATGCTTCGGTGTCGGCCTCCCCGCAGGAAGCCTGAACTAGCAACCGCAAGGCCGTAGAGTGCCGCCCCTCCTCCTGGAGCACTGAATCTTCTTGGCTTCAGCGGTGCCTCGGTGGCTCGACCACCGCCCACCTGGATCTGCGCACTGCCGCCGCCAGGTGCATGCACAACCCCTCGTCTCCTATGGGTGTGTGCCATGTGCGTTTGTGCTATGGACTGATGGGAAAGATGGGTATTTCCCTCATTTTTGGGTAAAGAAAATAAAGGATAAGGAAATTGGCCTGAGGCCACATGTAAGAGAGGGAGAGAGAAGGGATTAGAGGAGGAGGTGACTGGCTCGGTTCCTATTTTTTGGATCTGGCCGACGCACTCTCATCCCATCTCCTCTTCTTTGGCGGAAGCTTTGGCCTCTTTGTTCGTGGGCACCACCAATTTCTCACCCCGTGAGTTCACCTCTTTGAACCTATAACCAGATGGGAGAGTTGGGGGTTTCAGCAGAGGAGAAGAGCTCACCACCGAATCAAATCTTCTGCTGGCTATTTGGTCTTTGGGGATTTGTTGAGAAAGCTTGGCGGTGGCTGTGCTTGTGGTCGCCGGCTATGGCTTGTGCACTCTCTGCTCGCAGATCCACTCTCTGGACCGTGCGTTTGCGTGCGGTGTTTACTAGTTCTTTGGCTTGGTCTTGGCCGAGTGGAGTGCGACGCAATGTCGCTTTCTTGTTGGACATGTTGCAGCATTGTCTAGTACCTCAGCTTCACAAATTGGTCAATCATGATTTGTGGAGTAGGGTTTTGTATCTCCGATTACCTCCCCGGTGACATCCTGATATTCACCAGTGATTAATTTTCTGGGACATTGTCTCTCTGACGAGCCTAGCCCATTTTGGCCATCACGGTGGCTTGGAGTGCCGCCGCTCTGTGAGCTTCTCTCTACTCCTTTTACTTCTATTGGGCATTAGTGGGCCATGTTATTTCATCTATTTGGTATCTCTGATATTTGATTGTTAGCTAGCACTGGGAGAACTAATGCATGATAATCTATGGGCTGTTTTGATTGCTCTATGGGGACATTTTGTCAAAGTTGAATTCTCAGTGACAATCTAATTTGATTATGCTAGTTTGAATTATCATAAACTAGTTGGTTACTTTTGTTGATGTGTAGTTGATAGCTCTGTCAATTGCTTGTGGTCAATCACCTGTTCAGTTTCTTTTACTGCAGTTGTTAGGCATTGTCGAATATAACATGCTAATTCTGTAATTGTCGGATGTATATACTGTTTCTGCGGTAGCTTTACTCTGTTTCTAGTGACTTCAATTGAAATATGTTGCTCTTGCATGCTTTTGATTGACTTTGTACTGAGCTAATATTCAATTAGTGAGACTAACAGAATTTTAGAGGGTTGTCAATATGGTAATTGAAAATTTGATAGGAGTGGAAGAAGTCTAAGTTTTCTCATTAACTTATGCAACTCCTTTCTGAGAGCAATACTACAATTCGCAATCTGTGCATTATGCAGATTTGAAATGCTCACATTTGTGTCCTATTAAGTATATTGCTATATATACACTTTCTTATGCTTAATAATAATTGGAATTAAAATGAAAATATTGCTAAATTCGTTTAATTTCTAACATGGACTACTAGATTGTGGATTTGTGGTCTGATCTATGTGTGGACCGTGTGGTGGCTGGCTAGCTATGTTGTCTCTCGGTGGTTTGCCTGATGCCTGTGGTGGGTGTCTAGATGATGATTCTAAGCCGTCATCTCTGCTGGGCCAGCCCAGCTTGAGAGTAGAGTGTTCAGGGCGGGCCGAAGGATGGTTTAAAGCCTGACGAAGCCTATTCGATGGACTTGGGGAGATGGATATGCCACTGTACTCCTACTTCCCGCTGTGAGACCTTGCCGCCGAAGTACTCTTACTTCGGCGGCAAGGTCTCACAGCGGGAAGTAGGAGTACAGTGGCATGCCTCACGAACCCGCTGGACCCTGATGATACCGGATCGCTGGGATATCATCTTTTGGATGGATTTCCGGAAGGTTTCGTTAGAGATGGTTTATTGGCGGCCACCATAAGCTTGTTAGAAATTAAGTTTTAGTAGTCTGTAATATCGTAATCTGTTGTCTTGGCCATGTCCCGACAACTTTTTCTCTCTAATCAACACCCCCTCTCTGCCCGCTCAAACTTTCGTTTGCGTTTTTCTTCTCCCCGTGAATTAATATAAGGCAGTCTCCTGCCTGGGTTTCGAAAAAAAAAAAGTTTTAGTAGTGACTTGAACTTTCGTTATGTGTTATGATGGTTATGGTGGAACCATTGAATGATGTGATGTGAATTCTTTTGTTTCGTGCAGTTGCAACAAGCCTACGGGCGTGTATCCATGTAATTGTGTCGAATAACTACGATTTGCTTTAATGTATCTTGTACTGGCCTAAGTGCCTTTGTACTCCTATTTGGTTGTGTTAAGTTTTTTTATTTTGGAGCATCACATTCTTTCATCAAAAAGAGCTTTACTGCACGTCATCAAATTCCAATTGTTTTGCTTCATCCACCCATGCTCCTTCAAGCACCAGGTTCGGAAATGAGAACCGATCAAGTTTGTCGGGAGGTGAAAGTTGATGTTCATGGGGTAGTTTTTGTGGCCGATTTGATAGTGATTGATTCAGCGGGCGTACACTACTACAAAACAAGTTATACTAGACGTCTTGTCATAAACGATTCATGGGAAACCGTCTATGCCGTTATTATCACAGACGGTTTTACAATCATGAGGGTGTACCGTCTGTGATACGCAACTATCACAGACTTGTTAATAATTGTCTGTGATAATTTAAAGACGGTTAGTAATACCAATCGTCTATGGTAATTGCATATATCACATACGGTTTTTAATTGCAACTATATCTGAATACAAACTTTTATGATAATTGCATATATCACAGACAGTTTTAATTAGAACCGCCTGTGAATTATCACAGATGGTTATTAAGAAGACCTGCATATGATAGTTATTAATACAAACTGTCTATGATAAGTGCATATATCACAGACAATTTTTAATTAGAACCGTTTGTGAATTATCACAGATGGTTATTAAGGAGAACCGCATATGATAATTATGTATCATAGACGGTTTGCGGTTGGACGTGTCTAGGATATGCTGCGTTATTAAATACGGTCCCAATAGATCTGTCTTCATTGCGCTGCATTGAAGGAAGTAGCTGGCTTTGGAGAGTTTGGTAAAGCATACCGTTTGTAGATCTAGCTTATAGATCTATTTGTTCTTAGTGATTAGATGTTAGTATTTGCTTCTAATTATATGCCTTGTAATAAAAAGAGATAATAGCTAGGTTTAGATCTAACTTAATTGGTAGTTTGTTCTAATTTAAGAATGGATCAGTACTCCTAGTTTACTTTAATATGTTTTTGCATGATATATATATTGCTTCATGAATAGTACATTACTAGCTACTTAATTTAGATATGGATAATTTATTATGAGGTGAATGATAATTATGTGTAAGTATTAGGCTAGCTACCTATAGTAGTATTAATAATCCAATTTGACTCTAATTTGTTACATGCGTAGCGTTAATGACCGAAACTGGATGTACATTGTGAACCATGTGAGTAAAGAGTACATTAATGACATGTCTGTTTTTAGAAGAGCGGTCAAGTAGGATATGTTAAAGAAGGGGATAGAATATATGTACTATCCATGCATTGATTACGATAATCTGAAGATGTTTATCAACTCAACGCAGATCGAAACTCACTTGATTCGAAGGTGTTTTTGTAACATCCTAATTTTCAGAGCCTTTTTGAAGCTTTTAAAATAAAATTCACTATTTGGATTTTTCTGGAATTAATTAAAGCTTAATTGGAATTTTAATTAATTAACAGGATTTAATATGATTAAATTAAACATTAATATTTGCCAAAAATATTTTATTTGGATTCCTTGTGTCACAAGTAATTTTTCTATATTTGCTTAGATTTTTAGGAGTTTATTTTTGATCTCAATTTAAAATTCTAAAAAAGAAAAATTCCCAATAGATCACCCATCACTATGGGAGCAGCACGCTTAACCCTAAAATTTTTACCCAACCAGCCACCAACTTTCTTTCTTTCCTTTCTTGGGTGACTTCCCATCATTCCTAGCCCTTATTCCTTACACCCAGGACACTGTTCATCTCCTAGCCCGATCGATCAGGAGACCGAGTGTCCGTTTCCTTCTAGTAAATAATCATCACATGCTAGTAAATAATATGCTTTGATTATTTATTTTAAATCTTTATTAACTAAAGGCTTAATAGGAATGTTGCTTAGAGATATGCTCTCATGAAATGATAACTTAGTAAATAAAAAATTACTAAACAATAAATCATAAACTTTTGCATGTTAGTAAAGATTGCAGGACTAGCGACCATATGGCTTAAAAACATAAAGATTAACCCTGTGCCCTAGCAATGATGAGGATCCTTTTGTTGGAAATATGCCCTAGAGGCAATCATAGAGATGATGATATTTCGTTGTATCCATGATTTAATAAATGTTCCTTGAATATTGCCTTTGTGTTGATTAACAAGTATATGATTTGTTTGTGAAACTCTTTACTTGTATGGTTATTCTAAAGTTGTCCCTAGTCGAAGTTCATGTGAGGACACACGTGAATAATGGATTAGCACATGTATCGGTTGATGACCATGTTTCACAGGTCATAGACATGGAGATGTCAAACCAATAATGTGGACACATGTTTAGAACATGGGGTTGGACCGACCCAACATGAGACATAACAATTATACTTATGGTTCTCTCTCTACACAATGTGTACGCCTTGTCCTTAGACCTGAGATTGTCGCATGTACTTGAGATGTGAATCGACCTACTTAGGGGCTATCAAACGCTACTCCGTAACTGAGTAGTTATAAAGGTAGCTTTCGGGTTTTGTCATGAAGCATGCTGCGAGGCATGGTCAGTCGAGATGGGATTTGCCCCTCTCTACCTGAGAGAGATATCTCTGGGCCCCTCGAGTGATCGGATCCAGAAATGCATGGCCATGCTACTTAAGGTTAAGAGTTAACCTAGTAAGGGATTCCGGATCACAGGATCGAGAAAGAGTGGTCAGCTTGGAGCTCGACCAAATATCGTGAGGCAAAGGGATTGGCATGTACATAAAGTTGTGATGGTTCGTCCGATATGATCTTTGTGTATGTTTAGGAGTTGGCACGTCTTGCTAGAGGCCGCTACCAACTATTGACCGAGTAGGTATACTTGCGTCATGTCTAAACATACGTGAACCTATAGGGTCACACACTTAAGGGCTGAAGCCTAATTCGGATTGAATCCGGGTTAGACTGGGTATTGAGTCCTAATGGGCCTCCATTTGTAGAAGCCCATTGTAAGGACGTCTATAAAAGGAGGGCAAGGGCGCACAGGGTTAGGGTGAGTATTCCGTGACCTCCTCAAACCCTGGCCGCCACCCCTCCCACGCCCTGGTCGCTCGCGCGGATCTAGTAATCCAGCGTGCGTCGCTTCCTCCCGTACGTGTGGATACTTTTGGCGGCGCTGCATCTGTAGCGTTTGGACGAACCGCAAGAGAGGAGTTGTACGTGGGACGCCGCGACGTGGACGAGGAAGTAGTACGACTACTCTGCTCCGACGTGCTGCATCAACTTAGTACGACTACTCTGCCCCGACGTGCTGCATCGTTCCGCACCTGCGCGTCTAGTGGTAAGACCGTGATCTATAACTGCAGTGATCTTGGTTTACGGGTAGAAATTTTTAATTTACGCTAGTGTAGCATACCCGTAGTCCTTCACCTTTATCTACTATACTCGAATTAAATTAGAGGATGCCTTGCATTTTAAGTCAAGAAGTGTCTGCGAGTACCAGAAGATCAAACTCCACTTGAAGCCATTGAACTTGAAGAAGATTTAACCTACAAAGAGCGTCCAATCAAAATATTGGATACTGTGGAGAAAAAGACAAGAACTCAAACCATCCGTATGTGTAGAGTGCAGTGGAGTCACCATTCCAAGAAGGAAGCTACCTGGGAACGAGAAGATAAACTGCGTCAAGATTACCCTGATTTGTTCACTAGCTAGGCTGAATCTCGGGGTCGAGATTCTTTTTAAGGGGGGTAGATCTGTAACATCCTGAGAAATGTAAATATTAAATTATGAAGCTTTTGGATTATTTTTATTCGCTCTTTATTTGGATTTGGAGTTTATGGACTTTCTTGGGAATATTAAAGGACTTCAAAAAGGAAAGAAGGAAGAACTCAACACCTGAAAGAATAGGACATGAGCAACAAATAAAGAATCTGAAAAGATGATCCAAAAGAATAGGGGGAAATGGTAATATAGAACTGCACCTCAAATAAATAATGGTGTGAATGGTCATGAGATAAATAAAAGTAAAAATAATAACATTTACAAATATATGTATGCATACAATTAAATATAACAAGAAAATAATCTTTAGGCAATAAATATCAACAAAATGGTAGATATAGAATTACAGGGAGCAAGGAAGTAAATATATATATATATACCTATATACATACACACATGAATACCCAAAAGGAAAATCAAAAGAAAATCGGCCGGGCCGGCCATCACCCCGGCCCAGCCCTCTCTCCACGCACGGCCTGCGTGCGCACGCGGTCGCTCGGCTCAGCCAGCGCGCTCGCGCGGTCCAGCGCCCATGCGCTCCGCCGACCCAGCTTTTCGCGCGCGCGCGCCCGCCAGCCCAGCTCGCCCTCGCCTCTGCCACTGCCATACGGGCCCGCTCCCTCGCGCCCCTCTCCAGCTGGCCGGTGGGCCCGAGCCGTCAGGCTCTTCTTCCTCCTTCTCTCTTCTCCAGCGCACGCGTCGCAGCTTCTCCCTCGCGCTTGCTCCCTCTGCCGCAGCAAATCCTCTCCCTCTCTCTCTCACCTCAAGAGCAAGTCAAAGAACCAACAGGAGGGGGAACGCACCTCTCCCGCCATCTCTCTCCCACGCAATCCCGAAGAAGATTGTGTTCCTTCCCCCTGCCCCGCGTGAACAGCGAGAGGCCGAATGCCGCCCTCGCCGCGCGCCGCTCCCTGGCTATAAAAGCCCCTCCTGGGAGTCGCAATCGCGTCGCGATGCTTCTCTCTCCCCTCCCCTGCAAGCAATTGAGCCGTAATGCCCCCAATCCCCGCCGGCGACGTCTTCTTCCTCACGGCCAGCGACCGAGCCGCCATTGATTCCCGCCGCCTCCGAGCAATTCCTTGCTCCCAGAGCTTCGTGGAGATCAGGCATAGCCGAATCCCTTTCCCGCCGGGTCTCCCGTTGCGTGAGCATCGCCGGCGTCAATCGCCTCCTTGGACCGCCGCCGCCTCTCGCCGCCAGCCCTCTCCGGTGAACATCACCCTCCGCCGACCTCACCAGCAGCTTCACCACCACCGGGGGGTTGTATTTCACGCAGCTCCCGAACCTCTCTGGCCACCACTCGCCGCTGTCGCCACCACCTTCTTCATCCTCTGCCCGGCTCCCTCCCAGAGCTACTTCAAGGGGATTAATTACCCTTATAGGGTAAGCATCGCTTGGACTGTCCGAGTGGCTTTCAGCACTCTCTCTTCCTCCCTCCTGCTCCCGCGGCGTGCGTTCGAGCCCGGCTCCGCGCGTTGCGGTCGAGCATTTCTTTTAAATTTTCTCCGCTGACAGCTGGGCCCCGCTGGTCAGCGACCACCCGCCACAGGCCGGCTGACCTCTGGGTCCCGCTTGTCAGTGCCGCCGCTGACATATGGGCCCCACTGGCCATAGACACAGAAGAAAAATAATAAAAGAAAAAGATAAAATTGAAAAATATGACATGTGGGACCCACTGTCGGAAATTTATTAATTTTTGGATTTAACTAAACTGAAATATTCAAATGAGCGTAACTTATTCATTTTAACTCCAAATGGAGTGGGACAAATTTCTAAATTCATCTAAAATCAAGATCTATCCAATGGAACTGAAATAATAATTTTTAGAGTTCATTTGAATTTTTGGTGTTATTTGGTTTTGATTTGCTGCTTTTCTTTTTATCCAAATTTTGGCGCACACTAAAATAGCTTACAAGGCACAAGAGGAGGAGATCGAGGCAGCAGCCCTAGAAGCACCAGAGAATCCGGATCCCGACCATTGTGACCAAGGCGAGTCAACACTTTGATCATTTTTGAACCCATGGTTTTTGCAAAGTTAATTTCTTTTAAATTATTAACATGCATGCTGATATTTTATGTAAAATATGTTCATTTCCAGAAAATGGTAGTTATACACCTAATATAACGCTTGCTAGTAATGATCTGTTGAAATGTTTGGATATGTGAACCTTGTCGCCCTAGCAAAATTTATATTAATATAGCTTTACCAGTAAGTCCAAATAAATATTGCGTTGCTTAGTATTGCTAGATAAAACGGGGGTACATAACTGCCCCAAAATAACATTTGCAAGTATGATATGATTTGGGGACAGTCATGGAGGGAATGACTGTAGTAAATGGACACAATATTTTCTATCTCTGAAAAATCCTAACATTGCTTAAATACCTGGATGGATGGTTTGAGGGCTGGTATGTGGTGCAGTGGATGCACAAAATGTGAAATGTGGTAGAACCATCCGGGTAAACCTTAAGGACCGAATCTTGTCATGTCAACCCGTGTAAAACCGTACAACCACAAGTCTGTAAAATACAACTTAGCTAAGTAAATTTATCGAAACCCCGGACTCATCTCACCGATAGGGGATTGAAGGGGCTACGCTATGGCAAGGGGGGGCCTGAAGGGACACCAGTGGGGGGTGAAGTTTCCCAGCTGTCCTAACGTTGCGGGAAGTGGAGCCCGGCTGCGTTAGTGGCTGTGGGAAACATCCCGCGCACAGATGGGACCCACCGCAAGTGGGAGAAGCCCATAAAGTGAGATGACAAAAGGGACTAGATACTTTGAAAAGTCACTGTGAGGGTCTGCTCAACCACATGTCTATGGAATCATGTGGGGCAACGAGTTGATCATCTCTTGTGGTGAAAGTGTACAAACTCTCCAGAGTCAAAACTATTCGAATAGCTGTGCCCACGGTCAAGGGCAGACATGGGAACTTAACTAGATATAGTTCTGTTTAAAAATAACAGAGGGTGGGAATAAAATGTGCAGAGCGAAGGACTGCTCTGATTTGGAAATTGTCCTGGGTGTCGTCCCAGTGGTAAGTTAAGCGGCTATAACGCTGAAGGAAAATATATGGTGCAGAAGCCATGTAATGGTGGATGGATTCTGTAACACTGATATACATGAGTATTTCTTTAAATATTCAGTCATTTCTAAAAATGCTAAGTCTTAGGAAGTTTTTACATAATTGTATTCAAAAGCACTCCTGCAAAATAAAATAAGCCCGAGCCATCCTTTGATTTGCCATTCATGTTAAATATTGCATTATGTGTGTTGGCTCGCGGAGCACGGGGTCGGAGTGCTCACGCTCGCTTTTGCGACAATATTCAGAAACAGGAACTCAAGGACATTACGCCTATGAGGAGGCCCCTACCAACGTTGACGGAAGCAACGGCGATAACTAAGGCGTAGGCCACGATGGTTAGACATAGACAAGTGGACTCCCGGCTTTGTGTGCACGTATGTTACTGGTTATCTGGCGACATATAATGCACACAATACCCTTCCAGTCGCTTGCCTGTGGATTTTGGGTTTACTTTTGCTAATGATTCCGCTGCAAGTTTGTAATGATGATATTTGGCCAAAGCGGCCCCTTTTATAAACATTCACCCGACGTGGTGTATTTCAGACTCTGTAATATTATTATGCGATGTATGAAATGATTCAGCAATGTTCCTGTGTGCATTATCTACTGATCCAGGGAATAATGCAATTAACACAGTAGATTCTGGATTAATAAATCCGGGTCTGACATATGCCATGCTAGTTTTGTTTAGGCATTGGGGTCAAAAGGCCCAAGCATCACTTTTAATCATAGAAAACAGGTTTGGGAAGTCATGGTGGTAATGACTAGTATATTTTGATATGGTTATTTTATGCTCCAAAAAACCTCAAATTGCTTGTCTATCTGGGCGGATGGTTCGGGGGTATGGTGCAGTGGTGCACGAGAGTGTGGTTAGTGGTAAAACCGCCCAGATAACCCTAAGGACTGAATCTTGTCATGACCTCCTATATAATAACAAGTACAACCACAAGTCTGTAAAGTACAACCTGGCTTAGTAAATTTACCGGAACCTGAAAGTCATCCTCATAGGTGGAGGGAGATAGTGTAAGCGGTTGTCTGTGTGACAGCTTAAATAGGACACTCATAGAGGGTGAAGTTTTCCATGGCGGCTAGTAGTATGGGTAGCCAGCTACTAGTCGTTTATAGGAAAACATCCCACACAACGTATGGGACCCACCGCAAGTGGGAGCGACCCATAGGGTGAAATGATGGAAGGGGCGAGGTACTTTGAATGGTTATTGTGATGGTTTGCTCAACCACAAGACTAAGAAATCATGCGGGGCAACGAGCGAACTGTCTCTTGTGGGTAAAGTGTGCAAACCCTACAGAGTCAAAACTATTTGAATAGCCGTGCCCACGGTCAAGGGTGGAGGAAGCTCTCTAGCCAACACTAGTGTACTAACTAGAGTTTTATTCTAAGGTGACAAGGTATAGGGGAAATTCAATGTCAATGGAGGAATTAACAAGTAGGCAATAACTAAGTTTAAAACTGAATTGAAATACGTTGAATAAAAATTAAGCATGCAATGTAATTTAAAATAACATAATTTTATTTTACAATCTAGAATCAACATGATCAAGGAGTATGACTTGCCTTACTCCTCGAGTTGTTGGGAATCGTTATCAAAGAATTCTCCGAAATCGTCATAGTCTACACATGAAAATAACCCACCAAATTCAAAATAAATTCAAATAAACACCAAATAATTAAAAGTAGGGCAGACATGGATAGATTGGAATTTTTGAAGAATTTAGAAATTTGAATGGGCTCAATCGGAGCTAGGACGAAGGAGAACGGGCTCTCAGAAGTTTGAAATCAGATAAAAAGAATAAATCAGATTTTTGGAATTATTTTTGTACGGGAAATTGATTTATGGCATTAGCAAGAATTAATAGAATTATATTTCTAAGGAAAATCAGGTTTATGACGTTAGCCCTGGCTTGGTGAGACTGACCAGTGGACCCGGCTCATGTGGACCAAGTCTATGGACCGAAAGGGAGGCCGAGGTGGCAAGGAGGGTGACGTGGCACTGATGTGGCCGGTGACTAGGCTATTTTGCTGACGTGGCAGACAGGTGGCACTAACGTGTCTGCCACGTGGCTCAGGAGGGCTTTGGTGCTGACGTGGCGTCCATGTGTCACTGACGTGCCAGCCACGTGGATCGGGTCTGCCGAGGTGGCATTACGCGTGGCTTCCACATGGGCCGAAGGGGGAGGTGGCACTGTCCGAGTGGGCGTGGCGCTGTCCGAGCGGAAGTGGCACGCCACTAGGCACCATGTGGTGACCACATTGGCCGGATGTGCTAACGAGGCTCGTTGGCAAGTGGTCGTGCACGGGAACCAAGGCTCACCGGCATTCGAGGTCACGGCGGCGATCGGCGAGTGGCTCAAAAGAAAGAGGGGAATGCGGGGAATACAGAGGTGCACACGGGCATTACCAGGGGTGGCCAGAGACTAGTCGGCGACGGGGAAGGCGGCGGTGGCGTTTCGGTGGCCCAGAGGCACGACTGAGGGGCGGGGTGGGAAGGCGGAGGTGCAATGAAGCTTATGGTGTTGTAGGTTGAGCTTGGCGATGATCGGAGGCACGACAATTGCTCGCCAGCGCAAGAGCAAGCAGTGGAGGCGAAGACGCACGGTGCTCGGGCTCTCGGCTATGCTAGAGGAGGAACTGGAGGTGGTGTGGGGTGGTGCGAGGGGAGGAGAGGCCAAGGGGGCGTTTATATAGGGTCGGGGGTGAGCTCTTCCGCAGCAATTGCTCACCGGATTTTCAGATGGCGTTGATTCGGTTTAGGTAGAAAAGGGAAAGGAGGAGGATACGAAAGGAAAGGGGGCACGAGATTGGGGGAATTTGATCCCGTGCAGCGTGCGAATACCAAAACTAGAGAGAGGCGAGGAATGAAGGGAAGAGCTACGAGGATTCGGGCATCGGTCGGAAAAAGGAAAGAGGAAAAAGAAAGGAAGGAGGCGGTGCATCGGGGATGACGGTTCTGACAAGTGGGGCCCACCCGTCAGCGAGTCAGAGAGAGGAGAGGGAAGGAGGGAGTGGGAGGTGGAGATTTCGCCATAGGGAAGAGGAGGAGGTCCAGTGGCCAGGGAAGAAAAAGAGGGCGGACAGAGAAGATGGACCGGGAGGCAACGGCGTGGGCTGATCCGAGCCGCCCACGTGTCGGCCGGAGGGAGAGGGAAGGCAGGAAGAGCGGGGATGGTTGGATGAGGTCGGGCGGCGACGTGGATAGATCCTAGCTGTCCATGCATCGCTCGGAGGGACGAGGCGGGAAATTTAAAATTTTTATTTTTTGTTTTGATTTTCAGAAAACTCGAGAAAAGCAAATAAAGCTCAGAAAAATAACAAATAAATTCCAAAAATTTCAGAAATATTCACAGAAGTCCCTGGTGATGTTTTGGACTTAGGAAAAATGTTTACAACTTATTTTGCTGCTATTTATTTTATTTTATTCCAAGTACTTTTTACATTTAAAATAGCTTTTAAATTCTAGAAAATTTTTGGGATGTCACATCTACCTCCTAGCGGTACAAATCAATAACGTAGCTAGCGAAAATGTATATGCAATGCAAGACCCAAACCACATTCTATTGTGTATCAGAGTATGTCAAATTTAATTTAATAATTATACCTAAGTTAAATTTTAGTTGAATAATTAAGCTAAATTATCAAATTTCTTTACCATGGACCTAACGCCCACTCTAATACCAACTGTAACACTCTGCCCATCCTTTGAGCCTAGAATGCTACCACCATTGCGTAGTGCTACCATTTGCAGCCACTACTGATAGGTTTAGACAACATCCACTCTCTTTACATCTTAACAGTACGATAACCAACATATTATTTTAACACTAGTTACCTAGGTAAGTCATTAAAGTCTAAATACATTAACTAAAGTGATGTGCAACTTATTGCTTGTTCATGTAAAATGTCTATGCTACTCCCGCCAGCGCATGTCAACTTCAATACTCACCTAAAAAAACAAGCAAGTAAAGGTGAGTCCAAAGACTCAACAAGCACATAATAGGACGATAAATACTACTAAACACATAAGCAATCATCTAACCATGTCATACCCCACATATTTCAACATAACCATAGGCTTAAACATGTTATTCCATATGTATCATCATGTTCATATCGTCATTCTCATGTCTCATCATTGTCATTCCATTAGTGCAATACAACACTACTCTATATGCTCATTTGCTCATCTTGTTGCATATACCGGTATAGCATGAGTGCACACCCGTTGATGTTCACCCTATCATGGGCCCGTCCTCGTCGGCATGGAGGTCTCTCCACTCCCATGGAGGCCTACCAAAGTAGGTCTCACTGATCCACTCACGATGGATCCTTTTTCTCATCTCATGAGTACACATGATGCGAATGCATATGTCCATTATCATAAACATTGTTCAGCATTATCATCATTGCTTACCCTACTCCATCATCATTGTCATCATCTACTATACAGCATCATATAACGTAAACATCAGAATTTTCACAACAATTACCGTTCACTGCTCTACCATGCACTTGCATGTTTATCCTTGTGGGCGATGCGTAGATGATGCCAAACCAGGAACTCCACTTGTACAAGCATCATCTAGACTCAATACATCATAGTAAAACATGCACGCACACAGACGTCATCGATCCTATGTGCAAACCCTGCACATACATCACTCGTTCACCGGAAACTTTACCGTTGTTCCCTCCCAAGCAGTAGCCGATCCGTATGCCTAACTTCCAATGCGCTGTGCCAAAAATTAGTGTTCTAGTGTTCTATGGAGATTTAGCATTTACCCACATTAATTAGTCCACACTAATATTTTCACTCGCTTAATTAACCACATATGCTAATTATTTACCTAAACTAATTAATCACCCACTAATTAATCTACACCTAATTACCTAAACTAACTAATTATTCATCTGGTTAATCACCCACCTAATCACTCATCTAAATTCTTACTGCCAAATGCATTCGGTCAACACACACACTTTTTTTAATAGGCGGCCAACACACACACTCACAGCCACAGCACTACATAGTACTACAACTGCTAACCCCACTACTGCTACTGCTACTACCAGTAACTACTACTAGTCATCCCTTTCTAACTCTCTCTCTCTCTAAGGCACCTCTTCGGGTGAAACCCATGCCCACAACAGCGCTCGGGCACACCAGCCGTGACTCATCGCTGGCACGACTTTGGTGGGGTGCTCGGCTAGCTCCCTGAGCTCAACCCCTCCTTTCCCCCTTCCTCACTCCCTCTAGTTCGAGGCTTGGGCACGCCGCCGCGGGCTCAACGCAGGCCAAAAGCTCGGTGCCTTGACCTCCTCCTCTAGCTTCTCCTATGTTCCCCCTGCACCTCAGGCCACTCGGCTATAGCTCCCACGCTGCTTGGCCATGGCCGCATCCTGGGCTCAACCCCAAGCCACCGTCGGCCTCCTTCCACTACACGCACGGCTCCCCAAGCGCTGGTGCTGACCCTCGGCGTGGTCTCACGTAGGTATACTCCGTCCTACTCCTCTTCCTCTATTTCCCCTCCTCCCTTGCTCTGGAATGGTTTGTGTTGTGCCATGGTGTTGTAAGCAAAGTTGGAGGGTGAGGGGACCTACTTGATTGCTAGGCTAGAAAGGAATGGACGAGGACGAAGGTTGTGGTGGTTGCCACCTTTGCTCTTTTGCCTTCCCCTACTCCTTGCTCCTCTCCTCCGACTCTCTTCTCACAGCTTGGGTGTAGCTTTGATAGGGTTGGAATGGTGACTCGTTTTGCTTTAGCTTTGGGTTTGCCTTGGCTGAGAGAGGAGAGGGAAGTGGAATGCTGGCTTGGCTTTGCTGTCTCGACCGAGAGAAAGAAGGGAAATGACATTGGCTCTCTCCCTGTGTCTTACTTAAGGAGGGAGGAAAGGGTTGGCTGCTATGGCCAGCTGTGAAATGGCTTGGTCTTATCTCTTCTCTCCCTCCTATTGACTAGGTAAAATTGAGGTTTTTACCTCATGGCTAAAAGCCTGTGGAGTAAAACGGCATTATGTCTCGAATTGGTTTTACCTGCAACTCTCTGGTATTACAACTAGCTTATTAATTTTGGCCTTTTTTTTTGCTTTTTTAGCTTTGTCTTCTTCTTTTTTTGTTGTCTTCTTTTTTTCCTTTGCATTATCCGTAGATATATAATAGCGTTTTTCTTTTTTCTTCTTATTTTCCTTTATTTTTCTTTAATTAAATAATTTAGAAAAAACTAACATTATAATTTCAGTTAAAAACCAACAGTTGAATGCCAGAAGCCGCTCAAAAGCCAGAATGAACGGGCCTAAGTAACCCAAGCACTCGCATGAACAGGTCAGCCCTCTAGCTTATTCACTTATTCCACGGTAGCCTGCTGCTAACTAAAAACCCTCTCATCCTATCTGTGCACAGGGGTGCCGCATACTCTGCTCCCAAGCCCTAACCGTTGAGTGCCACTAGGCCTGTTCTTTTTGCCTTCGGCTTATGGCTTTTGACTACGGCGTATGACTTTTGGGTTGTTCGTGAGAGATAGTACGGATTAACAGAAACTCGCGTGTGGTTTTGGCCGATATAAATAAAGTCGCTACAGTGTGTACTACAATCAACTTGTAGACTCCGTATTAAAAAGACACCCCGTTTAAAAGCTACTTACTGTAGAAAAGTCAAAAATCAGTTTTTGGAAGCTGGAAAGAAGAAGCCTATGCCTCCAACGGTGTTGACTGCTGCAGCTTTCAGTTAAAAGATTGAATTACCAGCTGACAGTTTGAAATCTCAAGTTGAAAATTCAAATTTTTAGTTGAAACTTGAAACCCGAAATTTCATACTTCAGAAGCATGGTAGCGGTGGAGCCGTTTTATTTAGTATTTACAGTTTCCAATGTGAAAGTAACTATCAATGTTTGTACTAACATGCCAAAAATATTTTGAATCATAAATTCGAAGATATCATTATAATATGGTCAATGCGGATACTTTTTATATAGAATCCATCTTTTTTAAAAAAAATTACAGCACATGTACCATAACTTATAGTTGGAACCTAAGGGGTGGATAACAAACTGGCTCAGGTCAGCTCGGTCAAACTTATTAGCAAATATGGTTCGGCTCGACTTGTTAAGCAAACGAGCAAAAATGCATGCTCGGTTTAAAAGCTGGAGTTGGCTCGTTATCCTCGTTAAAAGTCAAGCACTAACAATTGCATATATGTTAAGATTCAATAGTCCACAGGACCACAGCTACAGCCAGTCAACAAGTCCATAATATCACTTAAAAGGGTTCATGTTGGACGATACCTTTTATGTATACATGTAACCAGTTGAAAGTTGCTAACGTCTAATCCACTAATTAGCATAATAGTCCACGAAGAGCTAGTAAAAACATGAAACAAAAGGTGCCTTCTTTAATGCTGGGCTAGCCGACTGTGTTTTTTACTTTATCGAGCTTGACGGGCTTGTTGCTCGGCTCAACTTGCGCATGGCACAAATTCGAGCCGAGCCGAGCCTAGCAGCGAGATTCAAGCTTGCCCTTACCCTAAGTTAATAATACTCTCCATACACAATGTACATATTGAGATGAGCCTATGGAACTGTTCATTTGTACATCTAAAAAAATGTTTAATTTTGATTTGAATCTTCAATTGCACTTGCATTATATTTCTTCCATATCAGATGGGTGATCTTAACTTTTTACAGGCTTCGTAAGAATGTGCAGCATATGAAAAAAGTTGAGGTTAACCATTACTCACCAGGTCTTAAGTTCCACTAACTACATGTAGTGTGGGCTATTTGATAATATCATAATACATGATGGCATAAAACTGACTAATCTACAGTACCGTCCTTTACAGCACAGAGTCCGTCTATCAGTTGTTCCAGTGATAAAAAGATATCTTGTTCAAAGAAAAGATACAAAAAAAAAAAAGATAGCACTTGGAAATGATTAAGAAACTTTGACAGTCACAATTTCAGCGCAACTTGAAATTTGATCAGCTATGCACAATAGATGGCTATCAGGCTATGTTAGCTGGAGTGGAGAAATCAAAGTACAAAGCCAACCAAAACCTTATCGACAACTGTAAAAAACTGTAAGCTATACAATTACAAACTTCCCGCTAGTTTGCCGCAACGACTGCTATAGCCTGAACATGTGCCCGTCTGCCCTTGCGTTGCTTAGCAACTTGTTTTGCGTGTAAAGTAATAACTGGCATCCATCGTCAGCCACTGCCACTACACCTGATTTGGCATCAACGGCAATACAGGAGACTCGTCCACCTGATTGCACAAGTGGGAGAGGTTAGTGAATTATTCTTATAATTGACTAGAAAGATGAGCATGTTATTTGTAGAACAGCCAGCCTTGTAAGATGAAACAGATAAGTCACTATCCAACTTTGCATTATGGCACCACATTGAAGTAGCTCGCAGAGAAATAAGCATAAAGGATAGCTGAGTCACGCACTCACCATAACTATCCTACTAAGCTCCTCGCAAAATATACTATTTAACAATACTACTAGAAGTTTCACTGGGCCAGAAAAGGTTAGTACCGAAGTATATTTAAAGCAGAAAGTACAGAAAAATTGCTCACTCAAGATAAAGAATGCAAGCAAACCCTCATTGTCTCACTTGTGTGTACTAACGGATAATAGTGTTTGTTTTCGCATTCCAACTTGCTATTCAGTAACTACTAGCACAAATTCAGGGAGACATGGTCTCACGTCACTTACAGTTGAAACACTGCGTACCAGCAAGTTTTCTACTAGAAGATAATTCCCACGTATATAACAGACCTTCATATGTTCCAGCAAATCCATAGTTACCAGAAGCATCTACAACAGTAGCCCTGAAAAGGAAAATGTACATCACTGAGACTGAAGATCATTCATAATATGTCACTGAACAAAAACTTCTGAAAAGAGTTTATTGTGGTGACATGAATCCCAAGATCTAAGATTTCTTAATAGAGCAATGATTCAAAAACATTGCTCTTCTTTGCATTCCAACCCTTCTCTTTCTTCATGAGGAGCTTCAAGCTAGCAAACTAGTCAACAACTTCATTCACTAGTTTCTTCCTGATATGGAACTCTATATATAACTTAGTTAGAAGAATTGTGTGCTATGCCTGGTTGTCCCCCACTTTGAGCAATAGCATCAGTTCCATTTTCAGCTCAATGATGCCATGCATATTAACTAAATCATTACAAATAGTCAACTAGCTGCCTTGTTCGCTCAAAGACAAAACAGATATGCATGCAGCGAAATGCTTGTCATTAGGTAAAAGTACTAGGAGCACTGCATAATCTAAATAGTACTTAATCACATTACATTGCTATGTTCTCTGGAACTGGAGATGAAGCTCAAGATGACATTGCAGTCCAGCAAGTGCGTAGTGTTGGTCATTGCTGTGCAAGTACAGCTGTACAGGGCTGTTGCATGGGTCTCCCTCATAACTCGTAACCTCTGCTCTCTCTCTCTCTCTCAACTCCTCTCCCGTGGCCTCCTCCCCACCCCGGAGCCTCCTCCCCCCGCTTGCTGCCTCCTCTCCCCGGTGCCCCCCCCCCCCCGGTCTCCCCTCCCCGCCGCCTCCCGCCCCCATCTCCGCAAAAACCGGATCCAGCCATTCCCACTGGCCGGAGCCAAGGAAGACAAGGGACAGCCACGGGATGGGAATGGGGGAATGGTTGTCATGGCGAAGCTCCATGGCACCCCCTGGACCGCCACGACGCCGCCAAGGCAACGACTTGGCGTCTTGGCGACCCCGTGATAACCATGGCTGTGGGTGATGACTATGGTTGCAATCCTAGGTGATAGCATTACGTCTTCAGAGCACACTATTGGCACCACGTTGTGCGAAACTCAGCAAGACTCTGACAATGGTTCAGGGCGTCGGTGCAAAGCCTTTAGCACAACCTGATGTCAATGAAGTCACTGGTGGCGCAGGAACCCAGAGCAAGGCAGCAGAGAAGCCCTTTCCAGCCATTGTGGCAAGACAGATGCAACAATTTTGTGATCCTACATGCGGCACCTGTTGTGTTCCGCACCATAGATGGCAGGGCCTCGGCCAATGGCACAGAGAGGACAATCTAGGTGCCTTCTGGACCACGACTGTTACGGCTTCTTGCTTCACGGAGGGGGCTTTTAATTCATGCTTCTTGGTTGTTGATAAAGATAGCAATGCCTCCTTATTTATAAGGGGCTCCAAATATCTTGTATCTAATATTAATGAAACTGAATAACCAAAGATAAGCTTCTTAACTGACCAAATAATCTAATTCTAAGCAAAGGAAAACAACCATGCGCCATTATAGTACCATGCTACAGTGCCTCACTGAAGTACTGTCCTCTTAGTGTTGCACATGACATTTATTTTTCAATGGTTTGGCCATTTATAGCACAATGAAGACGTACAGACTAATTCATACATACTCAAAACTCTTGAAAATTGCAAAGACCCTGGCTGGACCATGATGCCCTGGTGTCCATCGACAAAGATGCCACTTCCAAGACTAATTAATACTAGTCTCAACTCTCAACCATACATCTTTTTACTAATCACATCCTCCTATTTGTTAAAAGTTGCAATCAAGTCTCTTCATCAATTTCTTTTAGCAAAAATAATATTTAGATTAACATACTATCGATGTGGTAAACTACACCCAAACAAAGTGCTACTGAGCAATAATAGTACACAACAATAATTAATTTAAGTGCCCGAAAGTTGCACCATAGGTCTTTAAACTTGCACGATTTTGACACCTAGACCCATAAATTTGAAACTTAATCTGGCAAGCAGGGTTTAGGAAACAGACCCGGCCATAAACCAGACCCTTCCCGATCCAGTTTTCACCCCAAAACTGCCCAATTATTCCCAAGAACATCAAAATTGCTTTTTCCTTCAAATATTATTGTGGAGTCTAATCAACAAGTAATAATATCAAAATTTCACAAGAAATTGGGATGGGGTGTCTGTGGTTGTGAAATGGTCTAGGGTTAAAAAACCGGAATCAAGCCGATTCCGGTAAACCGCCAAAAATCGGCTAGTTCTTGCTGCCAGCAACAACAACAACAAAGCCTTTTGTCCCAAACAAGTTAGGGTAGGTTGGGAATGAAACTTGCTCAAAATCAAAAAGATATGAGCCTTGAAATAAAACCTACAATGCTAAAACCCTAAGCTATACAACCTGCTATTTGAGCCAAGAGCCTAAAACACTACCACTAATTTTCTTATGGTTCTGGTACGTGGATCGCTAACTTCCATACACTCCTATCCAAAACTAATTCTTTATATACATTCCAATCGCTTAAATCTTTTTTAACTGCTTCCTCCCACGTCAGTTTTAGTCAACATCTGCCACTTCTTACATTTTCAGTGCATCTTAAAATTCCACTACGTATCGGTACCTCAGGAGGCCGTCATTGGAGATGTCCGAACCATCTCAAGCGATGTTGGACAAGCTTTTCTTCAATTGGTGCTACCCCCACCCTATCACGTATATCATCATTGCGAATGCGATCCCGCCTTGTATGACCACAGATCCACCGCAGCATCCTCATCTTCGCTACACTCATTTTCTGTATATGTTGTCTTTTAATCGCCCAACATTCTGCTCCGTATAGCATTGCGGGTCTGATCGCCATCCTATAGAACTTACCCTTTAACTTTTGAGAGACTTTTTTGTCACACAGAACATTAGATGCTTGACGCCATTTCACCCACCCCGCTCTTATCCTGTGGCTCACGTCTTCATCAATCTCACCGTCCCACTGTAACATCGATCCCAAATAACGAAACGTGGCCTTCTTAAGCACTACTTGTCCATCCAATCTAACATCTCCATCATCTACCCTAGCACCACTAAAATCACACCTCATATACTCAGTTTTAGTCCTACTAAGTCTAAAGCCATTCGATTCTAAGATCTTCTTCCATAACTCGAGCTTTCTATCACCAATCCTACTCTCATCAATCAGCACTACATTATCAGCGAAAAGCATACACCAAGAGATATCTCCTTGTATGTCCTGTGTGACATCGCTCATCACTAGGGCAAAAATATATGAACTCAACGCTGACCCTTGGTGCAGTCGTATCTTAATGGGAAAGTCATTAATAACACTACCACACGTTCTGACATTAGTCACAATATTTTCATACATGTCCTTAATTAGGGTAATATATTTTGTTGGGACTCTTTTCTTTTGAAGCGCCCACGACATGACATTTCTTGGCACTTTGTCATAGGCTTTCTCCAAGTCAATAAACATCATGTGAAGGTCCTTCTTTTGCTCCCTATATCTCTCCATCAACTGTCGTAGTAAGAAAATCGCCTCCGTGGTCGACCTCCTAGGTATAAAACCAAATTGGTTTGTCGTCACGCTAGTCACTTTTCTTAAATGACGCTCAATCACTCGTTCCTAGAGCTTCATTGTGTGGCTCATGAGTTTAATTCCTCTATAATTAGTACAACTTTGAATGTCTCCTTATTTTTGAAAATTGGTACTAATGTACTCCTCCGCCATTCGTTTGGCATTTTGTTCAACCTATAAATGCTATTGAACAACTTAGTTAACCAAACAATGGTCACTTCTCCTAGGCATTTCCACACCTCAATAGGGATGTTATCAAGCCCAACGCCTTACCCACTTTCATCCTTTTTAAGGCATCTCTTACTTCTGACTCCTGAATTCTTCGAACAAATCACTTATCGTTGTCATCAAAAATATTATCCAGTTCTATCATACTATAATCATTATCGTGATTGAACAACTTGTCGAAGTAATCTCTCCACCTATTCTTGATCTCCTCGTCTTTCACCAAAAGTCTATTAGTATCGTCTTTGATGCATTTGATTGAAATCTCTCGCCTTCCTTTCTCGAATTTTAGCTATCTTATAGACATCCTTCTCTCCCTCTTTTATACTTAGTTTCTGATAAATTTCCTCATATACCTTGCCTCGTGCCTCACTCACCGCTTTCTTCACATTCTTTTTTACTGTTTTGTATTTTTATACGTTGTCATCGCTCCTATCATGATACATGTGCTTTAGCATATCTTCTTCTCCTTAATAGCCTTTTGCACTTCCTCATTCCACCACCATGTGTCTTTTGGTTCTCCTCTTGTCCCTTAGGTCACTTCAAGCACCTCCGTAGCCACCTTCCTAATGCGAGTTGCCATCTCTGTCCACATACTATTAGCTTTACTATTCGCTTCTCCCACGTCCCACGTCCCTTCCGTGAACATCCTCTCCTTAAACGCCTGTGCGGTATCTCCTTTGAGTTTGCACCACTTCGTCCTCGTGACTCTGACGACCTTAGCTTGTCGGACCCGTAACCTAAAACAAAAGTCAGAGACTACCAACTTATGTTGCTGGACAACACACTCTCTAGGTATAACCTTACAACCTATGCAGGCTCGTTTGTCCTCCCTCCTAACAAGAACAAAATCGATTTGACTAAAATGCTGGCCACTGCTAAAGGTAACTAAATGAGAATGTCTCTTTCTAAAGAAAGTGTTAGCTATCATGAGATCATAGGCTACACCAAAGTTTAAGATACCTTCTCCCTCTTGATTTCTATCACCATAACCAAACTCCCTCATGCACCCTTTGAAACCCTCCACTATTTGTACCGACATGACCATTGAAATCGCCTTCTGAGAAAATCTTTTCATTGATAGGCACATTTCTAACTATGTCATCTAGGTCTTCCCAAAATTGCCTCTTAGCGGTCTCATCCAACCCTACTTGTGGAGCATATGCACTAACAACATTCAAAACCAAGGCACCAAAGATTAGCTTGATTAGGATAATCCTATCCCCCTACCTCCTCATATCGACAACTCCACTCTTAAGGTGCTTATTGATTAAGATGCCTACTTTATTCTTATTTCGTTTTGTTCCAGTATACCACAGTTTGAATCCAGTATGCTCCACCTTATTTGCCTTCTGACCCACCCATTTAGTCTCTTGAACGCACAAGATATCTATACGTCTTCTAATCACTGTATCAACTATCTCTCTTAACTTACATGTTAAGAACCCTACATTCCAACTACTCATACAAATCCTACTCTTCTCGACTAGCTTCCTTGCCCCTCGCACTCGTCGAGTAAAGTGCGAAGACCCTTGCCTATTTTCCACTACATCCGAGCACCGACATAGCGCGTCACAAAGGGAGTGACGTCCCGGCCCTTGCTCATTTACCACCACACTCGGGTTCCAATATGACACGTTGCTAAGAGGATTACGCCCCAACAAAAGTTTTAATTTGGGTTTAATTCCATGAAAAGAAGGCATGATTTTTATGTTGGCTTGCTAAGGCTAACACAGCCCTCCTCCTTTTTCCTGGCTTGGGATAGTTCTTACTGCCAGCAAGTCCCTAAATGTGTCTCCAATCTCCACCTCAGACAAATTAGTCATCTTGGCCATCAAGTCGTTGTTAAGTGACAAAACTTGTGCTAGATGTCCCTAAACTTAAAAATTAATACCCCACCACATCCCCAGCTTCCATCAAAATGACTAACTCGCATAATGGAGAGAAGTTTAGGGGCGTCAGTGCAAAAGACACTTTTTTCTATCCTCCAAAGCAGATTTAGGAAACTCGATTTTTTAAAAATTAAATATCAAACAACTTTGTGTCAAAATCCACCCATGCTAGGCAAGGTTTGTCCATGCAAGTATGTAGCAAAAACAAAAGAAACATGGGGACCTACAATGGAATTCCTCTAAAGCAGCAATCATGTGAAACTCGGGAGACCTTGGTTAAATGTTTTAAGCTTGTGAACGACTGAATGCAAGCATAGTAATCAATATATAACAGCACAATTGAAGGAAGGTCTTCAAACACAATATGGTACTTATTCAAACCTGTGAACAAGAATGAGTGCAATAATCAACACATGCTATAAGTGTACATGGAGAAGTGAAGATACCTTGGATCTAAAATATTTCCCCAAAAAATTCTCTTCTTTGCCAGCAGAGCTAGCTTCCATCGGGCATTGTGTTCCTTTGCACGAAGATCATGTTGATACTCAGCTACTGAAGCAGAAGAAACCAGAATCCAAATTGCTATATCTTTTCCCGGTGGCATCAGAATGGAATCCTTGTCAGCTTTTCCAGATATGTCTCTAACTGTGATCTCTCGTAACCTTCTCTCTATGTCATCAACTGAAGCATGAATGATATCCTCCTGCAAACTACAGAAGCCTACGGGCAGAATCTGGAAGACGATGTTCCCTGGAGCTGCAAAAGTTGCCAAGAGTGTTCGCTTGGAGAAGTCCCTAAGAAAGTTTTTTACTTCCTTCAAATCAGATGTTCATTAAGAGAGTAGGTAAAAGTAGTAGATCAGCAAAAAGTCAATACTTAAAACAAATCGAAACTCAGATAAGAATAGTAACTTATTGACATCCATGCAGGGATTACATTGTTATAATGTGAAGTTGTGAGCATCCATTCACTTTATAGTGAACTTGAGCAAATTGAAACTCAGATAGGAATAGTAACTTGCTGACATCCATGCAGGGATTACATTGTTATAATGTGAAGTTGTGAGCATCCATTTACCTTATAGTGAAGTTAAGCAGCATTGTATTTGTAGCATTATTAAAGATCAAGTTTTGAGCTTCTTAACACAAAGGAGGAATAAGAGCTGACAAGAGAAACCCTTCCTGTATGATAATATTGAATTTTTCATCAACTTTGATATGTTGGTTTTATGTTGGTCTTTCCGGAGTATTATTTTTCACTTTGAGATGAGCATCTGCAGAGAACACTTCAAACTTCGAAGCATTCAGGGAAGGACCCTAACTTACCACAAACAAAAGCCACCTGCACCATCATGACCAATAATGAGAGAGTTGCTTTGTGGCATTCTTCTGAGCTCCAGTATTGAAGGACCCATATTACCCAAACTAGGAAGCACATACTCCTCAGAGATCACACTGTAAACACAAGGAGAACTGAGAATAAATGGTGTCCATCAAAGAGTTGGTACGGCAATATACAAGTCTAGTGCTAGCATAAAGTCTAAATGGAGTGTCCTGTGAATGCAATGTACCCTAATAGGGATGTCTAGCAAAAGGCAACTGCAATATGAACTTAGTACGTGACTAATGCATTACACCAACGCTGAGAAAATAAGTTCAGGAAATACTTGGGAAGTATGAAAAGAATGCACCTGACAAATGTATTCATTTGCATAACTAGAGCATCCACAAGGCAGAAACAAATAGGCCTGTGGATAAATGTTAACAAAGCAATACAATATAGTGTGTCTTGGTACGTATACATTGTCACATAGTACCCTTGTAAGAAAAGTTAGCGCATATTTTCTATTTTCAAGTAAACAATTACAGTTTTAATAGTGTACACCACTGTTGTCACGGCGTCGCCTAGGCGTCCTGGCGGCCGGAGGAGGACGCCGTGGCTGCTCGCCTCGCCTGATCCCGCCGTTGACGCCAGCTAGGGTTAGGAGATGGGGCGCGGGGAGCCGGAGGCGGCGGGGAGAGGAGGCGGACGCGGGAGGCGGCGGCGGGGAGAGGAGGCGGACGCGGGAGGCGGCGGAGGGGAGAGGAGGCGGACGCGGGAGGCGGCGGCGGGGAGAGGAGACGGACGCGGAGGCGGCGGCGGGGAGAGGAGGCGGACGCGGGAGGCGGCGGCGGGGAGACGGGAGAGGCGGAGAGGTCGGGCGGCGGCGGGGAGACGGGAGAGGCGAAGAGGTCGCGAGAGAGAGACGGGAGCGGAGAGCGAGAGGAGGCGGAGGGGCCGAGGGGGTATGTGAGGAGGCGGAGACGCGGAGGACGCGTAATGAGTAATGACTCCGTGAGACATCGAGACTGCTGGAAGCCTGGAACGCTGGGTTAAGGCGCTCGCCTGGCGTCGCCTGATCGTCGCCTAGACGTCGCCTAGGCATCCAGGCGGCTCTCACTCGCCGTGGTCGCCGATTTCGCCGTGACAACCATGGTGTACACCATATTGGAAATATTAAAGTTTTCTTTGGCAACTTTGGAGCAGAAACACTTTCGAAAGGAATTTCAATGAGTTACATTCGTTATCAAAGAGAAAGAACTATCCTTCAGCAAATGTAGAGTAGAACAAAAAAAAAAAGCCAACCAGATCTTTAGGTGATTTGATTATTGATATTAGAGAACTTAGACAGATCTCAATGGATTAATGTTCAGTTTAACATATATTATTAGACATGGATTGTTTATCAAGTATGTGAAAGTTTTAACAAGTTCATAGGAAATTGGTATGTTTATGTCCAGAAAGATATAGCATAAAAAATTTCTTAACATTTCAGAATTTTTATGTTCTTAATATAGTAAAAATAGATAATTACATAGCAGCTACAACTCCTGTGAGATTCTGTGGCAGAATACCATCTATATCTACTAGGGGCCCTATAGCTGAAAACAGACTAGTAGTAGTTATTGAATACTAATTGTTTCTTGTACATGACTAACTGACAAGTGACAACAATGTAATTTGGGTCCACCAAATAAGTGATGTGTATCTTTTCTTTTTTTATTGTTATGTGAAATATTCTATCTCAGAACTAATGCGATGCCTCCAATTTTCGTTGTTTTAATTATATAATAATAGATTGATACACAAGGGAATCTAAATGGATAATTACATTTCCAGGTTCCAACAATATAGCACGTCCAGCAATTTCAACATTTAACAACAGTAAACCTATACTGGAAAAGTGTTGTACCATGCAGGCAGTAAAATTTGGGAGAAGGGAAGCATTTAATGTTTTTATAAGTTATAATTATAATAGAACAATATGTACCTCCATCCAGCGGCCATCATCCATATATGCAAGTTTCTGCTGTCTTCAGCAGCTACAACGTAATTTGGTTCACAGATCAAAACACATGACACTGTCCCATAAGGCATTAATTTGGTCAAGAGTGAAACATAACCAAAGTTAACAGATACAATTTTCAGAGAATTATCCTCGCACTGATCTGATTTGCACAAGGAGCGTGAACAATCGATGCTTTGCATCCTGTCAATAAGAATATGCGATTAGCACAAATATAAGGGGTACATCCAACATTTCCTTCATGGCTAAGGAATAAGATTACAACCTGCAACAAGGTATTCTGATACTGTTAGGAAGGACCAGAAACTGGCCATCAGGTGTAAACTGCAGCCCAGATCTTCCAAATGCAAACTGAAGAGAACAAAAAGTATCAAATAAATTAATACAATGTGCCTGACTGACAAAAGGCTGTACTGTCAGAAAGCTCTTACATTTCCTGTAGAAGACTGCTCCAAGGAGGGCAGTAGAAGGGGAGTGTAACCAACAAAATAAGGTGATGTTTCTTGGCCTTTAGGAATGATGTTATATACTGTTATGAACCTTAGTTCATGAGGGATAAATACCACCGAGAGGATGGCCGGATGGCGTCGGCGTAGAGAGGGAGAGAGAGACTCTAGAGGAGGAAGACTATAATATTTCTCTGCTTAATTCCAATAACATGTGGTAGCCCTCTTATATAGATGGCTCCCCCTAACAGATGTAATCTAACTCCAATCATATCTCTAACTATATCTCTAATACAAGGAAACCAATCTCTAACTCAAATAGAAACCAATCTCTAATTCCTATTAATAACCCGACTGGCCCGAGGCCCACGTCTATAACATATACATAAAGGAATCTCTGACAGCTCTCCAAAAAGCCACTGAGTACATAAATGTGTAAGCTGCTATTATTTTTGGTGTTTAGCATGATAGACAAGACAGGCATTGGGTGCAGGTAGCAGCCCATAAGGTCTAGATGATAATCTGACCCTCTTGCTGTTGTTTCTGGGCATTTGGATAGTAGATCATTTAAATGATTAACGTTAGAAAGGTCACGATCAGGGTGGTGGTGAAAAACATTGTGCTGACCCTTAGGATGTATGTGTCCACAAACATTGCTTTCACAACCAACAGAGACAGACATCACTGTGTTTTCATTGTCATTTCTGCATCCAGCTTGACATTCTTCCGCTTTGTCAAGCGGGTTTCCTTTTCCTGACTTTGTTCCATCATCAACAGGCCACACTGCAATAGTGTTTACTCTTTGTGGCCCATCTGTAGAATGCTTCCCTTTGCCTAATGAATCAAAAGCAACAAATTTGTCAACAAACTCAGTATCATCATAATCCCGACAAATTATACTTTTTGAAAGAGGATCGTCAAATTTTCTGCAAGTATAGTTTATGCCATGGAACTTATGTTTGTTCTGATCAACAGATGCCACTTCAGTACGAAGTGGTTCATTCCGCATGACCAACAAAGATGATTTTGCCTCGCTTGCTGCTGCCGTCATGAAAACTGAACTCTTTTCAGTATCGATATGTGCATTAGAACAAACTGGACCCTGCAAGACATTTGCTAAACACTCTCCATTACTTGAAATTGCTGAACCATGTCTAGCAGAAGCTTGTGCGCAAACACCATTTAATCCATTGCCAAAGTTCTTGTGATCTGACTCATCCATGGAAATTGATGGGCCATTGCTGATACCGTTTGCTGGCTCCTTAAACTGCTGCTCAAGTTGTGTTCGTTCAACATCGCTGTCACCACCAAACTCTTCCTCTAGACAAGCAAGAAGCGAATCAGACAAAACATACTGACCTTTTTCATGATCATATAATATATCAGGTGTTTTTGTGCTATCGTGTACCCCAACCTGACACTCAGAATATTCAGCATGATCTTCCCTTTTGCTATGTAGCAATTTTGAGTTCTCGTTAGGATCCCTAGAGCATGCATCATCAGACTCATGGTGAGTACCCGTGGGCTTGGATGTGTTGTCACCGCAAATCTGTGCATCATCCTCAAAACTATCTGCAACAACAGCTTTCATCTCGCCCAATTTAGAGACTGGCTCATCATTCATGAAATCATCATTAGCACAGCTGTCTTTAACCATTTCACAGGGAGTTTTCCCGTGGACATGTGTTTGAGAACTATTCCCGTTTGTCCCTTCACCAATAATTGTAGGCACAGTTACACCTGTTCAAGACAATAAATTGATCAAAAGGACCATTACTCTTTTACATGTAGGGGCAAAATTATCGCACAAATGTTGTAAAACTCCTAACTCTACCTTCTGTAGGCTGCTTGGCTAAAGAACGTTTCCATTTTCCAAAACAAAAGGCAACATTTTCTTAATTATCATGAATCAGATTTTCTATGAAAGATATATTTTCCACAAGAGTGAAAAATAGTTTACCTTGGCAACCATCAGCAGAGGGATTTTGAGCTGAAGCAGTTCTCATTGAAACAGTATATTCTTCTTTCTTTTTTTGCTTAACCTTCTTTCTGTGAGTTTTCTTCAGAAGGGGGATAGCTTGGGGAAGCAAAAAAATCATCATAGACTTTGCTACTTCCTTCTCAGCTGATTCTAGATCAGACTTTTCAGAGCTTAAATAAGAACCAGAAGACAAACCATCTTCTTGAGATGAATTTGGGACATACTCTCCCAAGAAATCATCAATCAGAGTGCATTTTGAATCGTAAGGGATTTCTTCTAGCAAGGGAGGCATGCATCTTGAACCAGAGACATCCCGAAACTGTACCCTACTTCGAGGACCTCCCTTGAACATTGCAAAACAAGCATCAGTATCAAATACTGGCCTTTCAACTATGAACAAGTGCAGCTCCAGAAAACAAATGAACTAGTGCTACAATTCAGAGTTGCTAAAAAATGCATAGGTGGATGGATGACCAGAAGCTAAAACATGACCGAGTTTAAAAACTTGATAGTCAACATTAAGTCCTTAACATCCTGATGGGGTACGGATTAATTTGCTAACAGTGATGATAATACACATATGTGCACAACCATGGCATTAGCAAAGAGAAATGTGTAAGCGATAAGAAGGCACATATTCTCGCCTAAAGGTATGACAGTTATCATCCAAAAACATGCCCGCATTCATTGATGAAAGAAATATGCCAGATGGAGATGGGTATTCTGTGAGCAAAGCTCTGAAACTCATTAAGGGAAAGTGAAACAATCAAGCAACACTATCAGAATTAGTGCTTCATCAGAAAAAAAAACCGTGGATTTCTACAGCGCAATCATGATTCTTGAAGCTACAAAGAAGTTTGTCTCCGAGTACAGAAGATTCATACAAATTATATGACATCTGTTTTGATGAATACTTTGTCGAAAAGGTTAGTCTATCAATAGTTTAGCTTAAAAAAACAAGAACCGCAGTGTTTGAGCCCAACAGGGAAATTACAACAAAAATACCACCACCGTATACCAAAAATCTGATGATGGACGCGTCCTATGCAACCACTTGCCATCTTTACTGTATAATACGGTGTAGTTTTCATCCACAGGAAGCTGCGATGTACATTATTTCTGTAGTTGAACCAACACAATATTGTGTAATACAAAAGTAATCAAACACTATGTATGCTGCAGGGAAATTTTTAAAAGAAAAAAAGCTCACATACTTCATTTGAACTTTGATGAGCAGATTTATCCAACTCATCATCAACTGAAGTCGAAATATTCTGGTAGTGGACCCTCTTAGCAGTCCCTTCCTCGTGCGTTAGGTTCATACTTCTTTTAGCTGTTCCACCTGTCTTGCCCAGGTAATCAGAAAGATCTTCATGAGCATCAGAAACATCAGCTTCGACCTTATGAGTTAATGGTGAACCAGCACCAGAAGTGGCTGGACAATGCAAGTTTAGTTCAACTGCTCCAGTCGAATCTATTACAAGCTCACGAAGTAATCTCTGAACAGATGCAGTTTTGAACCCAAAAAGCTGCATAAGACAATAGCAAAACTATAGCACAATTAGAATCTCTGTTGAAAACTATATTTAAGAATGTAATAGTCAAGCACTGCTTCCTACTGATTTAATAGAAAATGCTGGGTCCTATTGGAACAATATGTGGATTCCAATAATATTATTGGTGTACGTGCCAGGGCCCTGGGGTTGTAGTTCTTGTTTGCTAGCACCAAATTGTTCATCTATTTATGCCTTTCGCCTCCTTTTCCTCTGGTGTTCCATTGACCAAAAAGCAATTGCTCATGTACCAGAGAAACAAAACAATTCATTTTCCATACAAAGAGTTCCATTAAATGTACATATACGCTTTTACATATCAATAGCTTATTACGTGAATGAGGGCAATCATCTAACTTCCTAAAGTACATATATGGTTTTACAGGCTTGCAGCTTGGAGTTTGGTAAGCCACCCTGGTGTACACAGTACACCTAAGGGAAATTAGTCCACGTACCAAGAACCAAAAGTGAAGTGATATATCAGCGCTAGCACTTGAAGCATGTTTCTTGTAAAAGTGGTACAAGGGCAGATTGTTCCTTTCCAAGAGAGGAGTGCAGGTGGTAGCTGTTATGAATAGCGCTTGTATTCATATGAGGCCAATGGGCCGGTATATATACACAAAGTACAGGTGGTAAATATGCATAGAACCCCTCATAACAATGGGGAATAACAAAACTATACATATATCTCTAACACCCCCCCTCAAACTCATGGTGGATCAACAACACTGAGTTTGGAGAGGTAGAAGCTGTGCTGTGCTCGAGTCTGGGCCTTCGTGAAGAAATCCGCTATCTGAAGCTCTGAAGGCACATACTGAAGAGTAATCACCTGATCATGCACACAAGTCCTCATGAAAGAAGCATCAACACCAATATGCTTGGTGAGCTCATGCTTCACAGGATCACGAGCAATACTGATAGCACCTGTACTGTCTGACAAGAGAAGGGGTCGGTGTAGTGACAGAAACACCAAAATCCTCAAGTAACCACCGTAGCCAAGTAATCTCTGCTGTCAAGAGAGCCATAGCTCGCAACTCAGCCTCTGCACTCGAACGGGACACTGCAGTCTGTTTCTTCGTCTTCCAGGCAATAAGAGAACCACCAAGAAAAACACAGTAAGCAGAGATAGACCGGCGATCAGAGGGATCGCTGGCCCAAGTAGCATCCGAATAGGCCTGAAGCTGTAACGAGCTGGAACGTGGAAAGAAAAGACGGCGAGAGATGGTCCCACGAAGGTATCGCAGAACTCGAAGAAGGTGGCTGTAGTGAACCTGAGTGGGAGCTGAAACAAACTGACTCAGAATATGAACTGGATAAGTGATATCCGGACGAGTAACAGCAAGGTAGACAAGACTCCCAACAAGATGACGATAGCGAGTTGGATCAGAAAGAGGCTCGCCATCAGTGAGTCGGAGGTGAACATTGAGCTCCATGGGAGTCTCAACAGTACGCTGATCAGTGAGAGAGGCGCGATCAAGAAGATTCTGAATATATTTCGCTTGGGACATAAAGAAACCATCTGGAGTGGAAGTAACCTCAATCCCAAGGAAGTAACGAAGAGGACCAAGATCCGACATAAGGAACTGCTCACTAAGACGAGCCTTGACAAAGGCAATGTACTCAGAATCATCTCCCGTAATGATCATATCATCAACATACAGGAGAAGAAGAGTCCGACCACGAGACGAAGTGTGGACAAAGAGCGCAGGATCATGATCACTAGCTGAAAAACCAGCAGCAGTGACCACAGAGGAGAAGCGCTCAAACCAAGCACGAGGGGCTTGCTTAAGGGTGTGTTTGGTTGCTGGGATGGAGTGGGATGGGATGGGGATGGGATGAGATGATTCCACAAAAAAAGTGGAACCACATGGTCCAGCATCTAAGAAGAATATTCTCTAAATTTGCACAGGTTCATCCCACTTTGGACCATTCCATCCCACCCCATCCCTCAAACCAAACACATGGATAGGCTTGGTCAAAGGGACCATCCCATTCCATCCCACCCCATCCCAGCAACCAAACACACTCTAAGGCCATAGAGAGAGCGACGAAGGCGACAGACCATGCCCTCAGGAACAGAATACCCAGGTGGCGGATGCATGTAAACCTCCTCACGCAACTCACCATTAAGAAAGGCATTCTTGACATCAAGCTGAGAAACAGACCAGTGGCGAACAGACGCCACCGAAAGAAGAGTGCGAACAGTGGTCATGTGGGCCACAGGAGCAAAAGTCTCGTCGTAGTCAACACCATACTCCTGCTGGAAGCCACGAGCAACAAGACGCGCCTTATAGCGCTCAAGAGAGCCATCAGAGCGAGTCTTAATCTTATAGACCCACTTACATGTGATGGGATGAGAATGAGATGGAAAAGGAACAAGATCCCAAGTACCAGTACGCTCGAGGGCAGCAATCTCCTCGGCCATGGCAAGCTGCCACTCAGGGTGAGTAACAACATCCCGGTAGGAGACAGGCTCACGAGTAGCTGCGCCAGCAAAGGCAAAACGGGCAGGAGGCCGAATCGACTGGCGATCGCGGAGAGCATAGCGAGGAGAAGATGACCCATCTGGGGAAGATGGAGCATCAGAAGAAGATGGAACATCAGAAGAAGATGGCTCATCTGGAAGATCCTCAATACGAGGTCGACGAGTGTAGAAGAGAAGGGGAGAAGGTACTGTAGTGGGAGGAGCCTGCGGAGTCGTAGGAGACGACACAGGCGGCGACAACGGCGGAGAGGCCACAGGGGGAATATGTGGAGACTCAGCGGGACAGGTGGACGAGGGCAAAACAGATATAGGTGTATCTGGAAAGGTCAAGAAAGATAGAGACTCCACAGAGGAAGCCGAAGGAGAGGTAGGACGTGGGTAGAATGGACGAGACTCGTCGAAAGTCACATCCCGAGAAACCCGCATCCGACGACCAACAGGATCCCAGCACCGATAACCCTTGTGCTCGGCACTGTATCCCAGAAAGACACACTCAACAGACTGAGCGGTCAGTTTGGTGCGTTCTCGAGGGGCGAGGAGAACGTAGCAAACGCAGCCAAACATATGAAGGGTAGAGTAGTCAGGAAGAAGACCACAGAGACGCTCAACAGGGATCGCCCCCTGAAGAGCAGAAGAGGGCTGGATGTTGACGAGATAGGTGGCAGTGGAAACAGCCTCGGCCCAAAAGTGAGGTGGAATAGAGGCGGCGATCATCAGAGCACGAACCGTCTCAAGGAGGTGACGATGCTTGCGCTCAGCAACACCATTCTGAGCATGAGCACCAGGACAAGAGAACTGAGCGAGAGTGCCCTGCTCAGCAAGGAAGCTGCGCAGGTAACGAGAGAGGTACTCGCCAGCAGAATCAGCACGAAAGACACGAATAGGAGTGGAGAACTGTGTATGAATCATAGTGGCAAATTGTTTATAGATAGACAAGACCTCACTACGAGAAGACATGAAGTATATCCAAGTGTGGCGAGAGAAATCATCTATAAATATGATATAATAACGATGACCCCCTTTCGAAACGAAGGGAGCCGGACCCCAAACATCTGAATGAACAAGATCAAAAGGGCGCTGAGACACAGACTCACTATGAGGATAAGGAAGCTGGATCTGTTTACCTAACTTACAGCCCTGACAATCTAAAGACACGTCTCCTGAGACAGACCCCAGAAGACCACGACGAACTAAGGACGACAGACGGGATCCACACAGATGGCCAAGACGGTGATGTCACTGCTGGAAAGAGTCGGTAGACGAAGTGGCAGAAGCGGAGAGACTGGCGGCGATGGTGGCAGCGGAAGGAAGGTGCAGCCAGTCAAGCTCCCAGAGACGCTGTGAGTCACGGCGCCGAGGGCCAGAACCAACCAGAGCTCCCGTGTGGCAGTCCTGAACACAACAAGAGTCAGAGTCGAGAATGACCCGATAACCAAGGTCAGTAATCTGCCCAGCAGAAAGAAGCTGCAAGGTAAGGCGAGGAACATGAGCAACAGAAGGGACATGAAAAGATGAGTTGCTAAGAGATCCTCGACCAGAGACAGAAAGAGATGTACCATCAGCAGTAAGAACACTGACAGGAGAATCAAGAGGTGTAATAGAAGACAGAGTGGAAGGATCAGGAGTCATGTGAAAAGATGCTCCAGAATCAAGAATCCACGGGGAGGTACCTGACTGTGTAGGAGGTGGTCTCTCAGTGCCCGAAGAGTCAGTAGCAGAACCTGTCGAGGGAGAACCTGAAGCGGCAAGTAGGCGTCGAAGTCTGGCTATCTCCTGCTCGGTGAGAGAAGCTGCTGAAGAAGTCGAGGCAGACGTCGTCGTAGAAGCACTAGTGCCAGTAGAAGAACGGCGTGACAGATGCCGCTTCTTCTTGTAGCACTGGGACTCAATGTGGCCATCCTTGTCGCAGTAGGAACAGTGAGGACGGCCACCTCCAGACGGAGGACGGCCACCTAGAAGAACGGCGTGACAGATGCCGCTTCTTCTTGTAGCACTGGGACTCAATGTGGTCATCCTTGTCGCAGTAGGAACAGTGAGGACGGCCACCTCCAGACAGAGGACGGCCACCACCACCTGTGGTAGCCGCTGGAGGAGGCAGTGTAGCAGGCAGACGAGCGGCGAGCACAGAGGGGAGTGGCATCAGACCAGCACCACTCAAACGAGTCTCCTCTGCGCGTATCTCGGTAAGAGCCTCCAGGAGAGTGACACGAGGGTGGCGTGCAAGGAGCTGGGCACGCCTTTGCTCGAACTCAGGACGAAGGCGAGTAAGGAACTCGTAAACCCGCTGAAACTCCAGGTCAGCACGTACATCCAGGCAGCACGGACAGGTACGACAGCCAGCAGTGCGAAGTGAGTCCAACTGACGCCAAACAGCAGAACTCTGAGCGTAAAAGGCATCAACGGTAGCATCACCCTGCTGAAGAAAGTGCTCCTGGCGGACCACAGACAGGTACAGGGCATCACCAGAGGGCTCGTAGCGCTGACGAAGATGAGTCCACATCTGGAAAGCCGAAGGGAGGCCCACAACCTCAGAAGAAAACTGAGGCTGGACACTGGCGATGAAGACAGCAGCAGCCCGAGCGTCGTCATCGTACCACTGAGTGTAGACGGTCAGACGATCCTTGTAGGAATCCAGAGCCTCCTGATAGGCAGAGGCAGCTTCATCATCAGCTTCATCATCAGCAGCAGCCTTAACAGGCGTAGGCTCCGTCGGAGGAATAGGGCAAGACGGGCAGGTGACATCGCCAGAGAGGACGCCCCAGAGACGAAGACCACGCATGTGGATGCGCATGTGAGACACGAAGTCGGTGTAATTAACACCATCAAAAATCACCGGGCAGCGAGGGAGAGAAACGGTGCCCATTGGTAGGCGGCGCTGGACGGCGCGGCGACCAAGGCAACGAAGTCTAACAGGCGGCGCTGAACGGCGCGGCGGTTAGAACGACGTTTTTTTTTTGCTTTTTTTTTCTTTTGACTGGTCAAACCGACCGGCCTGACCCTGCCCTACAAAACCGACCGAGGCCTCGGTCAGGGGCGGAAGAGGCGGGCCAACGGGCGGACGGCGGCCGACGGCGGCGGCTCCGGCAGCGGCCTACCTCGGCGGCCTGCCTCGGGCGGAGACCCGCGGGGCGGCGACCAGGCGGCCGGCGGGGCGGAGTCGGGCGGCGGCCGAGACCCGCCTCTCAGCGACCCGGGCGGTGGAGGCCGGGGCGGCGACCGACGGGGCGGTGGAGGACGGCAGCGGCAGTGGAGGCGCGGGGACGGCAGCGGTGGAGGCCGGCGGATCTGGCGACCGGGTGGGAGCGGAGGAGGCCGGCGACCGGGTAGGAGCGGAGGAGGCCGGCGGCGGCACAGGGAGGCCGGCGACGGCACAGGACGGCAGCGGCAGTGGAGGCGCGGGGACGGCAGCGGTGGAGGCCGGCGGATCTGGCGACCGGGTGGGAGCGGAGGAGGCCGGCGACCGGGTAGGAGCGGAGGAGGCCGGCGGCGGCACAGGGAGGCCGGTGACGGCGCGGGGAGGCCGGTGACGGCGCGGGGAGGCCGGCGACGGCGCGCGGAACCCTAGGTAAGCCAAAACCCTAGTTTTGGCTCTGATACCATGTTATGAATAGCGCTTGTATTCATATGAGGCCAATGGGCCGGTATATATACACAAAGTACAGGTGGTAAATATGCAAAGAACCCCTCATAACAATGGGGAATAACAAAACTATACATATATCTCTAACAGTAGCATCTTAATGAGATGTATCAGGGTTAAATAGCATCACTCCAAAAGAATCACAGTTAAAGCATGTTTACACTTTTGTTGTTTACAGAAAAAAATGCATCAGGGCTGCAAGCTTGCATTGATATCAACCTCCATTAACCATAAGTAAATTACAAATTTTTTCTTATCAGGTCACTCTAAAATAGATGAAATAAATTATGATTACCATTTTCATTCAATGTAAATAGACATAATATTCAGGACATGCCTCGACACCATCAATCTTCTGAGGAAAGCTCCTCCTCCTCTGCCAATTTCTGACTTTAGCCCCAGTCTTCTTCTGGAAGTTCTTCCAAGCTATATCCGGGGTCTGCCCTGTCGATGAATCTCCTTCGGTGGATGTGACCTGCAGACTGATCTCATCAGGCCATGTTTTTTTTCTTCACATACAGTAGGCAGTATGAAGCAGTAACTCATACATAATGCAGCAAAGTTTCTCTAGAAATCTACTTACCTGGAATATAGGTCCTCTGGGTCCTTCTTGAATTTGCATGGTGTAAGATATCCTGGAGAAATGGCGGACGGCATGATAACCCACTGGGTACGGGTAGCGATCTTTGCCCTTGGATGAGTAAAGTAAAGGCGCAAGCGTTAGTTGACCACCACGTATAAGCAAATATAGGATGATTCGAACAGCAAACATCAATTGTGATTGGTAAGTTGACATTGCCCTGAGAAATTCCAACCGGCAAGCAATAATGAAGGTGAGACATCAACCGCGCGAGCGTCGACAAGCAAGCAAAGGTGAGCGCCGACGAGCAATCAATCTGGAGGAGAACGCAAACCCTAGAGGTGGAGAGATGTGCGTACCCTGGAGCAGCTCCAGTACTTGCGTTCCCATTCGCCGCCACGGTAGAGCGCCCCCGCCGACACGATCTCGATGACGCGGTCCCCATCCGCCTCCGCCGCCATCTCTCGATTCGCCGGCGAGCGATATGGTGGTTGGATGCGATTGGAGAATTTGCTGGGGGGATTTCTTCGGCTTTGCGCGGCAAACGAAAATGGCACTGGGGGCATAAAGGACAATTCACACCGGCGTTCATTTTTTAAAAAATACGAAAACAGCGTAATAACGTGGGAAGTGGCAAATGTAGGCACCGTTCTTTTTTTTTCTTTACGTGGCTTTTGACTTTGATGCCTCTGAGTCAAAAATAAACAAGTTGGTTTTCTCTAAATGATTTTTTACGTCTAAAATTATGTATATCACCCATGTTAACATCTCTATTGTCCATCACCATCTCAAAAAACACAAATAAAAATCTTTAGCCGCAGTCAGAAACTATCCATGGTAGCCTAAAAGAACATAGCCATAAATAAAACACAATAACAACTTATCAAACTTTCCCTAAAAAAGGAAAGATGAAAATCTTAATCTTCAAATAAATATACTTATAAACCCTTTTTGTATTGGATTCTGTTTCTGGCTTCTACTTAGAAAAGCCAAAGGTCAATATGAACACTCCACTTCTCGAAGTGGCTTATTCACTTCTCTCACTACTGTCTCGCTCCGGAGATGAGGCATGGAGTCATGGGTGCATCACACCCCCTACTTTACTCGCTCCTATTAGACATACTCATCTCTCCCTCACTTTTTCCACCACTCGCGTTCTTGTTGTAAAACCACTTCTTGTAGCCTTTACAATTTATTTTCAACTATAAACCATAGTCAAAAATCATCAGTAAAAGCCAAATACGAATGCACATAGAAGATTGGTCATGCACAATGAGACATTTATGCTAGATGATGGTGAAATTGGTCTTGGATTTTCTGTTGGGTTTTCTCAAACCCTAGATTAATTTTAAGGAGGCTTTTCAGTCTACTCTTTATTCCTCTGTCTTATCCGTGGTGCTGCTCGCAATCCATTATGAGGCTAAAGGGGGCTAGAAGGTAAGGACATATTTATAGACTCCACTTCCATGTGTTATAAAGTAACCCACCTATTTTCGGTATTCCGTGAGGCTCCTAAACCATGTTACCAACTACAATAAGATAGGCCAGTTTTATGAGTCTAAAATATATCAATCCCAAGCACACATGTGTGAACCATACGCCATAATCAGATTGTTTACGATATCAATTTTAATCTGATTATGTGGGTCAACAATTTGCAGAGTCGATCCTATAAAACAAACTCAGCTATTCCGACTTGTGTTGTACCCGTCTTAAACAAATGCATGCATATTAAATTCCAATATACTCAATCTCAATAAATATGTCTGTCATATTCCAGCACAACTGTCCTCGACACCTCGAGTATTAATTCCTCGAGTTAAATTCCGCGTCAATAATATGAATAATTCCACATTGAGTAAAACAGACAATAACCACAACAAATATTGAAAGCCGTATAAAAATCCCAACATCTCCCACTTGGCTGAAATATTTTAATCAATTAATAGAAGTCCCATGACTTAATCATGCTTAAAAATAATTTCTAACTAACTGGTTTAGTCAGTGGATCTTCTTTCAATGTGCTTATTTTTACTTTAAAATAAGTGATAAGTTGTTGCACCTTCCATGATCTTAAGTGATACAAGAAATTCTCTTAGCCACATGTCTTCCTTTACTGTTTCAGATGTAACAATGTATTCAGTTTCCATTTAGGAATGAGCAATTGTATTGTGTTTCTTGCTGCACTAAAAACTAGCACCTCTTACCAAAATAAATAGATAACCAAAAGTTATTTGCCAATCAGCATCAGTATAACTTTGTAACTGAAGATTATGACCATTAAAACAAAATGAATAATCCATAGTTCCTTTGACATAACGCAATACATATTTAATTTGTTTCCAGTTCTCTTCTCTAGAATTTTTTTGATATCCACTAAGAATTCTAATGAAATTGCTAAGGTAATGTCGTGTGAATAATATAGCATATACAAGATATTCCAAAGCTAAAGAATAAGGAATTTTATTTATTCTAGTTTTTTCCTCGGGAGTATTTGGACATAATTCCTCGCTGAGTATAGTTTCCTTCACAATAGGTGCATTAACAGGTTTGTTGTTTTCATAGAAAATCATTTAAAAATTCATTTATTCTGATCTCTATGTATTTCTATTTCTAAAACATAGGAAGGTTCTTTCATATATTTTATGTTAAATTTAGAAGACAACTAAGCTTTTACTTCCATCAATGTATTTTTGTTATTAAAAGCAATAAGAATATTAACACATAAAGGTAATAAGACAAAACACTTATCCATAACTATTGTATATATGCAACGATCACCTTTCGTCATTGAAAACCATATGACGTGAAAGTATTATAAAATAGAATATACCATTGACGTGGAGCTTGTTTAAGATCATAAATTGATCTATTCAATTTATGTAGGACCCAGATTTTACAATCCAGAATTCTCTGTGATTCCACCGCACTATTCTCTGGATCAGTAGATAGTGCTCACAGATACAGTAATGGACATTAAAATACATATCATGCGGAAGCATAATTATAATAGTAAACTTACTCATGGGCCGATCAGGCCGAAATCATTAAATCGCAGTAGCGGAAGAACGAAGCACACAGGTGGGACCCTGAGGACGTGCCCACATGCAGCCGACTGGGGGGTTCGCGACCTAGTTCTTGATGTCTTCATCTTCTTCGCCATCATGACCAAGAGTATTACTGAAGCATAGCGATTTGACACTTGATTCTGGATTAATTGTAAGAGCGAGGGTGAGCACAAACCACCGTGCTCCGCGAGCCAATACACAGGATGCAAGTAGATAATACACATGGCTTATCAAGGGAAGGCGCAGGCTATTTTATTTGCCATAAATTGCATTTAAAATATAATACGTAGAAATTTCCTGAGACCTAGCAGTTTGAACTAAAACATATTGTGTAAAAGAATGCAGTAATAATAGCGATCCAGATTCCATCCACCGTTACATGGCATCCGCACCATATACTAGCTTTCAGCGTTATAGCCGCTTACCTTATCACTGAGATGACACCTAGGGCAATTCAAACTAGGCCTTTCCACTGCCCTCCACTTTTCCATTCCACCCATAAAGCAGTTTGAAACAAAACTATATCCAGTAAGGTTCCCATGTTCGCCCTTGACCGTGGGCATGGCTATTCGAATAGTTTTCTACTCTGCAGAGTTTGTACACTTTACCCACAAGAGATAAGTCACTTGTTGCTCCACACGATACCTTAGACATGCGGTTGAGTAAATTATCACAGGACCTTTACGATGCATAGTCCTATTGTGGTTACGCCCACTAGGTTCTGCCTTCTGTAGGACGTGTGCATCCCTCGAAAAGGGTCCCCCGTGAGCCATCATGGGCAAAGGCGGGGATCAAAGCAGGAAAGAGAGGGGGAGGCGGACCCGCGTGGCAGAGGGACGAGGAAGGGGCCCACAGGTAGAGAAAGGGAGCGGGAAGGAGGAGAGGAAATGGGCGGGGCCGTTGCGGTTGGCCGAATGCATTCCCTTTTTTCTTTCTTTTTTTATTATTCATTGACTTATGTGTGCACATGGATGTATATATATATAGTAAAAATATTGAGTACTATTAGGTGTCCGGACACCTCAATCCACAGCCATCCGATCGTGCACGCACAGTGAGGCGGAGAATTGACGATTAACGGGTTGGTCGGCTGCTCGACCCGTTGCTTTTGCAGACCGCAGGCAAAAAAGGAATCCCCTTCACTCTTCGATTTCATTCTCATTCCCCAAATCTCATTCCCCAAACCGCAGGCAAAATGCATTTTCCCCCGGTCTCGTCTCATTCCCCAAATCGCGCGCGGTTGCTTCACCGGCGGCTAGCTCCGCCATTCCCGACATCGCGTCGCCTCCATGAAGAGGAGGCGACGGCCGACAGTGGCGGCCCGGGAGGGTAGCGTCGACCCAAGGGTGGCGGCCGGAGAAGGCGGCGCCCCGAGGAGATAGCGGCGGTAACATCAGCGTTTAGATCCAGGCTGAGAAACCATCGGGGAGAGCCAGATCCGGGAAGGTGGCGGCGACCCAAAGGTGGCAGCGGCCCAGGAAGAGCTCAGATCTGGTGAGTATGAGGCCGATGATGACCGAAGATGGATCCGACCATAAGTGAGGGCGGCGGCGGTCTCGCCTCAACCCGATTCACACCACCGCGACCCCTCAGCCACCACAGCTTCCTACCGCCGCCACCCATATCGTTTGTATTTCAACTATTTTAGAATTTTGGGATTTTGTCAGTTTGTTTCCTGAATTAAGGGTCGATCGATGATTTATTCCCATATATACGGAATGATGATTCTTGCCGTGGTTAAAGCATTGTGAAGAGTTGTTTCCATGTATAGCAATGCAAATTATACTGTAGTTTGCATGTTCAACTTTCAATAAATGAGATTCCTTTTTTCTGTCAAAAAAAATTAAACCGTGTGATGTTCTTTTCATTTAAGTGTGATTCCAATATCTCTTATTGATTTTACTATGCTCTGTGTCATATGCTCTCTTCCTCGTTCCAATATCTGCTGATCGTTCTGGCTCATCAATCCAGATATAGTTTTGCCGATCGGTGCTATCTGCTTGGGTTTTGGTTCATCATCCCAGGTATGTTAGGTATGAGAGTGTTTGGGTAAAGATTAGCTTCTTGATGTCATCGATGACAACCTCTCTTTCATTGGTATTGAGGTGAAGTATATGTTGAAAATAGAGATTGCAAAGTTCTTGTAGGTTCTGGACTTTTTCTACGGCGATTGCCATGAAATACTATGATATGTGATCCTCTGGGTTGTAGTTTGGCAGGCCAGCATACTTGGTTAAATTTTAAGATGGATGCTTTGAAATTCGATTGAACTTTTTAGGGTCAAGCAATAGTATCTCCGGCTATTTTATTTGTTTTAGTGGACACTGAAAAAATCAATAGCCTAACTGAAACTTAAAATAAACATATTTCCCTTAAAAGAAAGCTTTGAAATAAATATCCATATGATTACAAGTTCAGATATCCATGGTTGAACTTTGGATGCATTCATATATAACTGTTGAGAGTGCACATGAGTAGAATGCTGTTGTTTTCTTGAAGAACGCCGACAGTGCTGTTTTTCTTTCTCATGCCTAAATAGTTAATTCTCCAATTGTAAACATATGCTCTCCAATGCACGGTTAGTTTTCTTTTGTTATCTGGTAAGCTGATCCAATATACCTTGATAATGAATGTTCTCCTTTTTCACATTTTTATTTCCTTTTGTTGTGAAATGACAGAGATGTATGCATCTCATCCCAACGAAATACACCATTTACCACAACAGCGCTGCACTTCGATCATTTCATACTTATGTTCAAATAGTAGTTACTACTTCATCATGCGTGCTCGCTTTTGATGCCTCTTTGTTAGGTTTATGGCTCCTGAGTTATTTCTAGAGGGGGGGAGTCTACTCATATGCTTCTGATTTATGGGCACTTGGTTGTGTGTTATATGAATGCTATGCTGGAAGGCCCCCTTTCAGAGTACACATTGTTATTTTTTGTATTAAACAATGAGTTGCTTTAATCATTGTCTCCTGTTTGTCAGTGAACTCATTAATTTGCTGAACAGCCTTGTATTCATGTATTACGGAGTGTATAGTATATTCTTGTAAATGTATAGTATATTCTTGTAAATGTTAGCTTGATTGACTTTGTTTAGGTATGTAATTGTGCTGTCCGTAAGAATTATGCAGCATGGCATGCTCAAATATGATTGGATTATTTTTTTTACATTTTTTACTATTTGTTTCATTGGTTTTTATCCTTCAATTTCGTATTCAGGACAACAGAGTTTTCTCAGAATGCCGAGGCTACCACCAGGAGCAAGTGCCAGACGAATGGGAAGGCGCATTTCCATGACTGATGGAGTTAGACCTTCAGCATCGAACTCTGATGATGACGACTTCGTGTGCTCACCTACTAGGAATATTACAGGTCAAAAATATGTCCCACCTATATCTAGATGTGTTCCGTCTTCTATTTCGTCAATTATTAAGGATTTCAAGGGAGAGAAGGAGCTTTTAATAAATGAAATGGGTTTTGGGGGGTTTGTTGAATATGCCGGAGATTACAACACATAGGGCAATAAGTTATTGGCTGCTCTCTAGAATATCTTGTGATACTCATGCATTACAAGTTGGAGATGATACTCTTCTTCCGTTTTCTGAGCATGATGTTCAGAAGGTTCTTGGAATTCCTTCATCCGGAAAAGACTTGGACCCTCCTAGCAGTGAAGTAATTGCTCAGGTTAAGAGCTTTATATGCACCAGATTGCAGGTTGAAGATTACAAGCATGTCAACAGAGCTGTCCTGGAGGATGTTCTTACAAAAAACTATAGCGGCAGAATGTCTAAGGAAGACAAGGATGCTTTTAAAATAGCTTTTCTAATCCTTATCATGACTAAATTCCTGGCTTCTCAGAAATTTTTGGACAACATTTGTTCGAAATATTTCACTGCCCTCATAAATCCGGACAACATATCCAACTATAATTGGTCTGGGTATGTTTTGAACGAGTTACTTGCAACAGCTGAAGACGTTAAAAAAAAGATTTCAGAGGGCGGAAGATGTGGATATGTGAATGGGTGTGTAATATTTCTACAGGTAACACACGACTATGAATCTCAAGCTCAGAAGACTATACCATGTATTGTTCTTTAGTTGTACTCTGTACTTTGCTACATAATTTGCAGTAATGAATTATCTTAAATTCCACACATCTGATTGGTCATATATATTATGTGTTCTGGATAAATGATCGTAGCATAGATACTGTCTTGTATGATGCCATGTTGTTTTTCTTTTTGGCTGGTTTTCTGAATGCCTGATTGATGTCATTTGGTCAGCAGTTCTTGGATAGTAAGTTTCTTTGACGTCGCTGGGTTTGCATCTACTGCTCAAAGCTTCTAGCTGGTAGTAGCTTATAGTTTTTTTTTGTCATCTATGACATGTTTTGCTGTTGAGAGTGTTTGGGTAAAGATTAGCTTCTTGATGTCATCGATAACATCCTCTCTTTCATTGGTATTGAGGTGAAGTATATGTTGAAAATAGAGATTGCAAAGTTCTTGTAGGTTCTTGACTTTTTCTATGGCGAGTGCCATGAAATACTATGATATGTGATCCTCTGGGTTGTAGTTTGGCAGGCCAGCATACTTGGTTAAATTTTAAGATGGATGCTTTGAAATTCGATTGAACTTTATGGTGGTCAAGCAATAGTGTCTCCGGCTATTTTATTTGTTTCACTGGACACTGAAAAAAATCAATAGCCTAGCTGAAACTTAAAATAAACATCTTTCCCTTAAAAGAAAGCTGTGAAATAAATATACACATACCTATTCCACGTTAGTTCAAAAATCATTACTTCAGCAGGAAATCTGTGCGCGGGATTCACAAATTAATGACACATTAATTCTCAAATCATGATTGATGACTCAATCAGATTGTTGGATATTTATGGCAATTACAAATCAAGATTCCACTACTCAATCTGTCGTTTTAATACTAAGATAAACAATATTTGCTAATGGGTTTACCCGTTAGTCTCGTACCTACTACAAACTAACACATCTCAATGCGATCATATATATATATATATATATATATATATATATATATATATATATATATATATATTCACATTTTTGTTCCTTTATTAATTTTTACTCATTTTTATCCTCTTGTTGCTAGCCTTACCATATATGCAACTATTTATTTTTGTAGAGTACCCTATATATTTATATATATGTATATGCATTTTTTGCACGTAATTTTTGTTTACTCCTATTATTATTACAAATCCTCAAATAAAACTTTATATTTAGGGTTCAAGTTGTACTCCCCTTTTAATGGATCATCTTTTCAGATTCGATTTTTAAAACATAAATTTCTATTATTTTCATAATTCTGTCATACTTTATCATTTGTTTAATTCTTCACGAATTTTCTTCATTTATTAGAACCTCAACCGAAATTTAAAAAAACATCATAAAATCCAAATTCCAAGAGATTACTTTGCAAAAATTATTCAAGAGCTTCACATTTTCAAATTCCAATTTCCGGTACGTTACAATTTACAAACCTTATTTTCATATTCTTTTCTCCAAAACTTTCCGGCTATTTCATGTATATTTCCTCTTCCAAAAGACCATTAAGAAAAGCAGTTTTAACATCCATTTGATGGAGTTCAGCATCATAATAAGCCATCAAACACTAATAATACGAATTGAAGTAGATTTAGCAATAAGAGAATTTTTTTCACAAATTCAATACCTTCAATTTGTGTAAAGCCTTTAGCAACAAGTCTATCCTTATATTTTTCTACTAAGCTTGATATATTTAATTTTCTTTTAAAAATCCATTTATAACCTATGGGTTTATGGTTGTTTGGTAGATTAATAAGTTCCCAAACTTTATTTTTTCATCAAATTTAATTCTTCCCGCATTGCTTCCACCCACAGTTTTGATTATGAGCAGTTTATTGCTTCTGTATAAGCCTTTGGTTCTTCTAAATCTAAAATTTTAGAGTGAACAAAAAGCGGCTTGGTCGAGGCTGCGAAGGGGAGCGGCAAGAAGGAACGAAGTAGCGCCCGAGAGGAGGAGAAGAAGAGAGAAACAGAGATGAGGAAAGACAGCATTGATTGCGGGGGACGCAGTGGTGGTGCATGCGTAGAAACTTAGAGAGCGCGGAGGAGGAAAGTAGTGGCCGTAGTGGGGAACAGTTCGGAAAGCGACAGTTTGGAGGAGCAATGCGTATTTGATCGGACTATTGTGGAGAGTCTAGAAAGAACGAATGGCTATAGAGAGTTGAGGGAGAATAGACTGATGACCACCAACTTATATTTTTAAGGAATAGAGATTATATAGAAAACTAATTCATACTATATACATGTGGGTAATTGCCAAATTGCATAGTGTAGGTGGGAGATTGCGATTTCGACAAAGTATAGGTGAGTATGGTGCAATGATTGCAATCTCCTCACGAGTTACGGTTTCCTCACTATGTCTTTGATCCATCTCAAAACTCCTCTTTTTCCCATAGCTTTTGGAACAAAACTACCCTGTACCCACTATGTCTTTGATCCATCTCAAAACTCCTCTTTTTCCCATAGCTTTTGGAACAAAACTACCCTGTACCCACTATGTCTTTGATCCATGTCACTCTCAGAACTCCTCTTTCTTTCCCATATAGTTTGTTCATCATGTAGCTTGATTATTGTTGTCAGTGGTACTACTTTATGGGGGTGCTCTGCTTTTTCACAGGTTGTATTACAAGATGGCAAATCTGAGCGTCTGACTGTTTGGACTGGTTCCAATACTACTACTGTTCAGGATGCTTTGACAGAATACCGAGTGTTTGAATCTTGCCCCCATGGTAGGCAAGCAGTAATCTTGTCTGTTGAAGAACAAACATTATTTTTCGTTGGAAAAGTAAAGAACTGCTAGCAGTTTTATTTCAAGATGCGTAGTGCTTCTGAACATACGATATGCTTTGTCAGTAGCATAAAGCAGTGTGTTTAACCACAATTGTGTCTATTATTGAAAGTTTGCTAATGATTGTAGGGTACACATGGTTATAGCTATTTCCTCTTACTGGAAGAAAGCATCAGGTAATTTCAATATGACAGTCATATCTGAACAAACTGGTTTCATCTTACAAGGTACCGTGTGTTAGAATGATCTCAGCCGATTAGCCCAACGGCTAATCGGGCCTGGATCCGCGCCCTGATCGGGGGCGCTCAGCCCAACCATTGGCTGATGGGCCCCCGTCGCGCTGCGCAATAAATACAGGGGTGGGGGGCCGGCGGCTCGAGCTACGAGGTTCGCCTGAGCCGCAAAACCCCACCTACACACAAACCCTAGACCGATCGCAGAGGGTGCGCAGTAGGCGACGGGAAGCACCATCGCCGTCCACGTCGCCGGATCTTCTCCGCCGCCGCCGCCGCCATCGTCCTCTTCCCCGACTGCTTCACCGAGCAACCGCGATGGCCAACTCCTCCAATGCATCTGACGAGCCTGGATTTGAGGTTAAGGCTTGGATCTAAAGTTTTAATTGGCTCGGGTAAGAACTCAGAAGGAGATGATTCAAGAAAGAAACAAAAAAAGGGGAGATCGGGGGCTTACGGCTTTCGGGCGTCGCCGCTCCCCGAGCGCGCCGCCGATGCCGCCGTCGCTGGCATGCCGCTCCGCCCCGGGGCCGCCGCCGACGTCGCATCTCCGAGCGGGAGCCGTCGCCGTCGCCGCTTAGGGCCGCCGCTGTTCCGCGGGAGCGCGCTGCCGCCGTGCCACGCGAGCGCGCCGCCACTGCCGCTCCGGGCCGGTGCCCCGCCTTGGCGCCGCCGGAGCCGCCGCGCAGCTGCCCAGCCCGCCGCCGCCTCCCGCCGATGTTGCGCCCCGCGCGAGGGCTGCCGCCGCCGTCGCATGTCCGCTTTTTGCGGGTGGAGAGGAGCCAAATGCCCCTAGGGTTAGGGCTCCATTTTCTTTTGTCCAGGCTGCATGTTTTTTGGACCGTTTGATGAGATCCGACGGTGCGGACGAATTTTGGGCGTGCGCATGCTGGTATGGGCCGCGTGCGTTATCTGGGCCGCGCATTGGGTGTGGGGAAGAGCGGGCCGCCATGGGCCGCGGCTGCGCAGTGCAGGCCGAAATGGCCGTTTGAACAGTAAATCCCGAATAATGAATTTAATTGTTTTCAGAAGCAGTTTTGAATGAAAATTGAATCAAATCTCTGTAAATTTTTTTGCACCAACGTGTTAATTTTTCCAGAGATTGATGAGTACAGTAATAATGCTTCTGAGTATGAATTAATTTCATGTTTCCGCTGCAAAAGTTAATGTTGATTAATTTTCATTATTAAATTCGAACCAACGGGAGAATTTAATTTTGGAAAAATAGATATAATTTCCAGAGATTTATGATATTATTATTTTCTGACCAACGTTGATAATAACAGTATTATAATTTTTTAATTGATGATTTTATGCATTATTTCTATTTCTGCCCAACGGTGATGTAGATTTAATGTATAAATAAAATTGTATGTCGTATTTTGACCAACGTTGGAATAAGGCATATAATTTTGCTGTTATTATGTTCTCACTGTATATGAATTGTGGTTTCAGGAGGATACTCTTTGATGGGCTACATCAGAGATATCCCTGTTCTTAAAGGAGACAATTATGGTGAATGGAAGAAAAAGATTGACCTGGCTTTCATCTTGGCTGAGGTGGACTGGGTAGTCACCACACCGTGTCCCACAGAGCCTGTGGCACCGGTGAGAGATGAAAATGAGGCTGATGCTGCTTGGCAGACCAGATAGAGGGACTATGCTCCCATAAAGATGTCATATGATCTTGATCATAAAAAGTGGGTCACTGCCAACAAGAAATGTTTGGCTGTGATAAAGAACACGATTGAGCCTTCTATTGTGGGCTCAATCGCAGAGTGTGACACTGTTACAGAGTACCTTGAGAGAATAAAGAGTCAGTTTACTGGCTCTTCAAAGACTTATGCTACACAGCTAATTAAACAGCTTGTGACAGAAAGGTACTCTGGTTGTGGCAGTGGCATAAGAGAGCACATACTGAGGATGAGCAACTTGGCATCCAAGCTTAAACCAATGGATTTGGCTCTCAAGGATGAGTTCCTTATTCATTTGATTTTTGCTTCCTTGCCGAAAGAGTTTGACACTTTTGTTGTCAACTACAACATGCAGCCCGAGAAATGGGACTTAGAAAAGTGCATTGCTATGTGTGTGCAAGAGGAGGAAAGAATTAAATCCTCACATGGTGGTTCTATCAACTATGTGAAGGACAACAAGAAAAAGAACTTCAACAGTAACTTCTCCTCAAAGAACAAGGGAAAAGCCCCTGTCCATCAGCCTCAACAGAATAAGTTTGCATTAGACAAAGATCAGTGTCTTCACTGCAAGAAGACGGGACACTACAAGAAGGACTGTCCCAATTACTTAAAGATGATAATGGCAAAGAAAGGTGAGAACATTATTACCTTCATAAATGAGTCCCTGTATGTACAATATTCGAAATCTACTTGGTGGATTGACTCAGGAGCAACTGTTCATGTTGCTAATTCTTTACAGGGATTCCGTTCGACGAGGACTACGCAAAGAAAAGAAAGATGCATTAAAGTCGCAAATGGAGTCCAAGCTGAAGTTGAAGACGTTGGCGATCTTTCATTAGAACTAGCTGATGACTTCACTCTTTTACTTAGAGATGTTCTTTATGTTCCCTCTTTACAGAGGAATTTGATTAGTGTTTCATGTTTGGACAATGATGGTTATGATTGTCATTTTGGAAATGGCAAGTGTGAAATAATGTTTAATAAAGAATGTGTTGGTCTTGCCATCTTACAAAATGAGCTTTATTTGTTATCATTGCGTGATGATGTGAATGTCGTATGCGATAATGGGAACGTCGCGTGCGAGAAAGTGAATGAATCCTCGTCTACGAATGTAAACAGGAAACGAAAGAGAACTCTAGATGCGTCGTCGAAATTATGGCACTGTCGTTTAGGCCATATTTCGAGGGGGAGAATAGAAAGACTAGTTAAGAATGATATTCTTCCTCCATTAGAGTTCTCAGACTTAGAACAATGCAGAGAATGCATTAAAGGAAAATATGTAAAGAAAATTAAGAAAGACGCCAAAAGAAGCACATGAGTTCTACAAATTATTCACACAGACATTTGTGGTCCTTTTCCTGTGGAAAGTGTGGATGGTTATGACTCGTTCATAACATTCACAGATGATTACTCCCGTTATGGATATATTTATCCAATCAAAGAAAGAAATGAAGCCTTGGATAAATTCAAGATATTTAAGGCTGAAGTTGAAAACCAACACGATTTAAAGATTAAGATAGTCCGATCTGACCGTGGGGGGGGAGTACTACGGTCGACATACCCCATATGGACAAGTTCCTGGACCTTTTGCAAGGTTTTTACAGGAAAATGGCATAGTGGCCCAGTATTCTACACCGGGCGAACCTCAGCAAAATGGAGTAGCTGAAAGACGCAACCGTACCCTGATGGATATGGTGCGAAGCATGATGAGCTATTCCACACTACTATTGAGTTTATGGATGGAGGCGTTGAAAACCGCCATTCATATTCTCAACAGAGTGCCTAGTAAGTCGGTGCCCAAAACACCGTACGAGTTGTGGACAGGAAGAGTTCCCTCACTAAACCACTTACATGTGTGGGGGAGTCCTGCTGAGACTAAAGTATTTAACCCAAATCTTGGGAAGCTTGATCCCAAAACAGTAAGTTGCCATTTCATTGGCTACCCTGAAAAGTCAAAAGGTTTTCGTTTCTACTGTCCAGACAGATATACAAAGTTTGTAGAAACGAGACACGCTGTCTTCTTAGAGGATGAGATGATGAGGGGGAGCATGGTAGCTCGAGAGATTGACCTTGAAGAGAAGCGGGTGTATGCGCCCACTCCGATGATTCAAGAGCCATTCTTCACACTACCTGCTGTCGCTGCACCGACGGTGCAAGACACTGTTGTGCCAGCACCTGTTATTGTTCCTCCTGTGGCAACAATGAATGAGAATGAGGAACCTGTTCTTCAGGATCCTATAGAACACATTGCCACAGATGAGGGGGAGCAACAGCAGCCTCAAACAGAAGATGTACCAAATGAGAAGGCCCCGAGGAGGTCTCAAAGAGTAAGAAGATCAGCTATTTTTGATGATTATCAGATTTATCATACAGAGGAATTTCAAATGGAGGATGATCCCACCTCATTTGAAGAAGCCATGAGAAGCGAAAATTCCTCAAAATGGCTTGAGGCCATGGAAGAGGAAATGAGGTCCATGAAGGCTAATAAAGTCTGGGACTTGGAAATTATTCCTAAAAGAGCCAAAACAGTAGGCTGTAAATGGGTCTACAAGACAAAGCTTGACTCCCAAGGGAATGTAGAAAGATACAAAGCGTGACTTGTGGCAAAAGGCTTTACGCAAAGAGAAGGGATTGATTACACTGAGACCTTTTCTCCAGTCTCATGTAAAGATTCCTTCAGAATCATAATGGCATTAGTAGCACATTATGATTTAGAGTTACATCAGATGGATGTAAAGACGGCATTTCTTAATGGGGATTTGGAGGAAAATGTTTACATGGCACAACCGAAAGGTTTTGTCGTGGAAGGAAATGAAAGAATGGGATGCCGCCTAAAGAAATCGATTTATGGGTTAAAGCAAGCTTCAAGACAGTGATACTTGAAGTTTGACAGTACAATAAGAAAATTTGGGTTTAAAGAGAATGTAGAGGACAACTGTGTTTATGCAAAGTTTAAAGATGGGAAGTTTATCTTCCTAATCCTGTATGTGGATGATATCCTACTGGCTAGTAGCGATGTCAGTCTGCTACTAGAAACAAAGAAGTTTTTGTCCTCAAACTTTGATATGAAGGATCTTGGTGAAGCTTCATTCATTCTAGGGATCGAAATTCACCGGGATAGAAACAAGGGGATATTAGGACTGTTACAAAAGGCATACATAGAGAAAGTCTTAAATAAATTTGGTATGCATAAATGTAGTCCTTCACCTGCACCTATAGTCAAGGGCGACAGATATGGGGATTTTCAATGCCCCAGGAACCAGTACGAGCTCGATCAAATGAAATCGGTTCCATATGCTTCAGCTGTCGGAAGCTTGCAGTATGCTCAAGTGTGTACGAGCCCTGACTTAGCGTTTGTTACCGGGTTACTTGGCAGATTCCAGAGCAATCCTGGAATAGAACATTGGAAATTGATAAAGAAAGTCTTGCGTTATTTGCAAGGAACAAAAGGCCTCATGATGACATACAGAAGATCAGATTCACTCCATATAGTGGGGTATACAGATTCTGATTATGCGGGAGATGATAGAAAGTCGACATCCGGATATGTGTTCACTCTCGCTGGAGGAGCTATATCGTGGAAAAGCTCAAAGCAAACCGTCACTACATCGTCCACAATGTATGCCGAGTTTGTAGCATGTTATGAGGCTACGGGCAGGTGAACTGGCTAAAGAAGTTCATACCCGGTTTAAAAGTGGTTGACGACATCAATAGACCACTTAAGTTGTACTGCGATAATGAACCCGCAGTAATGGATGCCCACAACAATGAGTCAAGTGGTGCTGCCAAACACATTGACATAAAGTACTATGTTGTGAAAGATAAAGTTCGGGATCAAATTATAAGTCTTGAGCATATAAGTACCGCAAAGATGTTAGCGGATCCGCTTACTAAAGGCTTACCACCCAACGTGTTCAGAGAACATGTAGCCGGCATGGGTTTAAGGGAAAGCCTATGATTCCTGAACTAAAAGATGGCCCAAAAGATTAAAGTAACTATTTCAGAACAGAGAGGTGTATTGTAGCTGTTGAATCTATCGGCGATTGACCGTGACGATGAGACATGTTCTATGCACTAATCTGTGATGGAATGAGTAAAGTCAAAAGTAATTAAAGATAAAGCATAGATTGAGATCAAGGGGGAGAATGTTAGAATGATCTCAGCCGATTAGCCCAACGGCTAATCGGGCCTTGATCCGCGCCCTGATCGGGGGCGCTCAGCCCAACCATTGGTTGATGGGCCCCTGTCGCGCTGCGCAATAAATACAGGGGTGGGGGGCCGGCGGCTCGAGCTACGAGGTTCGCCTGAGCCGCAAAACCCCACCTACACACAAACCCTAGACCGATCGCAGAGGGTGCGCAGTAGGCGACGGGAAGCACCATCGCCGTCCACGTCGCCGGATCTTCTCCGCCGCCGCCGCCATCGTCCTCTTCCCCGACTGCTTCACCGAGCAACCGCGATGGCCAACTCCTCCAATGCATCTGACGGTCAGTACCCTCTCCCCTCTCTCTCTCTTCTCTCTCGGATCTAGAACCCCAGGCGCGAAAAAGAGTCTAACACCGTGACCACGCTAACCACAAGAACACTTGCTCTTTTTTCTGCTCTGACCAACCCAGCTCCGAGCCCACTGTGCAGAGGTTCTTGGTACGCCAATTGTTGGGGATTACTAGTAGGGACGGCAAGCGCAGCAGAACTGGACGCCACTTCCCTTTGGCGCAGCAGCCTCAGTTGCATCTACACTGCAGCAAGCAAATGATTCTTGCTGACATCTCAGCTGCCGTCCATCGGTTGCAGCCTGCAGATGTCGATCGCGATTTCTCGGATCTCAACAAGCACAGCTTCGCTGCTCCATTGCCGTTACATATGCGACTGAGTTGGGAGACTTTGAAGTCTGTTAACTAGTAATGCAAAATAGTAATTTTAGTACTACTGGTCATCCATAGTGGCTGAAATATGGGCAGCCATCGCAAACACGAGTTTTCTGAATTTTTACTCTACAGTGATTTCTTTTTTTTTCCTGTTACGTGGCACACTGTAGACGCTTTCCTTTTTGCTCCAGATAGATCCTACTTTACTGGTTAGGTTATTTCTGATCGGTAATCATCCGTAATAGCTTGTTACATTGCAGCACCGCCACAAGTGACCATTCAAATAGAAGAGAGTCCAAATCTGTCGATAAAAAAAAGAGAAAAACGTTCTGCAAATCTCGCAATCTGCAGTCATTTTGTGTACAGAAGCTGTCAACAAAAAACAGTACAAATCAAATGCTTTTCCTTCACCGATCCTGGATGTCACAGTTAGCAAAACAGACATGCAAGACCAGTAAGCCAGGCAGAAAAGCTTATCATATCGTTACACTTACACCCAAGTAATAATACAACATGTAATTACATGTACGGTGTAATGACAAGCTGACAGCGTCAGAAAAAAAAATGCTAACCATTTTCTGGTTTAAGCTACAGGAACTAAAACTTGAGAAAGAATGGCCCCGCATTATGAACATGAGTACACTTGAGCATGGCTAAGCATGTCTTCATTTGTTACACGAGCAATGAACATGACTAATACTGTCGAATGTTCATTACGCTTACACACATTATGATTGTGACGACCCGCATTATTACCATGGGGTAATAACGCTAATCAACGGATTATTATTCGTTTTAGCCGATAAAACATCGCTCTAACGAATAATAAGCCTATCAGAGTATTGCAGCAGAACAATAATTAGAGACATAATATGATATTACAAGAATATCGTCACGCAGGGCTAAAGTTATTACAAAGCCTCAAGGGCTTAAATATTACAATCTTTAGCCAAAATATTCTAACTACTTCCTATTCACACAACTCCACACGAAGTGTCCACCTTGTACCCACTATATTCCGAGTCCATGGCATTTCATCCAGTAGCTTCCTCTTGATCTCTGCCCTCCCCTGAATTGACATGCCCTAAGCAAAGGGGGAGATAATAGCAACGGTGAGTACAGACGTACTCAGCAAGCGTTATAATACAAAATGCATAAAATGCCCATCATTTACACGTGTAGGAATCTCAATTCCTCTCTTCAGTCTCGTGTTCATTCTTAACACTTTTTTTTCATCATCCCTATTATTTCCATGACTTATAGAAAATAAGGTTTGTTGGTTTTGAAAGAAGTCCGATTTATTAATTTAGAAAACTACTGAACATACGCATGAACAGCAAAAACCCCCATAAGTTTCCGTAATTCTCCTTTCCCGGAGACAGGCATGAATTCATGATTTGGATAGCATTGCGCAAGCTTGTATCACTTTACCCATCATCACTCTGCTCGTGTTGGCTCTTGGGATTATCCGCAATTCCTTTGAAGCGGCGCCCAGAACAGAGTACAGTACAATTATCTCTAGCTTAGTAATTATATCTCCACCCGGTTACTCACAAGCGGCAGCCTGGAGCCACGCAGACCCACCGAAAGCGACATAACCGTTGGCTGGTAGGGTTCTCCGACCCTCACCCAGCCCCCACTCTCGCGTATATAACGCCAATGCGTAACCCGCCTGTGGGTTTTTACGCTCCGGTCTCATACCGGTTCCTTTGGGCCTATTCCCTAAATAAATCACTCCTGTGGAGAACATAACACCTCACTAGAGTACCGACTGCCCGTGAAGACGGAACGATGGTTGATACGGTTGGTACGGTCTGTTCATACAAATGAAGTTTGTATTCCCTTATATTCTATTCTTATGCAGAGGTCCCTCCATTGCCCACTCACTGCCTCCCCTGGCAACCTCTGCCCACCTTTTTACTTAACTTTAGTGGCCAACTGCTCCATCAGTTGCCATCTAACCCTTTTTATTCACATATAGCCATTGCTTGATTTAAAACCCTTTTTATTTCTTTCATGCAAGTGATACTAGATTAATACAAAATACTTGTTTTATGAATATACTCCGCAGAGGTGTTCAAAGGAATGCTTGCCTGGATTTCAACCATAGAATCGGGTTCAAGTAGGACCAAGTGAAATCACTCCCGTGGCTTGGATTGTCGTCTGCAGTTAAATACATTGGCTACAATTTATTGTATGAAACTATAATAGAAATAATGAGGTCGAGGTGCTTGTGCTCCTAAAGTAAGATGTCACTCCCTTTTACTCCGATCACGGTAATTGAGGTTAATTTCGGTACACTACTCGCCATTCGACATTATCGTACTAACGTTAGGATATATGGTTGGTTTAGTATGTATGCTCGGTATTTTATTAATTCCTAGCAATTTTTCACTACACGGGTTAATTTGAATGCATGCATAATTATAATGGCGAATATTACTCTAGTCAATCTCGCGCATGTAATTAAGTCCATTTAATTTCTTAAAGGTTCGTATATATTTATTCATCTCTCTAATTCGTTTTAGATCTTAAAATTACTCAATGCATTTTCTCGTACTAGTGCGCGCAACGAGTTGAATTATAGATTCAAAATAAAATGGTCTCATGTATCAATTACTTAATTTCTTAATTAAACTATATTCTGGTCCTTATAGGATTCATACAATTTAATGTAGTCCTGAGCATATCTTTACAGCTTAACTGCTATTTAAATTACAGCTTGTAATTTTAATTGCGATACAACTTCTTAACTTGACAATTACTATTGACTTAGCTCGCTATTCTAGTCGTCGCATATAGTTTTAAATCTTCTAATAGTTATGAATTTACTTTTATGATTTAGAATACTTATTAGGGGATTCCTATAGTTTATAAACGACTAATAAAAGTTAACTGGTTATTTAAATATGCAATAGAGTGGTTCAATTGATATTATAACAATTTACTTCGTATATGCAAATCCAGCCTACAGGTATCATTTGACTCATCTTTTATAACCAAGAATATCTATTAAGACGGTTATATGCTTTAACGCTATCGGAATTAATTAGGTATTTAGGTACGATCCCAAACGACTTAATTAGCGATGCATTAATTTAATCGGCATACGTTATGCTTTTACTCTATCGCTGGTAAATTATTTAATCTAATCATTATAAATACTGATTAGCGGATTTCTATTGCTTTGATGACTAAACCAATTTATCTGCGTAATCAAGTCTGCAATAAAAAGGGTCTTAAACTATAGTACTTTAATTAAATCCTTAGGCGTACAGGTTTAATTTGGCGTATACTTTTCATCGTCGGACCACAATTAGTTTGTTCTAATATTCTGAAGAACTCAGGGTGAATTTCTATAGTTTAACTGTTATTACCCAAATCGTCTAAGTAATGGAATATATTGTTGAGCGGTTTAAATATAACAATACACATGTTAAGAGTATATACATGGATCCATTCTAATCAATTGACGCTTTTGGTTTATTTATGGGATCCTAAATATTTATTAATATAATTCCACAAGTTTATACTACCAACAATGTTAAATAGATATTACTTAGGAATTTTAATACTTTGAACGGCAATGTATCGATTCAATCAGTACTCGCCAAATTTTAATCTATTGCCCATCCTTAATTAATCATGACTACTGATTTGAGATAATTTGTATTTTAGTATGATTAGAATAATGCTAATAGGTTATTTAATCTACACTAGCTTAGTTAAAGTTAAATATTCACGAAGACAAATTTTTATTAAATGCGCTTCTCCTCTCTCTTTTCTCTCTTTTTCTTTTCCTCATTTTCCTTCTCTTTTCCTCTTCCTTCTCTTTCTTCCGCCCGACCCCTCCTTTTTCCTGGTCTTCGGCCGCCGCCCCTGGTCTTCTTCTTTCTTTTCCCCCACCGCCGCCTCAGCGCCTCTGCCCCCCTCTCTCTTTTCTCACCGCCGCCTCGGCTCCTCCTCCGCGCCGACTCCCCTCGACTCGGCTCCCCGCCGCGCCGCCCCCAAACGCCATCAACCCTAGCAGCGCCGCGCCGTGCGGTCTGACCGCCCCTGCCTTGCCGCTCGGCGCCGGTGAACCACGGCCAGATCCGTGGCCTAGGGCCCGGATCTGGTGTCTTTTCCCCAAATCTAAACCCGATCTACTCGTTTTATTGTGCTATTTTTGGGTGGCTTTCACGGTTGTTGAGATGATTTAGGTTGGGAGGCGAGTTACTCCGGCTAGCCCCGGCCGACCAACTGCTGCCTGTGCGCCGGGGGAGTACATGGTGGTGGTGGAAGGTGGGCTCGGCCAGTGGTAGCTTGCAGCCACCATCGCCCTCGGTAAGCTTCGTTCCTATGCTCTATTTCCCTTACTTTCGGTGGTTGCTCTGTGTGATGGTTCCATGTATTCTACTGAGGATGGATGCTTATGGTTTCTATTTCAATGTGGCTATAATGGATGAATGTAGTATATGGATAGCGATTTTGTGGGTTTACCTGTACTGGTGATTGTGAGGAAGGTTAGGGTTGGGGCTGGTTGCGGTCGCTGGCTTGCGGTTGCTGGCTTGTGGGCGCTGGCTTGCGGTTCTCCTGCCGCCGTCACGGTCGCCTTGCTCCTTCGGCTTGCCGTGCCTTCGCCTCCCTGGCCTGCGGCTCCACGTGGTGGTTGGCTTCTCTGTGGTGTTGAGGCTGACTGGAGAATGTTGGGGGATTGCTTACCTTGCCTTGCTGCCTCTCTGTGCCCTTTTGCTCGGTGTGGCTATTGGTATATGGCAGTGGGATATTTTGGCTGTGTTGCTATGGTCTTGGCCTTGAGGGTTTGCTGGCTGGCGGTGCTAACTGGGCCTGTTGGCTCTGGCCGTGTGCTGTCTGGTTCCCTGTGGTTGTCATTTGCATGGTGAGGGCTTTGACAGGTGTTTCTCTGTTGTGGGTTGGGCTGGAATGGTTTGTGATATCCTGGTCCTTGCCTTGGTTGGATTCCTATGTTCAGATCAGGTTTGTATATATATAATACCGTGTGATGAGCCTATGGTTGTGAGAGGTGCCGATTTTCCCTGGAACAGTCAGGTATCTCCGTGAAAGAGGTGCCGACCGGGCCGGGACAATCAGGTATCTCCGTGAACGGATTACCCTGCCCGAAACTAACCTCGAGGGCTCTGACGGCAATTTCTTCTTTTAATTATTTTCTTTTGTTTGGTCTTTTTCGGTATTACAGTTACTAGTTCGCTCACAAATGAAATAACGGTGTGGCGGCCGTTCGACGATAGTCTCTAATGTATGAGATGATCTGAATGTAATAGAGTTTGCTCTTAATATGGATGTACCAAATATTGTAATTTTTATTCTTTAAATCCCTACTGTAATAATTATGTATGAAATGGATCTCTAGTTGTAATTGACGCTCTCTATTGTAATTGCTTCATTTTTGAGATAGCCATTTGGTTAAGACACAAAATTGTTTATCTGTTGTAATTTGTATTGTCGCTCTTATGTAATGCAAATTGTAATATTTTTATTGGATTTGGTATGAGTTCTCCTTATCGAACAATGTATGTTATTGATTTTACCCTACACAGATTGTAATTAACTACTGTTGTACTACGGACTGTTATATACATTTTAATTGATTTGAATGTTTCTATTTGTCATGCAATTGAATTTTTATTTCTCATTTCAGTCCATACGGTTTGATATTCATCCCCGTTAATAAAATTATTAGAACAAGATACTAGCTTATCATTTGTTGATTTTAAGTTATACGGCTACGTAGAAAATTTTAAATGCCCCCGTATTTTTAGATTATCATATATGTAATTAATTCTACTTAACGTCCTAATTCGCTAATTATGGTTAATTAACGACGTGGGTCGTTACACACTTCCCTCCTTAAAAATGATTTCGTCCTCGAAATCGGAAATGGCTTAAGAAGGTTGTGGTAGGTCTCTTATTGATCCTCTACGAAGCGTGCTTTTAGATTTTCTATTTATTTTGCCTTTTTGTAGATACACCTATGCTTGCATCGCTCGTTGTCCCTCACACGTCAACGTTATAATTCCATTTCAAGCTTAAGGTTGTCGATTATCGTCACTAGGGATTTGGTGGCATTAGGATTGGGATTATAATTCATGTTAAGGTAGGAAAACCGTTCAATTTATTCTATGTTGCACCGGTTAGTATTTTCCTTTTTCTAACCATTGCCCCTTCCCTCCTTAATTCTTTAGCTACCCCTCGATTCCTTTAGCTGGTCTACTGAAGTGCGATGGTTGATAGTTTTGTAGTGTGGTTCAAAGAAAGCGGTGTTGCTTAAAGCAATTGGGTTGAAAAGAAATCTCATGGTAGGAAGATTTAGGATTAGATTAGTATTATCCTAGTTTCCTGGCATTGTACTTTGGCTATTTAAGGGTTGGGAAATATCGTTACTTCCTATTCGGATGGCATGATGGTGTCTGAAATTTTGGATTGAAACTCTGTCTACGGTACTAGCTCTTTAGCCGTGGTTTAGCTCTTCGGAATTGAACAGCTCTCCCTAGATTACTAGGCAGGCTGTGAGATTTATTGGTTACACATAGGGGTATGGTATTGCCATACGATCTTGAGTTCAGTTGATGCTAGATCAATGATATTGAAAGAGTAGACACTTCCCCTTATTCATAATATATGTCCTCATGGAATGCATGAAATAAAGTTTTCCAAAAGCTTTAAACACTATGGTGCAAGAAATATTTATATAAAATGATGCAAAGAGGTTTTGTGAAAATACTTATTTCCTAATGTCATGTTGAAACAGTTTTCATTTGCAAAATTTCATTTTATGAGTTCATGGTCAAAGTCATGCCCCGGGAATTATGCCAAAGGTTCCTGAAATCATATATTTGTGAACTTGGGGAAATGCACCAGACATAGACAATAATATTTCGATGGATGCTTTAGGACAATTTATGGATAATGAGGTGATTAGTACCGCGATAGCTTTAGGCTTAAAACCTAGAGATTGACACTTCAGGTCTTCATTAAAACAAAGAAGCACAGGTCGTTATGGACTCCTTCTCTCGGTCCTATACCAGAGTTGGTTACGGTTCTAACCATACACTCAAAAAGAGCTAAGACAAAATAAAGGAATGTTTCTTTGGGAAGTTTAAGGATATACTACTCGGGAAAAGACTCGAATAACCCCCATTACGATTGGGCTATCTATGATCCAAAAGATGAAGAATATGTAGCCTAATTTAATCTGGTTACACTCTAGGGACGTCTCATCCTAAGTTACGTGCTCCGTAAAAGAAAATGGATGGTGGCGCATACATTATCTACAGTCGGTCTCATAACAACTCGTCTAAGTTTAGTAGTCCAGGTAATTCTATATAACCGGCTTTTAGAAATAATAAGGAATTCGAACATTTTCCTATATTAAGAACTAGGCTCTAGATTTTTTTTCACTGGTTTTCATTCAATGGTTCAGTATACACTTAATCACCTCACTTTAAGTTGTAGTTAAATTTAGGGAATTATATTTTTTGAAAATACATGCATATCATAACGTTATTAAATCTCCTGCAGCAAGTTGTTACAAGAGGTACGAACAAAATTTTATTCATGTTGTAGACTCATGTTTTCCTTATTAGTATTCAGCATGCAAATAGATGAGAATTTATTTATGTTCAAGTAGTAGAAAGCATTACCCCCACTCTAATGTTGATCTTCACATCACAGCATACACATTAGGCAAATAAAACCCAAGAAACATAGAGATGCAAAAAAAAAAGAATCAACTCCTACACTACTCTGGGACTACGTGCCCAGCTACGCCCGAGAACTCGCTCTCGAGACCGCCCAAATCTTTCGCGTTTGGGACCACGCTCAGAGCTTGCCTCTGAGTGCGAACCTACACTACCCTGGATCTCCGCGCCCAGGCACGCCTAAGAACTCGCTCTCAGGATTGCCAAAACTTTCGCGTTTGGAACCACGCTCAGGGCTCATCCCTGAGTACGCCCAGGACTTCGTTCCTGGGTACGCCCGAAACTTACGCATTCGGGAGCGCCACGGACCACTCGTCCGGGAAATCTCATATGCAGAAATGGGGTAAAGAAATTTTTAGCGGACCATACCTCTTGCCATCTTAGTACCTTTGCTCTAAAATTCATATTCTCCTTGCTTAGCTGTCTAAGATGGCAGGGTGTTTAATTTAGTTCTCAGATTGAAAGAGATACGAAGTTATGATAGGATAGTCCTCTCTACATCACTTTTACTTGCTAACACTCAAGTTTTCTATCCTAGGTTGCAAAATGAAAGTTCTGGACCGCAACATGCATGTAACAAAATGAATTGAGTACAGGAAGTAAAAACAAGTAATTGCTATAATTTCGATCATTCTACACCTCCTACTCATATTACTTACAACCCTAGGTATATACTAGCATGCATGGCCAAGATGATTATTCCTAGCATGATACTACCATGACATTTATGTTTCTCAATTTAGCGAACATTAAATTTGAAATTTTCAGCCCACTACTACCCAAAATTTATACTTTTAAAGATGACAAAATGAAACTACCTCAATCCTGCTCATTTTTGTCTTCGGTTGCCCTATGTCGCTATGGTTAAGAAAATAAAACAATCATACATTAACTGAAATGCAATAATTCAAATGCGGAATACCTAATTGCAGCAAAATTAAATGTTAAATTCATAATTAAAATTATATTGCTTACCAACTAATACTACAATTTTGTAACCTAACACTGTTACCGATGAAAAGAAACTAGTAACATAATTTAAATCGTCATAACTATTATTACCACCGTTCCCATCCTCACTACCCATTCTGGCTCTAAAAATATGCGATGATTTAAAAGTAACAATGCTTAAACCTAGAGCTAACCACATAAGAAAGGATGTACAGATGAGAAGTATTAAAGGGTATGTATTGCCATATAGCAAGGATCACCTCCTTAAGTCAAGAAACAGTCTCTAATGATTTGCGTGGCCCTCAAACCATTGCTTTGATACCACCTGTGACGACCCGCATTATTACCATGGGGTAATAACGCTAATCAACGGATTATTATTCGTTTTAGCCGATAAAACATCGCTCTAACGAATAATAAGCCTATCAGAGTATTGCAGCAGAACAATAATTAGAGACATAATATGATATTACAAGAATATCGTCACGCAGGGCTAAAGTTATTACAAAGCCTCAAGGGCTTAAATATTACAATCTTTAGCCAAAATATTCTAACTACTTCCTATTCACACAACTCCACACGAAGTGTCCACCTTGTACCCACTATATTCCGAGTCCATGGCATTTCATCCAGTAGCTTCCTCTTGATCTCTGCCCTCCCCTGAATTGACATGCCCTAAGCAAAGGGGGAGATAATAGCAACGGTGAGTACAGACGTACTCAGCAAGCGTTATAATACAAAATGCATAAAATGCCCATCATTTACACGTGTAGGAATCTCAATTCCTCTCTTCAGTCTCGTGTTCATTCTTAACACTTTTTTTTCATCATCCCTATTATTTCCATGACTTATAGAAAATAAGGTTTGTTGGTTTTGAAAGAAGTCCGATTTATTAATTTAGAAAACTACTGAACATACGCATGAACAGCAAAAACCCCCATAAGTTTCCGTAATTCTCCTTTCCCGGAGACGGGCATGAATTCATGATTTGGATAGCATTGCGCAAGCTTGTATCACTTTACCCATCATCACTCTGCTCGTGTTGGCTCTTGGGATTATCCGCAATTCCTTTGAAGCGGCGCCCAGAACAGAGTACAGTACAATTATCTCTAGCTTAGTAATTATATCTCCACCCGGTTACTCACAAGCGGCAGCCTGGAGCCACGCAGACCCACCGAAAGCGACATAACCGTTGGCTGGTAGGGTTCTCCGACCCTCACCCAGCCCCCACTCTCGCGTATATAACGCCAATGCGTAACCCGCCTGTGGGTTTTTACGCTCCGGTCTCATACCGGTTCCTTTGGGCCTATTCCCTAAATAAATCACTCCTGTGGAGAACATAACACCTCACTAGAGTACCGACTGCCCGTGAAGACGGAACGATGGTTGATACGGTTGGTACGGTCTGTTCATACAAATGAAGTTTGTATTCCCTTATATTCTATTCTTATGCAGAGGTCCCTCCATTGCCCACTCACTGCCTCCCCTGGCAACCTCTGCCCACCTTTTTACTTAACTTTAGTGGCCAACTGCTCCATCAGTTGCCATCTAACCCTTTTTATTCACATATAGCCATTGCTTGATTTAAAACCCTTTTTATTTCTTTCATGCAAGTGATACTAGATTAATACAAAATACTTGTTTTATGAATATACTCCGCAGAGGTGTTCAAAGGAATGCTTGCCTGGATTTCAACCATAGAATCGGGTTCAAGTAGGACCAAGTGAAATCACTCCCGTGGCTTGGATTGTCGTCTGCAGTTAAATACATTGGCTACAATTTATTGTATGAAACTATAATAGAAATAATGAGGTCGAGGTGCTTGTGCTCCTAAAGTAAGATGTCACTCCCTTTTACTCCGATCACGGTAATTGAGGTTAATTTCGGTACACTACTCGCCATTCGACATTATCGTACTAACGTTAGGATATATGGTTGGTTTAGTATGTATGCTCGGTATTTTATTAATTCCTAGCAATTTTTCACTACACGGGTTAATTTGAATGCATGCATAATTATAATGGCGAATATTACTCTAGTCAATCTCGCGCATGTAATTAAGTCCATTTAATTTCTTAAAGGTTCGTATATATTTATTCATCTCTCTAATTCGTTTTAGATCTTAAAATTACTCAATGCATTTTCTCGTACTAGTGCGCGCAACGAGTTGAATTATAGATTCAAAATAAAATGGTCTCATGTATCAATTACTTAATTTCTTAATTAAACTATATTCTGGTCCTTATAGGATTCATACAATTTAATGTAGTCCTGAGCATATCTTTACAGCTTAACTGCTATTTAAATTACAGCTTGTAATTTTAATTGCGATACAACTTCTTAACTTGACAATTACTATTGACTTAGCTCGCTATTCTAGTCGTCGCATATAGTTTTAAATCTTCTAATAGTTATGAATTTACTTTTATGATTTAGAATACTTATTAGGGGATTCCTATAGTTTATAAACGACTAATAAAAGTTAACTGGTTATTTAAATATGCAATAGAGTGGTTCAATTGATATTATAACAATTTACTTCGTATATGCAAATCCAGCCTACAGGTATCATTTGACTCATCTTTTATAACCAAGAATATCTATTAAGACGGTTATATGCTTTAACGCTATCGGAATTAATTAGGTATTTAGGTACGATCCCAAACGACTTAATTAGCGATGCATTAATTTAATCGGCATACGTTATGCTTTTACTCTATCGCTGGTAAATTATTTAATCTAATCATTATAAATACTGATTAGCGGATTTCTATTGCTTTGATGACTAAACCAATTTATCTGCGTAATCAAGTCTGCAATAAAAAGGGTCTTAAACTATAGTACTTTAATTAAATCCTTAGGCGTACAGGTTTAATTTGGCGTATACTTTTCATCGTCGGACCACAATTAGTTTGTTCTAATATTCTGAAGAACTCAGGGTGAATTTCTATAGTTTAACTGTTATTACCCAAATCGTCTAAGTAATGGAATATATTGTTGAGCGGTTTAAATATAACAATACACATGTTAAGAGTATATACATGGATCCATTCTAATCAATTGACGCTTTTGGTTTATTTATGGGATCCTAAATATTTATTAATATAATTCCACAAGTTTATACTACCAACAATGTTAAATAGATATTACTTAGGAATTTTAATACTTTGAACGGCAATGTATCGATTCAATCAGTACTCGCCAAATTTTAATCTATTGCCCATCCTTAATTAATCATGACTACTGATTTGAGATAATTTGTATTTTAGTATGATTAGAATAATGCTAATAGGTTATTTAATCTACACTAGCTTAGTTAAAGTTAAATATTCACGAAGACAAATTTTTATTAAATGCGCTTCTCCTCTCTCTTTTCTCTCTTTTTCTTTTCCTCATTTTCCTTCTCTTTTCCTCTTCCTTCTCTTTCTTCCGCCCGACCCCTCCTTTTTCCTGGTCTTCGGCCGCCGCCCCTGGTCTTCTTCTTTCTTTTCCCCCACCGCCGCCTCAGCGCCTCTGCCCCCCTCTCTCTTTTCTCACCGCCGCCTCGGCTCCTCCTCCGCGCCGACTCCCCTCGACTCGGCTCCCCGCCGCGCCGCCCCCAAACGCCATCAACCCTAGCAGCGCCGCGCCGTGCGGTCTGACCGCCCCTGCCTTGCCGCTCGGCGCCGGTGAACCACGGCCAGATCCGTGGCCTAGGGCCCGGATCTGGTGTCTTTTCCCCAAATCTAAACCCGATCTACTCGTTTTATTGTGCTATTTTTGGGTGGCTTTCACGGTTGTTGAGATGGTTTAGGTTGGGAGGCGAGTTACTCCGGCTAGCCCCGGCCGACCAACTGCTGCCTGTGCGCCGGGGGAGTACATGGTGGTGGTGGAAGGTGGGCTCGGCCAGTGGTAGCTTGCAGCCACCATCGCCCTCGGTAAGCTTCGTTCCTATGCTCTATTTCCCTTACTTTCGGTGGTTGCTCTGTGTGATGGTTCCATGTATTCTACTGAGGATGGATGCTTATGGTTTCTATTTCAATGTGGCTATAATGGATGAATGTAGTATATGGATAGCGATTTTGTGGGTTTACCTGTACTGGTGATTGTGAGGAAGGTTAGGGTTGGGGCTGGTTGCGGTCGTTGGCTTGCGGTTGCTGGCTTGTGGGCGCTGGCTTGCGGTTCTCCTGCCGCCGTCACGGTCGCCTTGCTCCTTCGGCTTGCCGTGCCTTCGCCTCCCTGGCCTGCGGCTCCACGTGGTGGTTGGCTTCTCTGTGGTGTTGAGGCTGACTGGAGAATGTTGGGGGATTGCTTACCTTGCCTTGCTGCCTCTCTGTGCCCTTTTGCTCGGTGTGGCTATTGGTATATGGCAGTGGGATATTTTGGCTGTGTTGCTATGGTCTTGGCCTTGAGGGTTTGCTGGCTGGCGGTGCTAACTGGGCCTGTTGGCTCTGGCCGTGTGCTGTCTGGTTCCCTGTGGTTGTCATTTGCATGGTGAGGGCTTTGACAGGTGTTTCTCTGTTGTGGGTTGGGCTGGAATGGTTTGTGATATCCTGGTCCTTGCCTTGGTTGGATTCCTATGTTCAGATCAGGTTTGTATATATATAATACCGTGTGATGAGCCTATGGTTGTGAGAGGTGCCGATTTTCCCTGGAACAGTCAGGTATCTCCGTGAAAGAGGTGCCGACCGGGCCGGGACAATCAGGTATCTCCGTGAACGGATTACCCTGCCCGAAACTAACCTCGAGGGCTCTGACGGCAATTTCTTCTTTTAATTATTTTCTTTTGTTTGGTCTTTTTCGGTATTACAGTTACTAGTTCGCTCACAAATGAAATAACGGTGTGGCGGCCGTTCGACGATAGTCTCTAATGTATGAGATGATCTGAATGTAATAGAGTTTGCTCTTAATATGGATGTACCAAATATTGTAATTTTTATTCTTTAAATCCCTACTGTAATAATTATGTATGAAATGGATCTCTAGTTGTAATTGACGCTCTCTATTGTAATTGCTTCATTTTTGAGATAGCCATTTGGTTAAGACACAAAATTGTTTATCTGTTGTAATTTGTATTGTCGCTCTTATGTAATGCAAATTGTAATATTTTTATTGGATTTGGTATGAGTTCTCCTTATCGAACAATGTATGTTATTGATTTTACCCTACACAGATTGTAATTAACTACTGTTGTACTACGGACTGTTATATACATTTTAATTGATTTGAATGTTTCTATTTGTCATGCAATTGAATTTTTATTTCTCATTTCAGTCCATACGGTTTGATATTCATCCCCGTTAATAAAATTATTAGAACAAGATACTAGCTTATCATTTGTTGATTTTAAGTTATACGGCTACGTAGAAAATTTTAAATGCCCCCGTATTTTTAGATTATCATATATGTAATTAATTCTACTTAACGTCCTAATTCGCTAATTATGGTTAATTAACGACGTGGGTCGTTACAATGATGTAACTCACAGTTACACCCTTTAAAGAGTACAAACATATCAAGAATACACTAGCATGTTCATAAATGAAACAAGGATATTTGTCTACATACGATAATGATGAAATAGGTGAAGATTTATACAATTGCAATATCAACTAGCATTTTCAGGAATTAACACCCATCACATTTCTCTATTTTCTATGATAGATTCATACACTTGATTTGTCATTGGGGCACGCAGAAAACAGAATCTAGCATCATCTTGGACAAACATATTAACATCTTTTACAATCATAAATCCTCATTCTCCTGGTTGAAGCCATTTGCTTGGTGCTACATCTACCCAAGGGCAGTACAACAGTACAACTGAACTAGAAAGATTCAAGTTATGTTTCTGAAAAGAAAATGCCTCACAGTCCCCTTTTTTCATTTGATTATAGACAACTAAGAGAAACTGAACTTTGCTAGGCTGATCATCACACACAGTTGAGAAATTCCATCAGGTTCTATACATTTTATACATGAGAAAAACAGGCTGCTCACAAGCTTTCATAAAAGTAGGCATGAAATCAAGTACACTGCTCATCTTGTCAAAAGCTGAAAGGTTAACAGCCAAAGCAGCAGAAAAGTAAGGGAAGAAAATGAAGCCTGATATGATCAAGAGCAACAAAATTCAATAATCAAAAACAAAATTCAATAATAAAAAATGTTCAAATTTGAACAACTTTATGATTTTTTTATCTGTTTGACCCATCATACTTCTCACTGCACACTCTCAGTGCAGAGAAACCTGGCAGAGCCACAGCTATTCACTATAGGAAGCGGCATACCTACCAATGGCTCTTGACATTAACATGCCATGGCAGTAACTCTAGTATGCAATACAGCAATGCTACAGCAACAGCTTCCAGTATGATCTCCAGGATAAAAAAAATCAAAAGAAACTAAACTAAAAGTCACTGCTTCAGTCTTTCAGCAATACAAGACTACAAGTGAACCTGCTCTCAATTGATTGCCATGAAAGCTTTTGCACTACTCATTCGTCTTATGTTATTAAGTCAGATCCATAAATAGAAGACGTTTTTAAACAAACAGATGAAAAAGTTATTTACATTTCACACAGATTAGAAAATGATGTAGCCGGCTGATCCATTTGGCAAGGACAAACTTGGTTTTTAAATTTATTAATCTAATAATAACTTATATTAATAGTTGTAATAAAGCATCTTTAAATTCTAATTAAAATTTTAAAAAAGCCATTCAATCAAGCAGGAAATAACAAAGCTGCCCATTTCGGCAAAGCTAAAGGACCATATTTAGCAAGAGAAAACCAAGAAGTGTGTATTTACAAGATTAATAATAACAAGAACAGCAACTCTCAATAAGCTCCTTTCTCAAATGTCATGGCATTTTTTCCATTTTTTATCGATCATTATATCCTTATTAGAAATGAAGCCTCTTTAAGACCAAGGAAACATGTAATATTTGGTTCACATCTTCAAAACTAGTCTGCTGCATCTACCATAAGGGCAACAAAGGAACGGATCTTTACTCTGCAGTTGGCCAAAACAAAGATAACGAATGCTTAAAGCTCACTAGATGTTTTCCAGGTTAATATGATTATATGACTAAAGCATGATGGCACCAACATATATCAAACGAACATCAGTAAAACAGAGTAGACTTCTGCAAAAGATTCTACCACAAGGACAACAATGGCATGGCTTTTTACTCGGAAGTTACCAAAACCAAGATAGAGATATGCTTGTGCCTTATTGTCCCAAGTTAATATGAGTGAAGCACGATGTCACTAACATATATCAACATAGCATCAGTAAAATAGAGATTACTTTTGGGGTCCTTAACCAGTCAAAAAAACATTTTACAACACCCTTGGCATGAACTTTCAGCAAGCATACAAATCAACAGAGTATTAACAGCTTGCCATCAAATGGGATTCATATTTTCATGCAAAAGCAACATCCATACAAGACACATTAAGCATTTCAAGGAGCACTAACGATAAATCATTAGCAAACCGTGTATATAGGCAACAGGTCATATAAAGCAGGATACCTGCGATGTCTTTCGTGTTTCCTGTCCCTTTCCCAGTCCTGTTCTCTAGTAGGGCTCCTTCCACGATAATGATCCTGTTATGCACGATAAAAATGAAGTTAACATTCCCGGTCAACAAACTTGGTGGATTCAATGTAGATTCATTTAACAAGTATGTTCACCTTTTCACGTCCGTTTGGCTCATCTACATCCATAGTGTTAGATTTAATCTCGACTTAGAGTCCTAGCGTAATTGAGTTTGATTTCATCTGTAATTCGAGTTGAAGAAATGTCCAATTCGAAGTCCTAGTCGTGTGCTATTAGGAGTTACTAGTAGTGTGCCCGTGCTAACGCTACGATAAAATACAAAACAAGATAAAATTTGTAAAAAAATAAAACGAACAATCAGATTCATTAAAATTCACGTCTCATATATTGTATAACCAAATATTTTTTGAACCTTAAGTGTGTTATGCGTCCTCCAGGCAATATTGACGCCGCAATACCGGAAGTTGCCGTTGCAATTGCTATTAATCCCTTTGAGCGGACTCTAGCAAGAAGTGCCTTGTATAGAAATGTCTTTCCTGTTCCTCCTGGACCATCCACGAAAAACACCTGGATCTTCTTATTCATGACATGATGTATGATTTCATCAAATCCTGCACGCTGCTCCTTGTTAAGGGATTTATATATATCCAAATATTCTTGGTCGACACCCACAGAAAGTTCCTCCCTAACCTCTCTCATTATGTCGTTGTTAAATTCATCTGCATGATACAAAGCAAGACAATACCGGGAATATTTAATACACAGGAATAATTATAGAATAATATATTTGATACCATGTAGTTTATCAAAAAAGAATTGTAAATTTTCATGCAATAAGATATGCATCTGTGTCCATTCGCTTAAGTTTTATTGGGTGGGGGAGGGATTACCTGTATCATGGACCTTAGGAAGATCATAATTTCTGATATCCTTCCCCATTGACTGAATTAAATCTCGAATGTCTCTAAGCACCATTTGTTCTACTACTGCAGTGTTAGGATTGTCTCTGCTGTAATCTTCAGACAATGATGCCTTGTGTTTGTCCCACAGACCACGAATATTGGTGGCCTCACAAAATACAAGAATAGTCGCAAATAACCGTCGCAGAGCATAAGGCATCTGAAAAGTTGTTGCCTCACTCAAGCAGTCATCTAGCGTCTCGTCCCTTTCTATGAGTCCTCTCTTCTCGCATGCTTCCCTGAAAGTAAAGTAAGTGATACCCGCTACTGTTGTTAGATCATCATAAGAGGTCGTACCTCTTACATGATTTAGAAGCACCCTCAAGAAATATCTCTCACCTTCAGCAGGGTTTGCCGTGGTCGTAAGTCGACTTCGCCCACGCCTATGAGATTGTACAGAATGCACAGGGATTGCGTTTCACTTCTTCTTTTCTCATAATTGCTTGGTACTTTTCGGCATACCTTGGTTACAAGACTCCACCACTTTTTATACCCAGTTTCTACAACTCCTACTCGGTTTTGACTACAAGTTACAAACTAATCCCATTTAAACCATAGATCAAAAGCCTAATAATGTAAATTGAATCAAATATTAAGATAAACAAATTCATAGTAAGAGATTCATTTCATCGAAGTCCAAGTTACAGATGCATGGTTACACAGTATAAAGTCTGAAATTTTAAAAAATCAATTTACATTTCATTACCTTACAAATACATCCTAAGTCACATATACACATATGCATTATATTACACAGTATAGATCACACACATACACATGATGATCCTAGCGAGCAATAACTAAGTGACCCGTCTTACAATTTTAGGATAATGGCACGGGCGCCACACCCAGAGGTAGTGGAAAAACTTGGAGATAGGGTAGAAAAGAAAGCCAGGGACCTGTCAGCCTTGTGTTCCCTATGTTCGTTCTGCCTGCCACAACAGCATGGCGGCTCCACACCTCTCTCCTCGTGCTTTGTGTGCGCCTCCCTCCCTATAAGTACAAGAACAGTGTAGGACAGGACACCCAAAAAACCATCATTGGTTACCAGTAAGGACACAAGACACTGGTGCAACTATTTGTGCAAGGGGGAATACCTTCTAGGATGGCCATGGAGAAAGGTTGGAAGGCAAGAGATGTTGCTGGCACTTTTGGCATTGAGATGGATGAGGAGGAAGCAGTGCCGGCAATACCGCCGCCACAGACACCGTTGGAGCCTATGGAGTACTTGTCGAGATCGTGGAGCGTGTCAGCGTCAGAGATATCCAAGATTATTGTCAATGGAAGCAAGAAGAGCTTTGCTTTGAACCGGCTGCCGGAGATGACTATACCAGAGAACTTTGTGGTCGCTGCAACCATTGTTCCAAGTCATCAACAACATGTAATCCATTGCTCATTTCATCCTTTTCTGTTCTTTTTTTTTATCTGAACATCCTTTTCTGTTCTCCTTCTCTGTAAGATAAGCAAGGTTAGAAGAGAAGGAATAAAAAAAGCATGTAGACAGTAGAACATTGATAGAGGACAACTTTAACCTGTAAGAATACTTCTGCTCCCTTTCTGCAGATAGATGTGAGAAACAATGCAAGTGTTCTTCCTTATGAGAAGGGCCATTCCTGGAGACCTGATATCTGGTGCAAGGAAGGGGAGTTGCTAAAACGCACAAGGAAAGGTACAAAGAAGTGAGCTATTCAGAACATTCAGTTATGTAGTTTTTTCTTTACGTTTTATTACTATATGTACAGTTTTTACCTACTATAATATATTCTAACAGTAGGACTCTCCCCTACTGTTTTTCCTTATAAAAAAGTAGTGAGCTATTTAGAACATTCAGTTATGAATCAAAATCCAGTAGCATGAAAACTTAAGCATGATCAAGACAACTAAGGCGCAGAATTTCGTTCTTGAACCAGGGGATTTACACAAGACATGAGTATCTATATACATCAACAAGAGGTCTCAGGTAGGAAAATTTTCATCGCACAGTAGCAAATGATTGCCCTACTATCTGCAATTACTGACAAAACATAGCCAAACAATAACAGGTCATATTGAAGCTGAAAAGCAAACACATAGGAGGTGCACTATCAAAGAACAGCAAGAGTAAGTTCCAGTAGCTACCAAAATATATAGTTCTGACTCTAGCAGAGTGGTTTATGAAATTTCAATACTGACCCTTTTACCTGTAATCGGCTACAGGTGTGGTTTATGGTGTATACAGTGAGCTTCCAATGTGGGTTATTGAGCCACGGAAAGATTCCATAAAGGAGGCATGCTGCTTTGGCCTGAGCACGGCACAAGGTCTGGTAGAATTTGAGTGTGAGAACAGCACAAGTTCATCTACAAAAGTTCTTTTATTTGTAAATGTACCATACCAGTATGCAAAATAAAATGTAAAAACATTGTTTAAATAAAAATAGGGTCATGATCCAAGAACGATTGGAGTTACAAACCTGGTTATCGATCCGGATGTTGAGAGCATCGATATTGGTTATGCTCCCATCATTTCCAGCTTCATGAGCTATTGCTTCTAACTGCCACAAGAACCATAGCTGATAGGGTTACATGAACGTATACGAAAGTTAATGCAGCATACAGTATGTTCAGTTGAGCTAGATAAAAAAAGCAAGTGATTGCATACCAGTCCCTTGTAGAATGCAATCTGTGGCACGGTATACTTTGATCCAAGCTTTGATTCTTCGTCAGCAATGTTATTGACCACTCCATAATACACCATTCCATCATACTGGTTTATGCATGCTCGTAACTCAAACTGCAAGTATGCCAGCTCCTTGTTGATCTTGAGGAGTATATCATTGAACAGTTGCTGATGAGTGGCTGCAAGCCATGATACGAAACATAAATGATTGGACACAATAAGTTCGGCAAACTGAATTAGGGAAATTTTTGCACCCTGCATGATATATGTTCGCTAAAATACTCTTCTTTTATAATTTGTAAGATACATGATTCGAACAGCAAAGCAGATGTCAGGTGAACTGAAGAGATATAAAATTCACATGCAAAAGAATCCAAACGAAGACCATTTATTTGAGATAATCAGAATAGGCAAGTCTTCACTGATTGAGATAATCCACGCCCTGAACACCACCTCGCCGTAAGCCACCACCGCGGCCCGCTTGACCCCCATCATCCCCACCTGCACCCTGACGAGCTCCAGCCCCTCCCTGGCGAGCCCCTCGCTGACCCCGAGCACCTGCGCCAGGATCTTCCTCCCCTCTTCTGTCTTTAGGAAGAGCGGCGACACGAAGCAGCTCAGCAGCAGCATCTTGAAGTCGGAGATGCTCTCGTCGACGTAGTCGAGGAGCGGCAGCGCGTCGCGGAGCGCGAAGAGGCGGCGGAGGAGCGGCCTGGCATTGGAGCCGGAGGTGAGCGCCTGGGAGAGGAGGTAGGGCAGGGTCTGGGCCATGAGCGCCTCGCGGCCGGGCGCGAGGGCGCGCCAGGCGAGCTCGAAGCAGGCGGCGGCGAGAGCGGCGAGGGGCGGGTGGTGGGTGGCGAGGAGGGCGAGGCGGTCGTGCAGGAGCGCGAGAGGGCGGAGGAGATCGTCCCAGCGCGGCGGGTGGGAGGGGTGAGTGGGGAGGAGGTGGAGGAGGACGGTGGCGGCGCGGGGGGAGGAGCCGGACCCAGGGTCAGAGGAGAGAGTTGACGCTAGGGTTTGGGGGAGGGTGAGGAGGAGGCGGCGGGGTAGGGAGGGGGAGGGGGAAGCGGCAGGGGAGGAGGGGGAGGCGGCGGGGGAGCGGGGGAGGAGGGGGGAGACTCCACGGCTCCCCCTCCGCCTCCACGCCGACCGAATCCGGCCTGCCCCTCCGGCCTCGGCGCCTCCCCCTCCGCCTCCGCGCCGACCGGATCCGGCCGCAGATGAGTCCATGCATCCCCGCGAGCATCCCATCCCGCGGCGGCGGCTGGGGAGGAAGGGGGAGGCGGCGGGGGATGGGGAGGCGGCGAGGGAGCGGGGGAGGAGGGGGCGGCGGGGGAGGAGGAGGGAGGAGGGGGCGGCGGGGGAGGAGGAGGCGGCGGGGTAGGGAGGGCGGCGGCGGGGGAGCCGGGGAGGAGGGGGTAGGCGGCAGGGGAGGAGGGGGAGGCGGCGGGGGAGCGGGGGAGGAGGGGGGAGGTGGAATGGGGCACGGGCGGCATGGGCAAGGGATTAATAATGTGCACGATCCAAATGATTGTGGCCTTAGGATCTTCAATGAGTAAGAAAAGAAGACTTGAGGAGAGATCTAGGCCATTTATTTGTATGAAGTTGGATTACTTTGGTACACAAATCTGGGTGGACTTAGATTAGGCATGACTATGAGGGTGGTTGAGGGGGTGGATTTAGTAAAGAAAATTTTGGTGTATTATAGAGTGGTAGAGAGTAGAGATAGGCATATAAATTTAGATGCTTGTAATCAGTTTATGCATTGCTAGATTTGCAAGAAATAAAGCAAAGTAATTCAGGGCAATATTCGTAACAATTGGTATCAGAGTTTGAGAGATCGAGAGCCAAGAGCCTAAACCTGAGTTCTTCCGCTGCTGCCCCCGGGGGGTGATCTTTGCTCCCGGGGGCGGCCACCGCTGCTCTCCGCCGCCGCCGAGCTGAGGCCGCGGAAGAGAAGACCGCCGCTGCTGCAGAGAAGCCGACCGGCGGCCGCACCCGCGCACGCGCCTGGGGCCGCCCTCCGCTGTCGCCTGGCCCAATCCACCGCCGCCGGAGCTAGGAGAAGGAGCCCAAGGTGGCGCCCGCCCAGCCACTGCCCGTGCAGCCCGTCGCCGCCGTAGGTAGATCCACCCGGATCCGTTCGGATCCGTCCGTCTTCGCCGGCGCCCGCTGAAGAAGCCCCGCTCGGCCACCCGTGCTCCGCCTCCCCGCATCCGAAGAAGCCCGGATCCGGTCGGATCCGGCCAGATCTGGCCGCCAATGCTGACGCCGAGGCCGAGGGCCCCAAGTCCCGCGCCGTGCGCCGCCGGGAGGAGGACACCACCGCGCCGCGTGCGGGAGAAGCAAGACGGCTTCGCCGCGCAGGCGAAGAGGAGGAGCAGGAGGCCGACGAGCGTGGGGGAGAGGCGCGGAGCCGCCGGCGCCAAGGAAGAGGGGGGCGCAGGCCGTGGCCGGCGAAAGCAAGGGGACAGGCCGAACTCGAGGAGGAGGAGGCGCTGCCGACGGGGGAGCCGCGCGAGGCGAGGAGGAGGACGCCGCCGTCCACCGCGAGGAGAAGAGAGAGGGAGGCCGCCGCTGTGCCGCATGCGGGGGGAAGCCGTGCCCGCTCCGTCGAGAGGCCAAGAGTAGGTGGCGCCTGTGGAGTTGCGGCCGCAGCGCAGAGTGGAGATGTGGTAAGGATTCGGTATGGGCTTGGGCTGCAGGGAAGCCGAGCCGGCCCAACGCAAGGAAAGAAGGCAGGCAAAGTAGCCCGAGTGGATACCGAAGATGGAATCCGAGTCGAACTATTCTCCTTCTCCGAAGAATAAACCAGTAAGCGCTAATAAAAGGCCCCAAAGCGCAGAGCATCAAGAGCAAAAAATTCAGGAAAAAGAGAAAAAAAAGGAAAACATCAATTTTCTTTCCGTTTCTCTCCGTCCAAGAGCCTTCAAAGAAGCCGGAGTTTCTTGATCCGTGCCCAAGATCATGTCGCGTGATTCGGGAAGCGGTCTCGACGGCAACGAGGCATCATCCGGTGCGATGGCGAAGGAGAGTTCCGCTATCTCGCTGTATTATCCGATGCTCACGGAGAGCAATTATGCAGCATGGGCAATCAAGATGAAGGTATACATGAAGGCTCAAGGTGTCTGGGATGCGATCGAGAACGGCAAAGTCGATATGCGCAAAGATCAGATGGCATTGGCGGCCATCTACCAGGGCATCCCAGAGGAGATGCTCTTCCTACTGGCCGAAAAGGAGATGGCCAAAGCCGCGTGGGAGGCGTTGAAAGAGATGCATCTTGGCGCAGATCGTGTGAAGGAAGCAAAGGTACAAACTCTCAAAACCGAGTTCGAGGTGCTACGTATGAAGGAAACGGAGTCGATCAATGACTTTGCCGTCCGATTGACGGTCATCGTCAACAAGATACGGGCCCTTGGCGAGAAGGTAGAAGAGTTGTATGTGGTGAAGAAATTCCTTCGTGCTATTCCCTCACAGTTTCTCCCGATTGCTTCAGTCATAGAGCAATTTGGAGACCTAAAGGCAATGACCATGGAGGAGGTCATCGGTCGCCTTAAGGCGTATGAGGAACGCATCCATGACACTAGCAACAAAGGTGAAGGACAGCTCTTGTTGACTCGCGCTGAGTGGGAGGCTCAATCATCAAAGCGTGAAGGCAAGAACACTTCCAGGGGTGATGGCCATGGCCGTAAAGGTCGGAGGTTTGATAAGGCAAAAGTGAGGTGTTATAACTGCAATGATTATGGACACTTCGCTTCAGAATGCCCAAAGCCGAAGACGAAGAAAGCGTTCATTGCTGAAGCGCTCAGCGAAGATGAAGGGCTCTGAAGATGAGTAGAGTCAGGGACGTTTGAGATGTGTCGCCGTCCAAACTCAAACAAGATGGAAAGAAGTTAGAAAGTCAAGATTAAGGGGGAGATTGTTAGATTTAATCTCGACTTAGAGTCCTAGCGTAATTGAGTTTGATTTCATCTGTAATTCGAGTTGAAGAAGTGTCCAATTCGAAGTCCTAGTCGTGTGCTATTAGGAGTTATAGGCATATAAATTTAGATGCTTGTAATCAGTTTATGCATTGCTAGATTTGCAAGAAATAAAGCAAAGTAATTCAGGGCAATATTCGTAACACATAGGTTGTCCAACCTCCTTATCTTCCTCAAAGTCATCTTCAAGTGCACTTCTTCTTGGTTCTAGAGTTCCAGAAGCTTCAAGAACCCATATGTTGAAAAGATCCATGAGCATGAATTTGTGAAGTTTCTGGAATTACTCAAGCATACATGATGAACATTAACATGAGAGAGAAGAGAGAGAGAGAGAGAGAGAGAGAGGGATTGTAAGGCTATCATTGGTCTGGTTCTTCAAGTTTAGCAACTCTGTTTTGGGAGCTGTATGTGATTGTGAACGAACAGGGGGCCACCATTGCTGATGCCTGGGATGGTGTTCAGTCGAAATTCACTTTCAGGAAATTTTTTAGTGAGGTTAATGCAGCTTTGGCAGGAGGTAGTTAGTGTTGCCCCGTCAACTTCTTTTTCTGATGACGAAGATGCCGTAATTTGGAAATTTCATTCTGCTGGGGTTTATGATGTTCAATCATTGTATGCTGTGGTTAATTTCAGGAGGTCTTGCCTGTGTACACCCCAGTTGTGTGGAAGTTAAATGTTCCACCTAGACTTCATATCTTCCTACGGCTATTAGCAAATGACAAAATTGTGACCAGGGATAATCTAGCTAAAAGACAACAGGTTGGGGATACAACCTGCTTATTCTGTTGTGAGAACGAGTCTGTTGTTCATTTATCCTTTGACTGTATTGTTGTTAAAAACATTTGGACAGGTGCTTCTGACATAGTTAAGAAAAATATTGGTGCCAATTTTGCGTCACTGGCCAAGTGGTGGATTTCTTATAAGAAGCACATAGTCCTTAATATGTTCACTACTGCTGTCCTTTGGAGCATTTGAAAAAGGAAGGAATGATTCATGCTTTCAGCATAAACCTTGGATGTTTTTTGCAGGTGATCTGGAGGTGAATTGCATTCACTTTAAGGAGTTGGAGGCTGCTTTGCCGGAATACACAGTTCCAAGTGATGGATCATTGTGTTGGGCTGCTGGAATGCTACATGAAGGAGGCGCCATCTCCGATGTGGAAGTCAAGTTCTTGAGATGTCAGGGTGTGGGCTGAATGTTTGCACTTCGGTTGCCTCTGCTGGTGTTGAGTAGAATGTAGTTAAACTGTTCATGTTCAAATTTCAAAACCTGATGCTTGTGGTGGCTCAGAGTCGGTGCTACCGACGCCTGATCCAAACAAGGGGTTGTGTGTGGTGTGTTTTTGTGCCAGATTGTAAACAGCAAACAGATGCTGCTATGTGGTTTCATTTTAATAAAAATAGAACTGGGACGTTGTCAGCCCTCTGTTTCTAAAAAAAATTGATTGTAAGACGACTTCTCCCATCTAAAAAGTAACAGTCATCTTTTTAAGCTGTTACACACTACTCAGGAAACGGCAGAGAGAAATTGGCCAGCAATTATCAGGATGTCGATAAGCCAATGCAACAAGTGGCAAACAAGATAAAATCCAAGTGCACAGCAGAGGCTCACTCCACAATGGGGCTGAAAAAAACAGACATTTTTCTGGATGCGGGGGAGGGCACTGTCGCAGGAGTAATCCTCTCAAGTATCCCTTGCCGGCATCCGATTAGCTGAAACTTGTTGAGTGCACCGCAGTCCAAGCATGAGCAGCCAGGCCACACATTCACCTTTGCTTTCGTTCTGTTCTGCGAGCTCTTGTACCAATCGTGGGTCGATAACATACCTCTAGCATTCTGTCTGGTATGGCAGTCTCAACATACTTGGGAAGGCTTAGGCCGTCGGTGAAGATGCTATCTGTTAGACCCTTTGCAGTTAGCATTTCCAGGAGAACAATTCCATAGCTGTAGATGTCTCCATGCACCGAAACCCGGTTCCCCGTGCCGTACTCTTTTGTTAATTGGATGTCCATGTATGGAAAAAAAATATGGGGAAAAAGCATTACAAATCATTGTTAGTTGAAAAACTCGAGAGAAATTGGATTCTCGACACTACATTTGATTGGCATTCGGTAATTAAGACACACTGAAAAATCGATAATTTGCTTAATTATGAACACAAAAATCATCTTCGTATGCTGAGGAACACAATAGACCAAATAAAATATTATTAATTTGAAATTCTGGAGAGCGAACAAAGGAATGAGATAGGGAAGAGAACAAACAGGGGAGATGATACGGATACGCACATGCTTAGCACTTTTCAGTCAAATACATTATTTCACTGGAAAGAAGTATTGAGCCGCATTAAATATTGTCAGGTGAATTTGTTTCTTAATAAATTTCTTTCTATTCGTGGAAACGATATACTACCTTACGCCAAATTCTTGTTTATTATTAGGTTTGAATATTATTATGAGTCCGGGACCAAAGCAATGGAGAAGCACAAGGAGGTTAATCATATTTGCTACAAAGAACAAAAAGCTTAAAGCCCATGTGAATGGACAGGAGAAAGCCAAGCAGCCCATGCAGTTGATCAAGGAGGAAAGAAGCCCATGCAGTGGGAGAGCAAAAGGGAGGAGCCCAAGGACTTAAACTACAAGTTTTGGATAAGATTTTCAAGCCAAATTCGGACTTCCCACGTGCTCAACCCAATTCAAACTCGGATTCAACTCAGGATTCAATTCAGATTCAACGGAGTCTGATTCAGGCGTTCTTGTACTCGTTGGAAAGATAATTTCAAGGGCTACGCAATGGATCTGGTCCCACCTTCAAATTCATCACGGATAAAAAGTTATGACCGAAACAATATGACGGGTGAAAAATATAGTTTCCTTTTTGTGAGAGTTCGTATCTAAAACCATATAGGGTTGAGTTGTACTTGGTTTGGAGACCATATGGACGTCCCAAGGGGCTATATAAGCCTTGTATTGGCAGCCTTTAGGGGCAGACCACGTTTGATAATAAAATACTCTTGTTCTTTTTGATGGCCGACCCAACTTAAGGGAATTGGGAATTCGCTGAAATAAAGATCGTTCAACCTTTCCGTTGGAAATTGGGAGCGCGATGGAACTTCATCGGTGGTCGTGAAGTTCAGCACGTGTGGTTGGGCGAATTATAGAGTGCTAACTCTTGCATTGGCAACAGGAGATCACTACGATTCATCAAATCCACGTGAGTATCTTGATCCCACATCGAGAAGATCGGGCGACCCCGTATCATCTTGGTATCAGAGCGCGGTTTACTCGGTAGGATTATTTACCCTTACTTTTAGATTGATTTACTTCTGTTCCTATAGTCCATTAAAACCGAAAATTACCACAAAAAATCCAAACCTTTAGATTAATCTGTTATTTCGTGAGTTTTGTTAAGTTCTCATCCATTAGAATTTTGTTTAGGTGCTGATCGTCGTGTTCCTTTGCGTCGCTTGATCATTGTGTTATTTCCTTTGTTTCGCCTAAACAAAAAAAAATCCGATCGCTACTGTACCGTGGACAGTACTGCTACAGTACCAAAAAAATTTTCTGTTCATCTTTGAGACTAGTCTTTGATAATTGCATTAAGGGCTGCTCTTGGTATTAATCTATATTTATTGAGATTTCCAATAATTATGCAAAGAAACGCTAAACATTAGTGCCAACCACAAGTGCAAAAAAATAAGAAAGAAGAAGAGCCTCGAAAAAAAGTGAGTATTGGCCAAATTGAGGTTATCTAATTCTACTATATAATTTCAGCTTGTGTATTTAATTTCTTTGAGCAATCTTGTGCCCGTACATTCATATCATTGCAATTGGCTAGCGTCTCTCCTAGTACTTGGTGCAAAACGAGCTATCTAATCTTTAATTTCAGATTGCCTCTAGTTAGCTCATTCCTTTGTTTGCATCGAGTCATATTGATCTTTGCATGTGCGTTTATATACTTCACTTAAATCTTTTGGATCAGCACTTAGGCAAAGTATTCTAGCTTGGATTATTACTTAACTTTACAACATCAAGAATGTCAGATTGCTAGCATATACACTTTCATACCAAGCCCCACCATATAACCGTTGTTGTGCAAGTAGTGAACACTCTTAAATTCGCTTGATCATCACTGTGCTGTTGTCACTTCTACCAGGTGTAAGTTTTTATTGGCCTTAATTCACTTCGGAAGGGTAAGAACTTTCCTTGGGAGAGAAAACAGTGAGATTGAGTGATTTTCATAAAGCATTATTCTACATAGCTATTTGTTTCTTGCATAGCTAACTATGTCAGGACGAGGAGAACACCATGATGAGAGTGGTGAGACAAATAAAAATCAAGCATTCGTCAAGCAATATCAATTTGGGGCACTCCGTGAACACTTTCAACGAGAGCTACGCCAAGGGCTCGATCAACTCCATGAGAAGCATGATGCTTTTGCTGATCAAATTGCAAGGGAGATGCAAAATATGGAGAGACAAGCTGATAAAAATGTGTGCCAATTGCGGGAGGACATTAGAGCCCTCACTAGGCTCATACAAGCTCGCAATGGTGGCGATAAAGCAAGTGTTCAAGGAGGAGAAGCTGCTGCACATGTACCTCCTGCACCGCAACACCGAGTGGCGGCCAATGTGGTGCGTCCACCACAGCTCGGAGGACGAGGAGGAGGCCATAGAGGGCGTGGCCAAGGCCTAGGTAGAGGCCGTGGTGGTGCTACACATGTGATAGATTGGGATGGTGATTTTACTTTGCATTACAATGACCATTATCATCGTCCACGCAATGAAGATGATGGATTGGGCAAGCTCCAGTCTTCCATGCCCAAATTTGCAGGTGGGATTGATCCCGAGGAGTATCTCACTTGGGAATTGAAGGTTGACAAAATATTCCGTATGCATCACTATACGAATGAGAGAAAGGTACAGTTGGTATCACTTGAGTTTGAAGGTTATGCTTTGGATTGGTGGGAACAAGTCATTACTCAAAGAGCTAGGAATGGAGAAGACCCTGTTGCATCATGGCAAGAGATGAAGCGAGAAATGAGAGCCCATTTTGTTCCTCGTCATTACAAGCGTGATCTATTTGATAAATTGCAGAATATGAAGCAGGGAGCACATTTTGTGGAGGAGAAGAGACTTATGGATATGCGTACACCATAGTTTCATCCAAGCCCATACTTCAATTCTTATGCCTCAACAAGTGTGATACATGGGAAGATGACCGAGCATGGGACTTTCCCTTCGGTCAAGAAGACATGTGGTGTTGCCCCATTGCTACAAACAACACTCGAGATGTATCAAAACCCATGTAAGGATGAGTGCCACATAGCCAAATTGAGTGAGAGTGATAAAACAGTGAGTTGTGTGATTCCACCAAACGTGAGGTTGAGATCATCCAAATTGAGAGTGAGAGAAATACACAAAAAGAAAAGAGAGAAAGAGATGATAGAAAAAATGAGATTACTTTTTATACTAACGGCTTACTCTCTACTTCTAGTGTTGCTTCTCATATTATGCAGGTTGACATTAAAGATGAGGAGTCAAATGTTCCACAACTGGTACCATTGGAAGTCAAAGATGAGAAGATAACCATAGTTGAAGATGAAGTACTTGCTGCTCCGTTACATCATGACGATTTGATACCTACAGTACCTGCATCAACTAAAGAGAATGATAAAGGTAACCATATTGGTGCTGAATTTATTTGTGAAAAGGTGAGTAATTGTGAGAACTCATGTGTTCAATCGAAAATTCCATGTTCTGAAATTTCTTTGGTCAATTTACATAATGTGGAATTAATTACTCATAAGGAAGTTCTTGCTAGAATATCTCCTGATGATTCTTTATATTATATCATGTTCGATGATCCTAAAGAGCTATCTAGTGTCATTCAAAATGTTGCTGAAATTTCATGTTTAAAATCACTAGTTAGTTCCTATGCCTACACATATAAGTTCAATTTGATCGGAGATTATGGTGTAGATGACAACTTTTATGTTTATCGAATATGCATTACATGTGATAAGCTTGCCGAGTTGAAATTGTATATTTTGGACAAACAATCTTTTATACCACGTCATGATCACAAGAAGATGAGGTTTAACAATAGTGCTTGCTGTTTACAAAGATTTAATAATCAGAGTAGGGCAGTTGAAGCAAGGAAGGAACTTAAAATTTTCTCTTCCATATTTGATCCGTTTGATCTGGTTTTGGCCATTAATGACTTGTCCCGTACTTCGCAAAGTCGAGGACGACTTTTTCTTATGGGAGGGAGAATGGTGTGAATGAAAACATTGCAATGTATGCATTTGATAGCTATTGTAGTATCAATTGGTTTGTGCAAAACAGTGAGAATGAGAATAACACAATAATTGGTTCATACATATACCATGCATATGTGTTGTTCCTTTTATCTACTACGCCTTCAGATGTTCTTGATATGCTAAGCAAAAGAAGTGTTGATGACAAATATCTATACCATGCATACACGTTGTATTCTTTGCTTAGTACAATTTCAGGCTACCAAAAGCCGAGGATGGCTTTTCTTGAAGAAGGGGAGGATGATGCGGATACACACATGTTTAGCACTTTTCAGTCAAATACATTATTTCACTGGAAAGAAGTATTGAGCCGCATTAAATATTGTTAGGTGAATTTGTTTCTTAATGAATTTCCTTCTATTCGTGGAAACGATATACTACCTTATGCCAAATTCTTGTTTATTATTAGGTTTGAACATTATTATGAGTCCGGGGCCAAAGCAATAGAGAAGCACAAGGAGGTTAATCATATTTGCTACCAAGAACAAAATGCTCAAAGCCCATGGGAATGGAAAGGAGAAAGCTAAGCAGCCCATGCAGTTGATCAAGGAGGAAAGAAGCCCATGCAGTGGGAGAGCAAAAGGGAGGAGCCCAAAGACTTAAACTACAAGTTTTGGATAAGATTTTCAAGCCAAATTTGGACTTCCCACGTGCTCAACCCAATTCAAACTCGGATTCAACTCAGGATTCAATTCAGATTCAACGGAGTCTGACTCAGGATTCGGTTCGGGACAGCCTGACAGGCAGTTACTAAAAAAGCCATAACTTTCACAAACGGAGTCTGATTTAGGTGTTCTTGTACTCGTTGGAAATATAATTTCAAGGGCTACACAATGGATCTAGTCCCACCTTCAAATTCATCACGGATAAAAAGTTATGACCAAAACAATATGATGGGTGAAAAATATAGTTTCCTTTTTGTGAGAGTTCGTATCTAAAACCATATAGGGTTGAGTTGTACTTGGTTTGGAGACCATATGGACGTCCCAAGGGGCTATATAAGCCTTGTATTGGCAGCCTTTAGGGGCAGACCACGTTTGATAATAAAATACTCTTGTTCTTTTTGATGGCCGTCCCAACTTGAGGGAATTGGGAGTTCGCTGAAATAAAGATCGTTCAACCTTTCCGTTGGGAATTCGGAGCGCGATGGAACTTCATCGGTGGTCGTGAAGTTCATCACGTGTGGTTGGGCGAATTATAGAGTGCTAACTCTTGCATTGGCAATGGGAGATCACTACGATTCATCAAATCCACGTGAGTATCTTGATCCTACGTCGAGAAGATCGGGCGACCCCGTATCATCTTGGTATCAGAGCGCGGTTTACTCGGTAGGATTATTTACCCTTACTTTTAGATTGATTTACTTCTGTTCCAATAGTCCATTAAAACCGAAAATTGCCACAAAAAAATCCAAACCTTTAGATTAATCTGTTATTTCATGAGTTTTGTTAAGTTCTCATCCATTAGAAATTTGTTTAGGTGCTGATCGTCATGTTCCTTTGCGCCGCTTGGTCATTGCGTTATTTCCTTTGTTTCGTCTAAACAAAAAAGAATCCGATCGCTACTGTACCGTGGACAGTACTGCTACAGTACCAAAAAAATTTTCTGTTCACGTTTGAGACTAGTCTTTGATAATTGCATTAAGGGCTGCTCTTGGTATTAATCTATATTTGCTAAGATTTCCAGTAATTGTGCAAAGAAACGCTAAACATTAGTGCCAACCACAAGTACAAAAAAAATAAGAAAGAAGAAGAGCCTCGAAAAAAAAGTGAGTATTGGCCAAATTGGGGTTATCTAATTTTGCTATATAATTTCAGCTTGTGTATTTAATTTCTTTGAGCAATCTTGTGCCCGTACATTCATATCATTGCAATTGGCTAGCGTCTCTCCTAGTACTTGGTGCAAAACGAGCTATCTAATCTTTAATTTCAGATTGCCTCTAGTTATCTCATTCCTTTGTTTGCATCGAGTCACATTGATCTTTGCGTGTGCGTTCATATACTTCACTTAAATCTTTTGGATCAGCACTTAGGCAAATTATTCTAGCTTGGATTATTACTTAACTTTACAACATCAAGAATGTCAGATTGCTAGGATATACACTTTTATACCAAGCCCCGCCATATAACTCTTGCATTGGCAACGGGAGATCACTACGATTCATCAAATCCACGTGAGTATCTTGATCCTACGTCGAGAAGATCGGGCGACCCCGTATCAGGAAAGCATTGGCTGGGCTCAACTGACTTCCAAAGGCAAATATAACTTTCTGTTTCATCCTCCTAAATTTCAAAATAATAATGTTTTAATTGGTCTATTATAAGGAGGGAGGGATGCTTGTAAACATAAAAAGAGAACGAGTGAGAGAAATAAAGAAAGAAGCAGAGTGTTTTACTCCTACAAAAAGCAATTGTGTTCAGAGTTGCGCCAGTATTGTCTGCTGTTTCGTGTGCCTTGGCGCAGCTTCGGTTGTTCATCACGTCAAAACAAGTCGCTGTTCCATCACGTGAAGCAAGGCACCAAAGACTAGAAGGCTACATGAAGTAGTTGATGAGGCAATGGGGTCCCGATCTTCTGATAGGATGGTAACTGAGAGACCATGTGGTCATGCCCCATGTTTGTGATGAGTGATTGACGGTTGCTTTTGAAAGTTTGAGTTTGATTTGAGTGTTTTCTGCAAAGTCGTAGCTCTTTTGCTGTGGTCGGAAGTCAGTCGGAGCATTTATGACCACTCTGGCCGTGGTCGTAGGTCACCAGGGAAGTTTACGACTGGTTTGGCCATGATTGGAAGGCTGTACGACCATGTTGTGGTGTTTACGACCACTCTGGCCGTGGTCGTAGGTCACCAGGGAAGTTTATGACTGGTTTAGCCGTGGTCGGAAGGCTATTCGACCACGTTGGCTGTGGTCGAAGCCTGTTACGACCATGTTGCTCGCGGTCTGTGGTCATAAGTCGAAGCTACGACTGCTGCGGTCAGAAGATGGCGCTCGAGTGAACGACCACGTTGGCCATGGTCGAACGCTGCTACGACCACGTTGGTCGTGGTCGAAAACTTGGTTTGCAGTTTACGACCATGTTGTGTCGTTTACGACCACTCTGGTCGTGGTCGAGCGCACTTCGACTACGTTGGTCGTGGTTGGAAGTCGTTAGTCGAAGCAACGACTGCAGCGGTCGAAAGTCGGCACTCGAAGTTACGACCACGTTGAGTAGTCGTGGCTTACGACCACGTTATCGCAGGAAGCGGTCGGATGCACTCGGGTGAAGTCGTAGTGCGATCGGTTGTGGTCAGAAGCCCATTCGATCACAATATAGACTTAGGCTGAAAGTTGTAGCTTCTGTTGTCTGGTCGTATGGCTTCCAGAAGCGGTCGTATCAGCTGGGAATCGGTCGTAAAGACTTATGAGGTGGTCGTAGACTTTGTGCATTAATGTTTAAGTGATTTCGACCGATCATATTATATGTACAACTTTGTGGAGTGTGGTTTGAGTTTTGTTTTCCGATGCAGATGGATGTTATCCTTGTCTAGTGCGGTGCTATGTGATGTTTTGCTTGTCTGTGATGGTTTGCAGGACTTGGAGACTAGTTGTGGAGAGGCATGGATGGCCAAGACTAGGCACGAGCGGTGCTGAGGTCAAGAGTGGTCGGGAGATGCCGAAGATGATGAGGTCTGCCAGGTGGTTGCAAGACTTGAGCGACAAGGGAGGAGGAAGCTTCCGGGAAGGCAGCGGGATGGCATTTTGGAGAAATGTGGAAAGCTGCAAAGGGAAGCTGTGTCTCTACGAAAGCACTGGAGTGGTTGGCGCTAACGGGCAAAGCAGTGGAGCCGTTGGGTGTAACGGGTAAAGCACTGGAGCTCCTTCTCGCTATTGGGTAAAGAGAGTGGTAAAACCTGGTGTTAGTTGGGGTTTACGGGTTCCCCCTGGTAGTAGAAGGCTATAAATAGAGAGGGTAGAGCTCGGGTGCTCGGCGAGATTCTGATCCCCGAGTTGCTCTGTTCTTCTTTGTTTATTTGTGAGTGTGTGGTTCTCGGGATGGAGCAAGTGTGCTCATGTATCTCCCAGTTGGAGTGGCTGTAAAAACCTCCATTATCAATCATTCATCTCCCTTCCTCTATGTTGAGTTTTTGTTTTGTGAATTGTTTGATTGTGTTTGTGCTTTCTCCGTTTTATCCTTTCCCATGTATGTCTGAGACGATGGTCCTCATTTGTGCTCTGGCTTTCTTGATCTAAGCAAGTTTTTGCTCGAGTTACCTTGCTTTCTTCTGCTCTGATCTGGGGTCAATACTCAAGACCATTTGGTCAGGTTCTTCCAGAGAAGCAGAGATTTCGATCGAGTCCTTGTGCAATTGATCGTGCTTAGAGTCTCTTGGCTATTTGTCTCAAGACCTTGATGTTATTCTCCTTTGAGTCAGGTATCGACTGCTCTGGGTTTTTGGCTGACTCCATCTTTCTTGAGTAGTCTCAGTTGATTTCCTCTCAGTTTCCAGCAAGCATACATCTTCTGTCTTCTTAGCTTTTGTAGCTATTGGAGAAGAAGTTGGTAAGAGTACTTGAGGAGTTTTTTGAAGGCACCATTCACCCCCCTCTGTTGCCATTTCGGTCATACAATTGGTATCAGAGCCGGTTAGCTCTTCCTTATAGATCTTAATCGGTCCCAAGAGCCATGGCGACAGACAAGTACTCGACCAAACCTCCCGTCTTTGATGGCATCGATTACCCTTTCTGAAAGAGCCGAATGGAAACTTATATCCAGGCTCAGGGGTACGCCATCTGGCGCAAGGTCAAGGTCCGGTTTGTTGTTCCTGCCGATGAGAACATCAATGCTGGAAATATGCATGATGTTGAGGCAAACGCTAAGGCAAGGAACATCATTATCCAGGGCCTGAGTCGTAGCGAGTTTGACCGCATCTCTCATCTTTCGTCCGCCTTCGATATTTGGGAGACCCTCGATGCTTACCATGAGAGCACCTCCCAAATAAAGACGGTGCAATAGGACCAGTTCAAGCGAGATTACAACAAGTTTGAAATGCTCGCTGGCGAGTCCCTTGATGAGTGCTTTGTGCGTTTTCACAAGATTTTGAGCAACCTCCGAGCGGTCGGTCTCACATACCCCGACTTGGATAATGCTCGACAGATGCTCGCTGCACTTGATTTGCGGGTTTGGGAGATGAAGGTGACTACCATCAAGGACACCACGGACCTCTCGACTTTGACTCTTGATGCGCTGTACTCGCGCCTCAAGACTCACGAGATTGACATTGTCTCTCGCAAGTCGAAGTCACAGTCGATGGCTCTAGTCACCGATCCCAGTTCGGCCTCAGGTCTTTCTTCTTCCGATTCGCTTTGTGGTTTCTCTCTCGCTGCTCTCTGTGATGTAACTGATGATCAGTTAGAGCAGCTTGAGGATGAGCAGCTAGCCCTCCTAGCTCGGAAGTTTTCCCATGCTTACAAGAGGAGGAGGGACAGAAAGAGAGGAGGACCTGTGATTTGCTTCGAGTGTGGTGGCCCCAACCACATTCAGACAAACTGCCCCAAGCTGGAGAAGGCTAAGAACGACTACGGCGGTTCAGGCAAGAATGACTACACCGACAAGAACCGCAACAAGAAGCCTCCAGCGCACCCTCAAGGCAAGAAGAAGTTCCGCGACTTTGGGAAGGCCAAGAAGCTCTTCCACCGCGTCCTCACCGCCTTCGATGACCTCGACCTCAGCGAGGTGGAGGGATGGAGCGACGACGACGGGACGGGTGACCAAGAACCCAAGAGCGGCGACGACTTCTCCGGCATGTGCTTCATGGCCCTTGAGGGTGAACTGAGCGACAACGAGCTGTACTCTGACTCGGACGAGGTATGCCCCACCTATGACCAGCTTAATCATGCTTTTCTTAAGCTAGGTGGATTTCATGCTAGAGCTAGGGCTAGGTGTACTGAGTTAGAGAAGGAAGTAGATAGATTGTCACTAGAGATTATTGCTCTTACATCTGCTCCCTCTAGTGATGATTGTGATACATGCTGTGCTCTGTTGGGTGACATGGAGAAACTAAGGACCTCGCATGATAGTTTGTCTTCTGAGCTTGATATGCTTAAGGTGGAGAACATTAGTCTTCTTGCAGAGCTTGAGATGAGTAGGGTAGCTCCTTCTTCATCTATTACTGTTGAGACTGTTGTTTGCACCTCATGTGAGGATAAGGACAATGCTTTCAGAGGTCTTTATACCATGTTGCTCGATCTGCCCGAGACTTGTGAAAACTACAATAATTTGAAGATGAACCTAAAACGGGCAGATCATAAAATTGCTGAGTTGCATGCTTCCTTACTTGAGCCGATTGCTTCATGTATGAACTGTCCTAAATTAACTGATGAACTTGAATCTGTCTCAAAACAGTTTCAAGAAATGATTGACAATAACAAGAAAATGGCTCAGTTTGCGACTAAGGATCCTGTTAGCTCACCATGCATCCGTTGTGATAAACTAAAACTTGAACTCGTTGCTTTGAATGAACAATGTGTGAAGCTAACTAAGGATTTACTAGAGAAGCCATCAACTCATTATGATGTGACTGCTGAGGTGGGGAAGGAGCCCAAGGGTAAGGGGAGACGCTTAGCGATGTGAACCAACTGGCTAGTAGTAGGACTGTTCCTTCGGAGTCAGTTGTGCGTGCACAAGCCATTCTTTCCTCTATTGTTGGTTCTTCTTCTTCTCCCTTACCTTCTGCTGTCTCTTCTTCCCCCTGCTCTTCTTGCACCTCTCTTTCGGGAGTGTCAGTACCTTATGAACACTCTCGAGAGATTTGTAGGAGGCAAGAAGAAGCTCAATCTTATTCTAGACCAATCTAAAATCTGCAGATTTAATCAGGGTCTAGGATATGATTTCTATGAGGACATGAGGAAGCATCCACCTGCCGTACTAAGACCCATAGCACCAGGTGTGATCGAGACTGAGCCCAGGACCGAGAAAGTCCAATTTAAGTCTGCGGGCTTTGTCCAAGGGATTTCTGACAGCAAGGTGAATCCACCTGCAGCTTCGGCCTCTCAGAAGGCGAAGCCTCATCATGCACTTCTACCTCTCAGAAGGTGAAGTATCATTGCACCTTCTGTCAGAAGGATGGACATCTGATCGATCGATGCTTCAGGCGCGCCAAGATCGCGTGTAGAGACCGTGTTCATGATCTTAGGCGTATTCAGGGTCAGCCCCAGACCTTGAGTGCACCTAAGACCAACACGAGGTCTAGGATTGCTTCTGTTGATGGGTTTAGGCAGCATCGAGGACTTGGTTTTTTTGAGTTTTCTGGTTTTCGTCCTCATGGTCCCTTTGGTCATGACTTCCGCCGTCCTGAGGGAAGATCTCATTTCCCCCGTCGAGATAGCTACCCGCGGCGTGCGTGATCAGCATGTTGTTGGTGTCTTGACTCACTCCTCTGTAGTAGTCAAGCCCAACAACAGCTTCGGGTCTGCACACAGACCTTCTGGCTTGTTGAGTGACAGAGAGCGTAGGGTAGATAGAGGTCAGTCGTGCTTGACTACTTCATCTGCTCGACGTGTTACTCAGTATTGGGTGCCAAAATCACTCTTGATTTACCCCAGTACTGAGACTTTACTCTCTGTTTGACTCAGGTTCGCTGGGCAGGGAAGGGAAAGGTTTGGCTTGTAGACTCCGGTTGTTCTCATCATATGACCGGAGACTCTCGTTGGTTTTCTTCCCTTGCCCGTGCTCCAGGTGATGAGACGATCAGTTTCGGAGATGCTTCATCTGGGCGTGTCATCGCTAAAGGTACAGTGCGCGTTAATGATTCTTTCATTCTGAAAGATGTTGCCTTGGTTAGTAAGCTGCAGTATAATTTGCTTTCCGTTTCTCAGCTTACCGATGACGGTTTCGAGGTGAGCTTTAAGAAAAACGCCTGCAAAATTCTTGATTCTTCGGGTAGTCTGGTCTGCGGGATTTCTCGTTTTGGGAGGATCTTTCGTGCTGATTTTTCTGAGTCTTCTGGTGATCCTCTCAGGTGTTTAGTTGCTTCTGAGTCCCGCGACCTCTCTTTCTGGCATAGGAGACTTGGTCATATTGGATTTGACCATTTGACCCGAGTTAGCGGCCACGACCTCATTCGTGGTTTGCCGAAACTCAAGATGGTCAAAGATCTAGTTTGTGCTCTTTGCCAGCACGGCAAGATGGTTGCTGCTTCTCATCCTCCGGTCACAGTTACTATGACCAATGCACTAGGACAGCTGCTCCATATGGACACAGTTGGACCAGCTTGAGTGCAGTCAGCAGGAGGGAAGTGGTATGTTCTTGTCGTGGTCGATGACTTCTCGAGGTATTCTTGGGTGTTTTTCTTAGCCTCGAAGGATGAGACGTTTACACATTTCCGAGGTTTGTTTAGTAGGCTTTCTGTTGAGCTCCCGGGTGCCTTATGAGCGATCCACAGTGACAATGGCACGGAGTTCAAGAATTCCTATTTCGAGAGGTTCTGTGATGAGACGGGTGTAGAGCACCAGTTCTCTTCTCCACACGTCCCTCAGCAAAATGGTGTCGTGGAGAGGAAGAACCGTACCTTGGTCGAGATGGCCAGGACGATGCTCGCTGATACATTCCGGAGTCATCTTGGAAACCATGTTTCCAAGGAACGTAAAGCCCAAGGCCTCTCGTACGATCTGGGTGCTCCTTGTTTCCCAGGGCCACGGAGAGCATATCATTCTCCCTTGTTCCCTGGAATGATCCCAGGGTAGATTCAAACTCAGCTCTTCCTGCAAGAGCACAAAATGTCATTTCAATTCATACGAAGTTGTGGAGTAATTACAAGCTACGTAGTTCTATCGATATCTTACCAGCTTATCACAGACGGTTTTTTTATTAAAACCGTCTGTGATAAATATTATCACAGACGGTTTTTTATAAAAAACCGTCTGTCATAAGCTTCATGCCAGAATGCTTCGCGCGTGTTTCCATTGCCAGAACGCTTCGTGTTTCGATTGCCAGAACGCTTCGTGTTTCGATCGTCTAATTAACGTCTCTCGATTGTTATACGAAGCGTATATATCATTAATGTTTGGGTATACGAACCGTCTGTGCTAAAGGTTAAATATGCGCGCCTAATCCAGGTCTCTTCTACGTACGTACAATATGGCTTCTACTATTCTTGTGATCATCTCGTTCCTCTCATCTGTTCATCAAGAATTGTTCAGCCGGAACCTTACACAGGCGGCCAGCAATTTGCATCTGGAGCAGCTTCTCCGCACACGCCCTGCTCTCCTTCCCCGACTTTCTTGCATCCGTCAGCTCGACCTGATCATCCGCCGTCGACGGAGGCGTCTCGCTGCCGCTCAAGAAAGGGAAACAGCCCTCACCCCTGGTTCTTCTCCACAATGTGTGCAAAGCAGAAGAAGCTCTACATGCATTGGAGAGACTGATGGATAGCCTTGCCGATCAAGCAAAAATGGCAGATTCTGAGGAATCTTTTCATGCTATTCTCTACGACATTATGGATGCTGCTGATCATTTGCCCAGGCTGGAGGAGGAAGTGCTGAGGACAAGGGCAATCTTAACGGCGTTCGAGAATTCAGCCGCTGATCCTCCAAGTCCCAAAGTCGAAGAAGAAGCGTACGAAGCCCAAAAGATTACAATCTGGGAAACTCTTTACCTGTGCGACATTTGTAGTAAATTTGCCTCTAATTGAAACTAATAAATTTGCCTTTAATTTGTGATCTCTTGTCTCAGTAGTTCTGTAGTTAAGTTATTAGAAGTAATGTGTACTTATATATTAACCTCTGATCATGAACAGAATATGACAGACAAAGGGACATCACAGACGGTTCTTGTTAAAAACCGTCTGTGAACATTAACAGACGGTTCTTAACAACAACCGTCTATGATAGTCTACACAACACAGACGGTTTTTAATAAAAAACCGTCTGTGATAATCCCAGATTATCACAGACGGTTTTTAATAAAAACCGTCTGTGATACTTTAGTATCACAGACGGTTCATCGGTAAGAACCGTCTGTGATACTTATTTTATCCGACGCCACTAACACAGACGGTGTCCAAATTAAAACCGTCTGTGTTAGTGGCAATCACAGACGGTTTGACAAAACCGTCTGTGATTGGCCGTCTAGTATTAGGCTTTCTGTAGTAGTGTACTAAACACTGCGATCGTGGGCAGGGCATGATGCAGACTTAAACTTGCGCACAACCAACCGGCTGGCCATGCACATGACTCTTAAATGGAAATTAAATGCAGCAAACTAATGCCTAAACATAAACTAAGCACCAGCGGCAGCAGCTATATACTCTGCTTCACAGCTTGACAGTGCTACCACTTTCTGCTTGGATGATTGCCAAGTAATTAGACTCTTGGCGAGGAAGAAGATTACCCCAGTCGTGCTCTTGCGGCTATCAACATCTCCGACAACATCACTGTCGCTGTAACCAATCAGCTCTGCCTGGGTCTCTTTCTTTCTAGCATACAGAAGCCCCCAATTCATAGTGCCCACGATGTACCGCAGAATATGTTTGACAGCAGCAAGATGATCCTCACGAGGGTCTTCCATGAAATGACTAACATACCCAACTGAGAAAGCCAGGTCAGGACGAGTGTGCACCAAGTACCTAAGACTTCCCATGATGCTTTCGTACATTGTTGCATCCATTGGAGGACTGTTGCTGTCCTTGCTGAGCTTCAAGCGTGGCTCCATTGGTACTTGACAGGGATTACATCCTGTCATGTCGCTCTTCTCCAGAATCTTGGTGGCGTAGGCACTTTGGCTGATGGTAATGCCATCTGGGCGATGCTTGACCTCAATGCCGAGGTAGTAGGTCAGCATCCCTAGATCACTCATCCGAAAGATATTCGCCATCTCCTGCTTGAAACATCCGATGTCGGAGCTGCTGGTGTCGGTGATCACAAGATCGTCGACGTAGACACCCAGCACCAGCTGTTCATCTCCTCTCCTCCGCGTGTAGAGGGCCAGCTCGGACCTACTACTCCTGAAACCCAGCACAAAGAGACTGGAGTCCAGCTTGATGTTCTAGGCACGCGGAGCTTGATGAAGACCATAGAGCGCTTTGAGAAGCTTAAGCACTTTATGCTCGTTGCCAGCACTGACGAAGCCTGGTGGCTGCTCTACAAACACCTCCTTCTGAAGATCACCATTCAAGAAGGCAGATTTCACATCCATATGGTGTACCTCTTATCCTTCATGTGTAGCTAGTGCAAGAAGAAGCCGCACAGCCTCCATTCTTGCTACCGGCGCGAACACTTCATCGTAGTCGATGCCATGATGTTGAGCATAGCCCTTGATGACGAGCCGAGCCTTGTGTCACACCACGGCACCTTTCTCATCACGCTTCACCTTAAAAACCCACTTAAGCCCAATGGCACTATTGCCGGAAGGCAAGTCCACCAGAGCCCAAGTCTGGTTCTCTTCAATCGCACGCAGCTCCTCCATCATCGCCTTCCTCCAGCACGGTTGTCGTTCCACGTCGGGCAAAGTGGTTGGCTCATCGGCGCTAATGGTAAGCAGCTGCTCGGCAAGCAACAACCACGGTGCCAAACCTGGCGTGTTGAAGATCTGAGTACATCATCCATAGTTCTGAACCGCAAGGGTGCATCATCATGATCTGCATCAAGGATTGCGTCGAGATCGAAGTTAGGATCCACCGGTTCCTCTAGTGGCGAGGAAGCAAACGGGGTCGAAGTCTCGGTTGGAGCAGCTGCTGCAGCCGAAGTTGACGTAGTCGGCATAGAGATAGCTGTTGGCGGAGCTGATGCAGCACGAGGTGCCGATGTGTCGGGACCTGGAGCAGCAATTCCGGAACACTCTGTGTTAATCGCACTATCCTAGGAAAAGCTAGTGCACACAGTGATTACAAAGACAAATATCATGCGTAATGACAAACTTTATTTAACTAATATAAGCCTAATGGACAAAGTTTATAATAAAAGCAAAAGAAGACAGCGGAAGAAATAAATAGCAGCAGCCCATCTAGCCTTCCCACAAGGCGAATGACTGTAAGACGTGGCCTACTCGCAATCCTCACCGAAGTCGTCAAAAGCTTCCTCTAGAAAGAATTAGATTGAGTAACATGAGTACAAAAAGTACTCTACTAGTTACACCAGGAGATTAACAGAATTGATGCATGCATATGGAGTATCAATGGACGGCATAATATGGTTAATTTGCATGACAGGCATCATGTAAAGTAAATATCATAAAGTAAGTGCAAAAGCTGAATTTGATACAGTAATTAAAACAACATTGTAAGCAAAATAGATATCGTTAGTGCAGGTCCATCCCCTACACTAACCTAACCACGGGCATCCCACCCGGACCATCTGTCGGACCCAGATTTTATAATCCGGAATCCTCTGTGATTCTACCGCACTGTTCCCTGGATCAGATGCCATCACCCCTGTAAGATTTGTCTCATCGTGTTTCACGCCATGCTTCCTCCTTTTCTCCAAAAACTCACCTAGCCATGGCCACCTAGGGCATCTCGTGTTCCCATCTATCCAGTGATGTTTTCTTCGATCCTTTCACGTCAAAATGTGCCAAACCATTCCAGGTAGGTACCTGCCAAGTGGTTTTGGATTCCCTTCATCGAGCATTGAGATATTGAGTTTTTCCTTTTGCCCTACTATCGTTATTCAAACGTCGATTGTGTCATCCCCTGTGAGTTTTCGGCTTAGCCAATAATTTTTTTGGCTTCACCATGTCATTTTCTAGCCCGTGCTCACCCTATTTCTCTGCGTTCCACGCCTGGGTATTATTCTCTCTCCTACCCATGGCATTGCTAACACCGTTGTTGCTATGGGTCTCACCGACCGGCGCTGCCTCCAGCCATCTCTTTCTCGGGACCATGGGGTTCCATTTTGTATCTTGGTTGGCCTCCCTTGGCTCTCCCTCACCGCGCCATCCTTCTCCATGGAGCCATCAAGTTCTCTATTGCTCTCTATAGCTTCTTCCTTGTATTGCCTCAAGTCTATCACAAGCAGGTCCCATGTGTTATACACATGAACAAAACCAAAAATCAGCCTAAAAAGATGATTCTTAAGAATATTTTCTTGTTTTGGAATTTCCAGGAATTTTCCCAACCATTCTTTGAATCGCTCGTTCTCTTTGTCTGAACTTTCGATTGAGCCGATTATTTTTCTTAAATTCATCTAAAATTGAGCTCTATATTTTGGTCCTAGTTTAGTTATTTTTTATATTTTATTTAGATTTATTTATATTCAGTTTGTTTTCTCTCTCATTAGATAACGTTTTCAAAAGAGCAGAAGCAGGGAAAAATCTTTCATATTGGAAAATTTTTTGTCATGCAATGAAATGGATAAAATGAACAAAATTTTAAAATTTCATTAAAAATTTCAGATGAAATTTTAAACATCATTTTAATTTTGACAAAATTTAACCAAATTTTGACAAATTTCAAACGAGAACAAATTTGACCAAGATTTAACTAAATATTTTTCCTTACCTTGGGTAACGAAATGACTGAAATTACCAAAATTTCACCAAAATTTCAGCAAAATGTTTAACTTGAGCAGAAGTAGGACTAAAAGACTAAGAATTGGTAACTGAGCAAGACTAAGGTAAATCGTGTCCTTTGATCATATTGAACTTAGTTTTTAAGAATATTTATTTGTTATTTTGTTTTAAGTTATGTTGCATTGCTATTTTAATACAAACCATTGTACTGGCTGTTATTGTCCAATTTGATTAATTTGTCAAATGATAACTTGAATGGCATGATTCCGTTGTCGCCATAGGATGGGTATTTATCTAGTGATGTAATACTAGTTGTCACATGAGTTGTATGTTTAGTATGCTTAGCCATGCTTGTAGTATGTTGGGGTCATTATCACGTGTGGAATAATTAGTTAATTTTTGATTAAATGAGATACTGAATTGTGGTGGTAAGCCGTAGTTATAAATTTTGCATACCATGACATGGGTAGTGTCATTGGTGTTGGTTATACAAATAGTTTTCACTTGGACGAGTGATCATATAGTAAATGGGGAAGTGTGGTCAGCACTTTTGGGATATGGATGTCTCACTTAGGTAATGTCTAAGGATTTAACTTTGTGCGCCATTAATCTGAGGCTTATCATTATTTACTTATTAATCATTTTCAAAGTTCGCTTTCAATCAATTTATTGTATTTACTTTAAATTGTTACTTTCTGTAAAATAGCTACTCAGCTATCATTTGGTAAGCCTTACATAATTATATTACATCTTGTTACAGATGATTTGCTGAGTACTCTATGTACTCACGATTATATCCATACTTGCTCAGCTGCTGAAGAAGAGCCACATCAGATAGACGAATTTGAAGGAGGTCTCTTCGACAAATTTGTAGATTAGGATCTTCACTCCCCAGTTGAATGCCTATGGACATGTCGATGGCTACTACGCTTATTTTTGTTTTCCACTGCTAGCTTTTGTCTAAGCCTTTTAGGCTATTATCTGTAAGTTTGGCTATAAGGTCGCTACTCTGACAATTAATAATATTTGAGTTTTTTTCTTAGTTATTTGTAATGTGGTTGATATTTCGTCAATGTTTTCATTATGTACACTAGTAGGATTCTAAAATAGTGCAGAAAACATAGAGAGTTCGAATTTGTACATTCAGGTCTTAACACATACGGACCGTGTAGAACCCACACAGACCATGTGGCATCTTTAAAAGATCAACACAGGCTGTGTCAAGCTGCACACAAACCGTGTGGTAGTACTGAAGTCCCCACATGGACCGTGTAGTGCCCACACAGACCGTGTGGAAGAAGACAACATCAGGCTCATGTCAGATGTGATCCCACACGGACTGAGCAGACCGTGTTCTGTTGTATCCACACTGACCGTGTAGTAGCCACATGGACTATGTGGGAGCGTCAAGATTAGCCCAAACTCTTGTATTAGATCTGTTTTTAAGTGTTTTTGAGATTTGTACGACATTGGCTCTTTAAATACCTGGCATGGATGACCTTTTCAGGAGAGCCTTTAGTTTTTAGCCTGGAGTTTGAGTTGTAATTAGGATAAGCCATCGTTCATGCCAACTTCCAATCTAGCTTAATATCATTCATCTTTTAGTAATGAATTTCGTTTTTCATCTCTTAATTTCGTGCAATTACTTTCTTGCTTGTTCTTTGCTTCAATTTTTAGATTAATTTCATGGTAATTTCTGTTCTAGCTTTAGCTCTTGATTTAGATGTAGTTAGTCTAGTTCTTGCTCTTGATCTTGCTCTTATATTTCAATTACTTGTTCTAGTTCTTGCTTTTAGATTTTAATTGCTTATTCTAGTCTTGCTTCTAGTTAGTTTATTTACTTGCACTTCAATTCTATCTTTAGAATAGATCTATTTTCGTAGCTTTTATACCCTAGTTTCAGATTTTAGCTTAGATTCAATTCTTGCTCTTAGACATAGTTTAGAATTGCCCCTTAGATCATAGCAAACCTCCAAAACAATTTGACTAGCCTAGGATTGGGAACTTGGATCGTGCTCTTGCATCTATGCTAGCTCCTCATGGGATCGACCCTCAAGTGCTACATTCGCACCCGTACACTCGCGGAATTAAGCGTGCTGTTACGACGCAATGCTTGGCGATGACTTTCTTTAGGTAACGTGCATAAGATTTGCACGTCTTTGCAATAAGAAGATAAACAGAATTACAGAGTACTAGCCAGGCTAGTGAAGTGGTTATGACACTGAAGATTGGAAACTGAAAATAAACTGAAAGGAAACACACGAACATGCGTAGCAAAGGAAAACCGACAACACTATGAGCTAAAAGGAGCTCTGCCTGGACGCGACAGCAGCGCTATGAACGGAACTAAGATCTAAATCTCAGAGGATGACTATTCCTACAGGAGCTTGTCCAAGAATGCATTATGCTCACGCCATATATGCTCTGAAAGAAAAGGATCGCTGAAGTGTGAAATCATTTCTTCGAGGCTTGGTCACTCTTTTCCGCAAGGTCGATCACCAATAAAAAATGTGGCCATCCATGCTTAGCAGTGCACGATGCGTGCCAAATAGACATATGAACCATGACCAAGCCTGCTTCACCCTAGTGGGCATAGTGAATGCACCGGCACACCATAACACGCCAGATGCTCACCAGTCCAGCATCGGTCATTAATAGTGAGCCAGACAAAGAATTTGCACATCAACGGAGCCTTGCATTTTCCAAATTAGCTTGTGGGCAGCGAATTGGATCCCGCTCAAGAAGAAAGCATTGTAGTCCGACTCAGTGGCGGACCTAGGATTAAAATCTAGCTATGGCAGACTCACAAACGTAAAGCAAACACTATTACTGAAAAGCGATAAGGTTGACTTATTCAAACGTAAAGCAAACCCAGTGTGCACGCCTTGCCTCGGTGGATGGCCGACATGCGGCTGGCGCGGACGGCGACGATGCGGAGCGTTCAAACGGACTCGATCAAGCGGATTAAGTAAGATCGGACGGCCACAGAGCGAGGCCATCCGAAGGCCGAGGTTAGATGGCAACGAAGACGTGGACGGCGAGGATGCATCCACATCGTCATTGTCTACCTCCGGCTCGTCGTCCTCGCCAAAAGGCAGAGAACGACGGTGCTGGGGAAATGGCACCGGCGGCGCTCTTCGGCGGAAACTGAGGGTGGCACGAGGTGCCTTGGGAGGTGGCGAACCCATTTCAGGGCTTTGGGAGGGACGGGGGAGCTCAACGGCGATGAACGGCTGGAGAGAAGACGGCGACGATTTTCAGGCACCAGAGGCCATTGGTGGCGCTCCGGGCAAAATGAAGGTGTCTGGAGCATCTCTGGGATGAGGGGAACTCGACGGTGGTGCTAATTCGAGCAGGGGAGTTCTCTGGTGAGCTGGCCATGGCAGCCCCTTTTCGGTCAACAGCGAGCTTCGCCACCAGGGCAGGGGAGGGTCGCACTCGACCGGTGGAGTCCACCATCGCGTTCAGGAGGTAAAGGAGAGCAAGTCAGCAAAAGGAATCGGATTCTAATCGAGAAGAGAAGAAACGGGGCTCGGGAGATCACCGGCGATGAAGAAGCTGATCGGCGGCGATGTAGGCGGTGATACTTCAATCGGTTGCTTGGGGAGCTATTTGGGAGTGTGGGGAAGACAATGCCAGGGTTGGCTTGGCATCCACATGGACTATGAAGGAGCGTCAGGATTAGCCCAAACTCTTGTATTAGATATGTTTTTAAGTGTTTTTGAGATTTGTACGACATTGGCTCTTTAAATACCTGGCATGGATGACCTTTTCAGGAGAGCCTTTAGTTTTTAGCCTGGAGTTTGAGTTGTAATTAGGATAAGCCATCGTTCATGCCAACTTCCAATCTAGCTTAATATCATTCATCTTTTAGTAATGAATTTCGTTTTTCATCTCTTAATTTCGTGCAATTACTTTCTTGCTTGTTCTTTGCTTCAATTTTTAGATTAATTTCATGGTAATTTCTGTTCTAGCTTTAGCTCTTGATTTAGATGTAGTTAGTCTAGTTCTTGCTCTTATATTTCAATTACTTGTTCTAGTTCTTGCTTTTAGATTTTAATTGCTTATTCTAGTCTTGCTTCTAGTTAGTTTGTTTACTTGCACTTCAATTCTATCTTTAGAATAGATCTATTTTCGTAGCTTTTATACCCTAGTTTCAGATTTTAGCTTAGATTCAATTCTTGCTCTTAGACATAGTTTAGAATTGCTCCTTAGATCATAGCAAACCTCCAAAACAATTTGACTAGCCTAGGATTGGGAACTTGGATCGTGCTCTTGCATCTATGCTAGCTCCTCATGGGATCGACCCTCAAGTGCTACATTCGCACACGTACACTCGCGGAATTAAGCGTGTTTGCTTAGTTACCAATTTCTTGATCTTTCATCCCTGCTTCTGCTCCTTCGAAGACATCATCTAACGAGAGACAAAATGCAAATAAAAAACCAAATGAACTCCAAAAATTTCAAAACTAGAACCAAAAGATAAAGCTCAATTTTAGATGAATTTAGAAAAAAAGAATCGGGCCAATTGGAGCTAGGACGGAGAAGAACGGGCTCTTGGAAAATTAAATCTAAAGAAAAAGGTTGAAAATTAGGAAATTCTACAGTATTGTGGACTCAATGCATGGAAAAGCTAGTCTACGGTGAACCCGGTGTATGGAATAGTGCACTATGCGTGGCTTAGATGATGTGGCGGCCTACTGGGCAATTAGGGCAGATGTGACAGCTGACTCGGCTCAGCTGGCTCGTGGGTCTATGGCACTATGTGACTAACTGGTGGGACCCAGCTGTCGGTGACTTAGCTCACGATAGACTGGGTTTACGCGAGGCGTGGGTGAGAGGTGATGTTGGCCAGCGCTCGAACTGGAGCGACGAGTGCATGAACCGAGGTGGCAACACTGTTGGTTTGAATGGGGGGAGATGACGGTGAGATGCGGCGATGAACTGGTCGGTGGTGTGCAATAGTGGCGGAGCGAGGCGGGGCTCACCGGCATCAGGGAAGACGATGCCGGTGACGAGGCGAAGAGGCTAGTGATGACATGAGCGATGATGATAGCGTGAGATCGACGGCAACACAAAGCGAGCAGCTCGAGACGACAGACATGCGGGGACGACACGACTTTATAGCGCAGATGCCAAGGAGGCGAGGTCGAACACGATCGAGAGTCCACGGCAGAGCCGGCACGGCCACCGAGATGAACTCATCTCGTGCACATGGTGCTACGAGGCAATTCATTGGCTGTAGATGTTTTGCGGCTCAGATAGTGCAGGTGAATGGCGGATGAGTGACACGCTTCGGGCGCAGAGCAAAGCAGACTGCGCTGGTAGGGAAACATTGGGCTGAAGGAGGTGGGCTTTGGCCCAAAAGCCTTTTAGAACTTTTGAGACTTTTCTATTTTTAGAAGTTTAAATAAATTATTTGATCTCTAGAAAATAGCAAATAAATCCAGAAAAATATCAGAAAATGCAGAAAAATTACTTGAAATGCAAGGAACCCAAATAAAATACTTTCAAAAAATGTTAATGTGTAATTTAGTCATATTAAATCCTTTTAATTAATAAAAATTCAATGTAAGTTTTAATTAATTTCAGAATAATCCAAATGGCAAATTTTATTTTAAAAGCTTCAAAAAGGCTCTGAAAATCAGGATGTTACAGTAGACCCATGAACAGAGCCACGTCAGCACCACCACCTCAGCAGACGTGTCAACCCAAGGAGCCACGTGTCTGCCACATCAGCGCACAAAGCCATCCTAGCATGCCACGTCACTCTTCCATGTTAGCACCATGTATTAGTCCACGTCACCACCACCTCACCAGATCTTGCCTCGTTAGCCCTAGACGCCACGTCAGCCGAGCTGCCAGCACACGCACTGTTCCATAAGCTAAGTTCACCATAGACTGCACTATTCCATAGACCCGATCCATAGAACAGTAGCCCTTTTCAATTCCCATTATTTTTCCAGCCAGTTAATTTTTTAAGGGCTCGTTCTTCTCTGTCCTAACTTCGATTGACCCAATTTTTCCCAAATTCATGTAAAATTGAGATCTATATTTTGATTCTGGTTTTGACGTTTTTAGAGTTTATTTAAATTTTTTTATTTTATTTATGTTTTATTCATTTTCTCCACAGTTAGATAATGTCTTCGAACGAGTTGAAGCAGGATTTGCATACCAAGAGTTACTAATTGAGTAAGGCCAAGGCAAGTCATGTCATTTGATCATATTGAACCTAATTTTGAAATCTATTTATTTATTATTTTATTTTAAATTTGTAAAGTTTCAATCTTGATTTTGTAATTAAGATGTTTTATTGGCACAAGAAGGGGCATTGCCGACTAGGTGGTTAGCCTATTTGGTAGTGAAACCTTAACGGACAAGATCAGTTTGTAATTCAACATTATAAATGTCTTGTTATAATCTTCTTGGTCAGCATGCCCAAGGAAGCGTATTACTCTAGTGTCACTATGAGAAATCATATCATATGGATAAGGTTATACAAGCTCTATAGAATGTAAAACTAGTTGAATAGCCGTGCCCCAATTATGGACAATGTTCAGTGATTTCACATAAGAAGTAGAGATTTTTTGAAATTTTGGAAATTTTAAGTCAGGAAAGTGAATGGTTAGTTCACTAATAGTTTATGTTCATTCCTTCTAATTATTTATTTATTAGTCATTTTTGAAGTTCGCTTTCAATCTGTTACTGTATTTACTTTAAATTGATGCTTTACTATAAAATAACCACTCAGCCATTATTTGGGTAAGCCTTGCATGATTATATTACATTCTTGTTACAAACGACTTACTGAATACTCTATGTACTCATGGCTATATCCATATTTGCTCAGTTGAAGAAGAAGAATCGTATCAACTGGAAGTACTTGAAGGAGGATACTTCAATAACTTCTCGGATTACTATCTTGCTTCCTAGTCAATTACCTGTGGGCATGTCGAATGGCCACTTCATCTTTCATTGTGTTTTCGTTGCTAGTTCTATTAAGCCCTTCTAGTTGTTAAAGTGTAAACTTGGCCATAAGGTCGCAACTCTAATAATTATTAATATTTGAGTCTTTTTCGTAGTTAATCATGAATATGGTCGATATTTCATCTATGTTTTCACTGTGTACACTAGCATGATCTAGGATCAGTGCAGAATATATAAAGAGTCTGAATTTACATATTCAGGTCTTGACATGCCTAGAATGTGACCGACATGTTGTTAAGTGCCGCAATGAGTTGTGACTAGTCCCAAGCCGGAGTAGGGTTGAAAAGTGGTGCAGGTTGCATCATCAGTGCACTAAGCATGGTTGTTCCAACGAAGGCAGGTTGTTGCGGCAAACTGGGGCATGGTCCACAAAAGACCACCACCTTGAACCTAAGAGCGCCAAGGCATGGGCTGGGCATGTACCATGCCGGTCCATAGATATTGGGCAGGAACATGTGATCAACCGGTGGAGTTGGAGTAGCCACGGTCGTTGCCCTTGCCCTTCTTGTTTTTGTTCCTGGGCGGTGCTTGGCATTGGATATGGATCCACCACTAGGACCAGTAGAAGTTGGTGCCGTGGCGTGTAGTGCTGTCTCAGTGGTGGACTACACCGCATGTCATGATGCTCTTCCAGGAGGAGGAATGTGTGTGCATGGGTGAAGGAGCGAAGAGGCTTGTGCATTGTCAGGACTGGGATGGCATGGTGGAACTTGTCATTGGGGTGAGTGCTAGGGGTCAGTAGTATACTCACATGACAAAGGAGAGTGCTTCTGACCTTGGTGGATTCCCTTTAGCGGTGAAATCTTAGCGGGTGATATCTAACTAGATTGGAGTAAGGACAAAGCTTTGTGATAATCATCTGAGTCTCATGTCTAAAGGATCATTTTAACACAACAGAATAATGTATCTCTTGTGGGTAAAGTATATAACTTCTACGGAGTATGTAAAACTATTTGAATAATCATGCTTATGGTCAAAGGCGGTCAAGGAATGCATTCACATAACATAGTAGCATTTTTTTATAAAAATGTTGGGCCACTAGTGAGTGGTGTGTGCAATGTTGAGAAACCAAAGTTGGTTTTGGTTAAATGTTGTGAACCAGTGATTGGTTTAAAGTGCAAATTATTCGTAGACCAGTGATTGGTTTAAATTGAATTAATGAAACAAGAGATTAGTTTAATGAAAATTGCTACTAGTGCTTAGCATATGTGTTGTGGTTACAGACCAAACAGAGAGAGATGGTAGTGGAGAGTTGGGAGAGAGTTCTCCCTTCTCCCCCCCTAACCTCCCCATATATATATTCATATGGAGTATGCTTTTACAATTGTGCCCTTTACATCGGTACCCTTCGCTAGGGGTATTTAAGTCATTACACATGTTCCACTCTGGTCCTGTAGCCTTCCGACAGGCCTGCTGGGTTTAGGTGGGGGCCACCCCTACAACAGGAGCCTCTCATGGTGAAGAGCTTCACAGGGCCGAAGCCATGCTGCCGAGTCCTTTGGCCCCCTCCGTCCCTGCGTCCTGTGAACAATTCCGGACTTGCGGAGCCTTCGAACGGGTGGCAGCGGAGCTGGCGCCAGAGTCCAAGTAGAGGCGCGCGCGCTCCGTCCCATACCCTTCAGACGGGTGGCAGCGGAGCTGGCGCCTGAATCGACGTCGAGGCACGCGCGCTCCGTCCCTTACCCTTCGAACGGGTGGCAGCGGAGCTGGCGCCTGAATCGAAGTCGAGGCGTGCGCGCTCCGTCCCCTACTCTTCGAACGGGTGGCAGCGGAGCTGGCGCCTGAATCGAAGTCGAGGCGCGCGTGCTCCGTCCCCTACCCTTCGAACTGGTGGCAGCGGAGCTGGCGCCTGAATCGAAGTCGAGGCGCGCGCGCTCCGTCCCTTACCCTTCGAACGAGTGGCAGTGGAGCTGGCGCCTGAATCGAAGTCGAGGCGCGCGCGCTCCGTCCCCTACCCTTCGAACGGGTGGCAGCGGAGCTGGTGCCTGAATCGAAGTCGAGGCGCGCGCGCTCCGTGCCCTACCCTTCGAAAATCGAAGTCGAGGCACGCGCGCTCCGTGCCCTACCCTTCGAACGGGTGGCAGCGGAGCTGGCGCCTGAATCGAAGTCGAGGCGCGCGCGCTCCGTCCCCTACCCTTCGAACGGGTGGCAGCGGAGCTGGCGCCTGAATCGAAGTCGACGCGCGCGCGCTCCGTCCCCTACCCTTCTAACGGGTGGTAGCGGAGGCTGGCGCCTGAATCGAAGTAGAGGCGCACGCGCTCCGTCCCCTACCCTTCGAACGAGTGGCAGCGGAGCTGGCGCCTGAATCGAAGTCGAGGCGCGCGCGCTCCGTCCTCTACCCTTCGAACGGGTGGCAGCGGAGCTGGTGCTTGAATCGAAGTCGAGGCATGCGCGCTCCGTCCCCTACCCTTCGAACGGGTGGCAGCGGAGCTGGCGCCTGAATCGAAGTCGAGGCGCGCGCGCTCCGTCCCCTACCCTTCGAACGGGTGGCAGCGGAGCTGGTGCCAGAGTCGAAGTAGAGGCGCGCGCGCGCTCCGTCCCCTACCCTTGAATCGAAGTAGAGGCGCGCGCGCGCTCCGTCCCTGCGGCAAGATTGGAGCTTGGCGCCGACGTTGTGGTGTTTCGAAGCTTCTCTGACCCCGATCGCCAAGAGTAATGGCCGGCCATGACGACGTCACCCGCCATCCCAGCGGTGGTTCCTTGCCCAGCCAGGGCGAGGTGTCGCATGCTTCTGGGGAGTATGAGCTGGTGCCGCGGGGGAGCTCACGTGCTGACAGGTGGTGGGACGCCATGGAGCACTCCGGGGGCCACTGTTCCCGTGTGCTGGGGAGGAGTCGCGTAACCGAAGAGACGTTACAGCGGCTTGTGCGGGAGGGGACGATCAAAGAACGCGACGGGGCTCGCCTACCCCGTCGCGACGAGACGGAGCCGAAGCCCCGGGTGCTGGAGGCGATCGTTTTTGTGGCATTCTTCGACGCCAGCTGTTCGCGACGCCGAGCCCGCTCCCCGGCTGCCGTATGCGACCCCCCAGGCCCCTCGGAGGCCAGCACTACTGAGACGGGTCGTGCGGCCGTCGACGGGCCCGGCCGCACTGTTTCGGGGGGTCGCGCCGTCTCAAATCCCCCGGCGCCACCTGCCGAGGCCAATGAACCTGTGCTCACGGCCACCGCTGAGCTGGACTTCGCCAATCCGTGGGGGACGCCACCCCCGGCGAGAAAACCGCGGTTGATGGTGCATTGTCAGCCGCAGCGGGCGGCGAGGACGTGCCCCCTACGGAGGAGACCGTGGGGGCGACAGGAACCGCAACCGGTGACGCCGCCGAAGAATCGCCTGTGCTGCCGCGGGCGAAACGTACTCGGACCCAATCCCCGTCGCCAGCGAGGGGTCGATACGACGTTGCAGGCTCCTGTTGCGGGATTATGGCGTCTGGCGCGACCGAGAGGACCTCCCCGCCGACCACCAAGGCGCCCGAATCCCAACTGGCGGTCGGACCGGCACCACCGCCTACCATGGCGGGAGGCGCAGGAGGTAGGCGTGAGTCCCTTTGTTCGCACGACTTCGCGAAACTCTCTCCGATCTGCTCGCTCATTCTGTCAACATCAAGCGAGACGAAGTCTCCCGGACGTGGCGAAGGATCGAGCAACGGGGGTATGCGCGAAGTCCAAAACCTTGTGCAGGATGCCCCGCAGGTGTCCGTTGCTGCTGACGTGGCCGAGGCCTCGGCAAATCCTGGCGCGGTGGAGCCGGAGCTCGGTCGCTCGGACTTCCTTCCGCGCTTGGAGATACTTCGCGTCCTCACCACAGCCGCAGAGCGCGCCAATAACGGCCTTGACCGACAGGTGCTGTCGTCGTGCGGGGGGGACCTCCTAGCGCTCGCACTGCAGGCTTCGGAGATGAGGGTAAATATGTGTGCTTCGGTTTGTATGGTACTACTGGGCGCCTGCTGACTGTTGTTTTTGCCAGACGGTTGCCCTCAGCCAGGCCTTTGACGAGGCCCGTGTCCGGGAGCGGAGAGCTCTGGAAGCCAGCCTTCGCGAAGCGAACAGCGCTCTCGCCGCGAAGGATGAAGAGCTTCGCTCGCTGAAGGGCGCCATGGCGGCCGCGCAACTTGAGGCCACGGAAGTCAAGTGCGCCGCGGCTGAGGAGCACGTCGCCTTCTTGCAGCAGATCGCCGGCCTAGAGAAGGAGAATACCCAGCTGGCGGAGTCTATTGCAGGAAAAAAACCGCGCCTTGGATAATGCGTCCGCGTCGGCGTGGCGGGCGATGGAGTCTCTGAACCAGGCCCTCCGGGATCTGTGCGTCAAAGTGCCGGATAGTACGCACGGGCCGGAGGACCTGGCAGAGATGCTCGGGTTGATCGAGGAGGGGGCAGGCGTTGCTCTTCGTGGCGCCAGAACCTTTGGCGAGCACTGCGGCTATCTTGGCGCGTGCTTTGCCCTCGCCATGCTTCACACTCGCGGGTGCAGACACAGCCATGAGCTGGCGAATCCTCAACTAGATCTTCCTGGCCGACCGGAGGTGATGTCGGACGCCATTCGCTCCATCGGGCCTAGCCTGCAGAACTTCCATCAACGGATCTGGGGTCGCTTTGGGGAAGATGCGGCAAGGGTTGCCGTGTAGCAGACGCTGCATGGGGAAGGGGACTTCCTCCGCTGGCTCGAAGGAGTTCTCCAACGCCACGACGACGACGGCACGGGTGCGTCTGTGCCGCACCAAGACTGAGCGGTTGGTCGGGGAGGGCGGGGGGATGATGCATCGATTGTCGTGCTTGTAACCATGTAACCCCGCTGCTTTTGTAATGAATCCAAGTAGCACTTTATTCTTGATATTACATGCTGCCGAGCGCGCGGGGATGACCTCCGCATCTTGTTTATACTCCGGAGAGTGCGCGGGATTAACATCCACGTCTTATTTATACTCCGAAGAGTAAGCACGGGAGCAACGCCTGTGCGTGCGCGGGATTCGCGTCTTGTTTATACTCTGTAGAGCGCGCAGGGATAACATCCGCGTCTTAGTGCACGCGAGGGCGTCCCCCCGCTGTGTCTTATTTAGAGTCCGTGGACTGGCGCGTGCGGAGGCGAATCCTCGACGCTACGACTTCCTTTATAATCCGGAGACTCGCGCGTGCGGAGGCGGACCTCGACGCTACGTCTTATTTAGAGTCCGTGGACTGGCGCGTGCGGAGGCGAACCTCGACGCTACGACTTTCTTTATAGTCCGGAGACTCGCGCGTGCGGAGGCGGACCTCGACGCTACGTCTTATTTAGAGTCCGTGGACTGGCGCGTGCGGAGGCAAACCTCGACGCTACGACTTTCTTTATAGTCCGCAGACTCACGCGTGCGGAGGCGGACCTCGACGCTACGTCTTATTTAGAGTCCGTGGACTGGCGCATGCGGAGGCAAACCTCGACGCTAGACTTTCTTTATAGTCCGGAGACTCGCGCGTGCGGAGGCGGACCTCGACGCTACGTCTTATTTAGAGTCCGTAGACTGGCGCGTGCGGAGGCGGACCTCGACGCTACGACTTCATTTAGAGTCCGTAGACTGGTGCGCGCGAGGACGTCCCCCCGTTGCGTCTTAGTTTAGAGTCCGTGGACTGGCGCGTGCGGAGGCGGACCTCGACGCTACGACTTCATTTATAGTCCGTAGACTCGCGCGTGCGGAGGCGAACCTCGACGCTACGTCTTATTTAGAGTCCGTGGACTGGCGCGTGCGGAGGCGAACCTCGACGCTACGACTTCATTTATAGTCCGTAGACTCGCGCGTGCGGAGGCGGACCTTGACGCTACGTCTTATTTAGAGTCCGTGGACTGGCGCGTGCGGAGGCGAACCTCGACGCTACGACTTCTTTTATAGTCCGTAGACTCGCGCGTGCGGAGGCGGACCTCAACGCTACGTCTTATTTAGAGTCCGTAGACTTTGTTCTGCGCAACGCGGACAGACAATGTTCTGAGAACAGCAATCTCTATTGAACTCCCGTTTGCGCGGGCGAGCATTGTACAACAAGGGGCTGGTGGCGCTACGCATGTCGTCCTGTTTCTAGGCGTAGTACCGCCGCAACCTGTCCGCATTCCATGTGTGTCGGAGGGCTTGTCCTTCGAGTGTGGCGAGGCGGTACGCCCCCTTCTGCAATGCTTCCATCACGATGTACGGACCTTCCCACTTGGACTCCAGCTTGCCAGCGGTCTCCGACTGGAGCGCCACTCTGAGAACGAGATCCCCAGGCTTGAATCCCCGCGGGTATATAGAACGGTCCCGAGTACGTATTGTCTGCCGCACGTACTTCTCGGCATGCTGGGCTGCACCTGCCCGCACCCCGTCGAGGAGGTCCAGGGACACACGGCGCTCCTCTTCGGGTGCTTGGACGAGGACCCTCCGCGAGCCAACCTTGATTTCCTCGGGCGTCACCGCTTCGTCGCCGAAAAGGAGCTTGAACGGCGTGAATCCCGTTGGGCGTGTTACCATTGTGCGAAGTGACCAAAGAACGCTGTGAAGCTCGCTTGGCCACTTCCCTTTCGGCAACCCGACCAGGCGCTTTTTAATGGCAGCGGAGATGGCGCCATTCGCCCGTTCGTCCGCCCCGTTGGACTGGGGGTGCCCTACCGAGGCGAATCGGAGGGTGATGCCCATGCCGTCACAATATTCTTTGAAGAGGGTGGCGTCGAACTGCAGGCCATTGTCAACAGTGAGCTCCCTGGGCACGCCAAAGCGACATATGATGTTTTGCCAGAGGAAACGCTGCATGGCCGCAGAGGTTACTTTGGCGAGGGCCACCGCCTCCGGCCATCTGGAGAAATACTACAGCGCAACTACCACGAACCGCAGGTCCCTGGGGCCCGGGCAAGTGGTCCTACTATGTCGACGCCCCATCGCGCCAGTGGCCACACCGGAGGGATGGGGTTGAGGCTTGTCGGGGGCCTGCGGATGATGCGTGCCATCCACTGGCACCCCTGGCACCGACGGACGAGGTCCTGAGCGTCGGTGATGGCAGTTGGCCAGTAGAAGCCTTGCCTGAACGCCTTGCCGACTAATGACCTCGGCGCCAGGTGAGACCCACACACGCCCGCGTGGATCCCCGCAAGGAGCTCCTTTCCCTCCTCGGTCGAGAGGCAACACAGAAGCGGTGCGCAGACCCCCCTCTTGTAGAGTATCCCTTCGAACACCTGGAAGGATCTTACGCGGTGCTGCAAACGCTGGAGCTCGACATGATCCTCTGGCTCGGCGATGCCCTGCAGGAAGTTGAAGATGGGCTCTCGCCAGTCACCCTGTGGAACGATGTGATGCACGAGGGCCGCGTTCTAGTTGTCTTGTGCGATGGCCGCCTGCGGCAACACTTCGTAGAACGCCCCATTGGGGGGTGGCAGTTGCTGGCTGGCCGCCTTCGCGAGAGCGTCGGCCTGCTCATTCTCCGCGCGAGGGATGGCCTTAACCGTTACACCTAGGAAGTGTCTTTCCCTCACTCTAACAGCTGCGAGGTACTTGGCCAGCTCCGGGTCCTTGGCTTGATAAGACTTGTCGACATGACCCGATACCAGACGCGAGTCCGTGCGGACAAGTACCCGCCGCGCCCCGATTGCCTTGAGCTTCGTCAGGCCGAAGAGCAGCGCCTCATATTCGGCCGTATTGTTGGTAGCCGGAAAGCGAGGCGCGCCGAATACAGCAGGCGCTGCCCTTCGGGCGTGACGATCACCGCTCCTACGCCCGCACCAGTGACGCCGTAGGCTCCATCAATGGTCAGCGTCCAGACCGGGTCGTCATGCTTCTGAGCGGGCTGAGCCGGCGGGGTCCATTCTGCGAGGAAGTCGGCGAGGACTTGAGATTTGATTGCCGTCCGCGAGGCGTAGGTCAGGGAGAACGGGGCGAGCTCGGCAGCCCACTTGCCGATACGCCCTGTGGCTTCCTTATTGTGTAACATCTCCGCCAGGGGGAATGAGGAGGGCACTGTGATTGGGTGGGCCAAAAAATAGTGCCGGAGCTTCCTGGAGGCCATGACCAATGCATAGGCGAGCTTCTCCAGCTCCGTGTATCTTGTCTTGGCGCCTTGGAGGGCTTCGGAGACGAAGTACACAGGCCGCTGCACGGCGCCTTCCTCTAGAACGAGGACTGCGCTGACCGCTGTGACTGACGCGGCCAGATAAAGCAGGAGGGGAGCCTCTGGTGCGGGGGCGACCAGAGTGGGAAGACTCGCGAGGTGCTTCTTGAGCTCGTTAAAGGCCTCCACACTTTCGTTGTCCCAACGAAACCCATCGCATCCGCGGAGTGTCTTAAAGAACGGCAGGCCCCGCTCCGCCGCCCTAGATAGGAAGCGACTTAGGGCTGCCATACGACCCGCCAGCCTCTGGACCTCCCTCGTCGTCTTGGGCGGCTCCATACCCATGATGGATTCGACCTTATCGGGATTCGCTTGGATACACCGTCCGGATACGAGGAAGCCCAGGAGTTTGCCCGCCTGTACGCCGAAGATGCATTTATCGGGGTTGAGCTTGATGCCGGCCTTTCTTAAGTTGTCGAAGGTCTCCTGGAGGTCCCGGCCATGCAGCGCGAGGTGCCGGGTCTTGACTACCACATCATCGACGTATGCCTCCACGTTCCTCCCGAGTTGGACGGCCAGGGCGAGTGCAACGAGGCGGGTAAAGGTAGCGCCCGCGTTCTTCAAGCCGAAGGGCATTCTGACGAAGCAGAACGTCCCAAGTGGTGTGATGAAGCTGGTCTTCTCCTCGTCGTCTTCGGCCATGTATATCTGGTGGTAGCCGGAATAGGCGTCCAGGAAACTCATTAGCTCGCACCCGGCGGTGGCATCGACCAGCTGATCGATGCGCGGCAAGGGGTAATTGTCCTTTGGGCATGCCTTGTTGAGTGCCGTGAAGTCGATGCACATACGCCAGGCCCCGCTGGCCTTTTTGACAAGTACCGGGTTAGCGAGCCACTCTGGATGGTGGACCTCGCGAATGACCCCGGCCCGAAGAAGCTTCACCACCTCTATTTTGGCCGCCTGCTGCTGATCCATCGACATACGCCGAAGCTTTTGCTTGACCGGCTTCGCGTCGAGGCGGACCGCCAAGCGATGCTCGATTACCGCTCGGTCTACGCCCTTGATGTCCTCCGGGGACCATGCGAAAATGTCAGCGTTGTTCTGAAGCACTTGGAGCAGATCCCGTTCCACCTCCGGGGGGAGCCCCTCGCCGATAGACACAAACTGCCCCTCCGCCTGGAGCGGCACCTTCTTGACTCCGCCCTCAGGCCGGGGCTTGGGCGTCCACCCGGGGGCGGAGGGCCCGTCGCCGAGTGTGTCGGACAGGGCATGCACCGGGCGATGCGGAGCTCGGCTATCGACCTCAGTGCGCCTGGCCAGGTCCTGATCGCCGAAGACGGTGATATCACCCTCCGGGCCCGGGAGCATCATACACAAAAACGCGTGGTGTGGGATCGCCTCGAAAGAGCTAACGGCGGGTCGCCCCAATATGGCGTTGTAGGGATGTGGGATATCCACGACGTCGAAGACGACTTGCTCGGTCCGGATGTTACCCTTGTTGCCCTCCTGGCGGAAAGTGACTGGGAGGGACACGTGCCCCAAGGCCTGCAGCGGTTGACCTCCGAAGCCTTGAAGTGGAGCTCCTGGCCGCGCTAGCCGGTTGCGGGGGATCCCCATACAGTCGAGGGCCTCTACGAACAAAATGTTCGCGGAGCTTCCCCCGTCGACAAGGACACGCCTGACGTCACAACGTGCTATGTGGGCCTGGATGACTAGAGGGTCTTGGTGAGGGTACTCCACACCCCTGGCGTCGTTCAAGCCGAAGGTGATGTTGCAGGGCGGCATCCATGAATGCGGCTGCTTCACGGGGGCTCCTGACAAGGAACCTCCAGTGATGACGTTGACGGTGTGATGCCGCGCGCCTTCCCCTGTGGTGGCTCGCAGGGGGCTACCCCTTGGGCGCCCCTCATGGGCTCCAGCAAGGGGCCGAGGGGGCGAAGCCCGAGGCCCGGCCATCACCCTTCGCAGCTCCATAACCGCGGTGTACGCCTTCGTGTAATGATCTCCGTAGCCGTGTACTTCGCACCACTTGCCATAATGTAGGAGCTCTTGTTCCGCGCGGGGTTGCCCGTCGCCACCACATGCACCTTCCGATTCCCGGTCTCCCCTCCGTGAGGCGGGGTTGGGCTCTGGACGGGCGCTCTTGGTGTCGAGGACATGGTGGTCCTTCTGTGACCTGCGCTGATGACGCCGAGGTTTATGCCTGCTCCCTGAGGAGTCTTCCTGTACTCTGGTGTCGCCGCCTCGGGGAGGGCCTCCTCGGGGCTCTGGGCTACGGCCCTGCTGCGAGGAATAACCACCCGCCCCCACTTCGCGTGGGGGGTGCCCCTCATGGACGAGGTCGGGGGTGGTGACGCTGCGTCTTCGCGAGTCTTCCTCCGCCCGCGCATACTCGTCCATTTTGCCGAAGAGCTTGGCGACTGTCTTGATTGGCTTTCGCGCGTTGTATTCGGCCATGGGGCCTGGGCGAAGACCCTGTATAGCCGCGTTGATGACGGTGGTTTCATTGACGTCCTTCACTTGGCATCGAATCTTGGCGAAGCGCTTGAAGTAGTCCTGGAGCTTCTCCGAAGGCTTTTGCTTCATAGCGAAGAGTTGGTCCGCATCGACCCGCTCAACGTAGTTTCCTTGGAAGTTGTTGTGAAGGTGGTCGCGGAGCTGCTCCCATGCGTAGATGGAGTTGGGCTCTATGCTAAAGAACCTCCCGCTTTCGTGGTGTCGTCTCCTCCCGCGGCCTCGATTGCAGTTTCGTACACGCGTACGAACTCCCGGGGGTCCGTGTCGCCTTTGTACGGCTCGATGACGTTGGGGAACTTGAAATCTTCGGGCCACGCCACTTGCTGTAGTCCTGCCGAGAGCGGAGACTCCGGATCGACGCGCCGCAGCGGTACACAGCTGGATGTGGGGGCGTCACGGCTGTCTGCCCTTTCTGGCGTGGGCTCTGGCGCGGCCACTGCTGCTCCGGGCTTCTTGGATGTCTCGGACAGCTCCGCGGAGATCTCCGAGCTCCCGCTGGAATGCGTTGAGGGCCGCCAGCAGAGCGCTGTCCACCGCGGGTGTCGTCGGGGCCGCCGGCGCGCCCAGTGGATGGGTCGGTGCGGGGATGACCGCTTCGCGCGGTCCCGAGCTGTCGGCTGCTCCGCCGCAGCTACCTGCAACCACCGGATCTGTGCTGTCGGCGAGCGTTGCGGCGAAGGTGGCGGGAGTGGTCGTCGTCGTCGTAGCAGCGGGGTCGGTCGTCGTAGGGGCGGGGTCGGTCGTCGTCGTCGCAGTGGTGGGGCCGGTCGTCGTCGTCGCGGTGGTGGGGCCGGTCGTCGTTGTCGCGGTCGTGGCGGGGTTAGTCGTTGCAGCGCGAGCGTCGACGTCAGCGACCCCCGCGCCCACGTCGTTACCCGTGCCCGCGGCAGCCGACGCCGAAGCCCTGGTACTCACGCGACGCTCCGATCCTGCCGTCTTCTTTCCCTTCGCTGCCGTCGGCGAAGCTTTTTTCGGTGCCATCCTCCTTCGAACTTCGGGCTTGCTCCCGTCGTCCCCACGGACGGCGCCAACTGTTGTGGTTACAGACCAAACAGAGAGAGATGGTAGTGGAGAGTTGGGATAGAGTTCTCCCTTCTCCCCCCCCTAACCTCCCCATATATATATTCATATGGAGTATGCTTTTACAATTGTGCCCTTTACATCGGTACCCTTCGCTAGGGGTATTTAAGTCATTACACATGTTCCACCCTGGTCCTGTAGCCTTCCGACAGGCCTGCTGGGTTTAGGTGGGGGCCACCCCTACAACAATATGAATTTGGGAAATATTTAAATTGTTGTCTTGGTTAGTTAGATGCTTTAAATTATTATTATGGTTTTTGAAATTAAAAGAGTCCTATATGCCTTTTATTGTCTAGCATTGCATCTATATTTGCATTACTTCAAAAACTTGCTAAATATTCTATATACTCACTTGCGATCTCAAACAACAAAAGTAGAAGTATATGACGACATCAATGAAGATTATGAGTTCTTCGATGAGGGCAATTCAAAGTTCCAGATTGAAGTGTCTATCGGTCACTTGCCTATGGACTGCTACTCTTCAGTTGCAGTTTAGTTGTTTCCTGTTATTTTATTTTGAGTCTTAAAGACTATTATTGTAATTAGTGACCTTAAGTTTCGTACTCTGCTAATTTATTTAATATTAGATCATGAGTTCGGATATATATCATCACTTGTTAGACTATGTAGCTAGGTCTAGAATTTTGTGGTGATAAATAATTGACAATATTTAATATTTGTCATGTGTGTGGCATGTGTGGACCAATGTCGGTCAAGTTGCAAAGAACTTGTGCCGAAAAATGTTGCTTTGGTATTTGCATGTGCAGAGTAACTCCGAGACAATCATGGTTTACGGTAAAGACTGGGAGATACCCTGGCTCAAAGTCATAGTCTAAAGAGTCAAGAATGCTAGAGGAGACGATCATGCTTGAGTTGGGGTACATGAAGATCAAAGATGAATTATGTGTGTTGGAGGTATTTGAAATCTAATCATAGTTTTTCCTGGACACCGCCGCCGCTTTCTTTTCTCGGGCCGCTTTTATGCGGATCTATGCCACGCGCCTAGCGTCGTGCAATGTTGGGAAACCAAAGTTGGTTTTGGTTAAATGTTGTGAACCAGTGATTAGTTTAAAGTGCAAATTATTCGTAGACTAGTGATTGGTTTAAATTGAATTAATAAAACCAGAGATTGGTTTAATAAAAATTGCTACTAGTGATTAGCATATGAATTTGAGAAATATTTAAATTATTGTCTTGGTTAGTTACATGCTTTAAATTATTATAATGGTATTTGAAATCTAGTCACGGTTTTTCCAGGACGCCGCCGCCGCTTTCTTTTCTCCGGCCGCTTTATGCGGATCTATGCCGCGCGCCTAGCGCCGTGCGCATGAGCGTCGGTTTGTCCCCAGCATCTTTGCTTCGTTGTTGTGCATCAGAGAAAAGCAAGACAAAGCAGATTGCGTGGCCGGCACGTGAGGCTTCGTGACTTGTGCTATACCCTTCACGTGAAGATGGCAGGGGTGGAGTGTGCTTCGATACAACAGGGCAGCGGATCCCAACCGGAGGAAAATGAAGCCAACTGCTCATCTTTGTTGCCTTCAGACTACATGAGCAGCCGATAGCACTAAGAGTCACCATGAATTGAACATGCAGCTTGTTTTTATTTTTACTAAAGTACTCGAGAAAAATACTTCTTTGCTGTTTTTGTTTTTTTGTGCATTGGTGGGTTTAAAGATCAGGAGGCAGCAGATTAAAGAAAAAAGTTTCAACTGCAAATTACAATTATTCACCCTTCTGATTTCCATCGATGATATTACATCACTGTTTTCACTGTGTGTGCTTGTATGGTTCAGGGAGTAGTACACTTATACACAGAGTTGGTGGTGGAGGAGAGCGAGGCAAAGGTGCCTGCCATGGGCGTTGCTGGTAGAGAAATAGGTTTGGAGCGGAAGAGGGTCCGAGGATGGAAAGACTTGGTGTCTGGTACTATATAGATTTGAAAAGAAGATGGGAAAGTACAAACTATGCTTATCCTTGTATTGATCATCCTTTATATAGACAAATATTGTTAGACAAATATTGTTACCACAGAATTAGAAATACGGGTGAGATACGTGCGCAGCGCATGCAGCATGAGCTGTTGAGGCACAATCCGCTAACAGAGAATGGCGACCAAGCTTGGAGTTTTCTACCAGTCCTGATGTACTAGCTATTAACTACTAAGGTTTGATAGCAATCAGTTGCCTTGGAAATGGCATGCCACATGAGTTATTATATGTTTTGAATTTCTGTTGCTATTACTTCTCAAACTATTTGGTCAGTCGGTCATATATATAAAATGGTCCATAAGATCTATTTATGTTCACCTAATATTATGTGCTACTCTATTTAACTTACTCGTGTATAGATGTGATGTAACGAATATGAAATATTAGTGCTAGCGACTGATCGTGTTGAACCTAGTTTTTTAATCGATTTATTATTTTATTTTAAATTATCATGCATTGCTATTTTATTATAAACCTTTGTACATGGTAATTATTGTCCAACTTGATTGACTCCACCTTGTTACTTTGAATGCCATGATTCCATTGTCATCATAGGATGGATAATTATCTAGTGATGTAATACTAGTTGTCACATGCATTATACGTTTAATATGCTTAGCCATACTTGTATTATATTGCGTTTATCATCAGATGTGAGTAATTAATTAATTTTGACCTAATGGGATATTGAATCGTGGTGGTCAGCCACAGTTATAAAATCTGAGTACCGTAACATGAGTAATGTCATTGGTGTTAGTTATACAAAATAGTTTTCACTTGAGCAAGTGATCGTGCAGTGATGGGGGCATATGTTTAACACTTCTAGGATGTGGAAGTCTCACTTGGGTAATGTCTAAGGACTTAACTTTGTACGCCATTGATCTGAGCCTATCGTACAATCACATGTCTAATATGAGATAGACCTGACTGACTAATTTATAAAGCTTCAATCTTGATTTTTGTCATTGAGATTTTTTATTGGCGTAAGAGGGGGCTTTTCTGATTAGGTGGTTACCTTAGCGGACAAGATTAGTTTGAGATTGAGCATTATAAAAGCCCTGTTATGATCTTTTTGGTCAGCATGTCATGTCCCCGGTTATAGACAGTGCTTAGTGATTTCACACAAGGTGTAAAGACTTTATGAAATTTCTAAAAGGTTAAGTTGGGAAAGTTTTGTTAAGTCCTTCTAGCTGTTAAAGTGTAAACTTAGCCATAAAGTCACAACTTGGCCTATGGACTGCTACTCTTTAGTTGCAGTTTAGTTGTTTCTTGTTATTTTATTTTGAGTCTTAAAGCTATTATTGTAATTAGTGACCATAAGGTTCGTACTCTGCTAATTTATTTAATATTAGATCATGAGTTTGGATATATATCATCAATTGTTAGACTATATAGCTAGGTCTCAAATTTTGTGGTGATGAATAATTGACAATATTTGATATTTGTCATGTGTGTGGCATGTGTGGACTAATATTGGTCAAGTTACAAAGAATTTTTGCCGAAAAAATGTTACTTTGGTCTTTGCATGTGTAGGATAACTCCGAAGCAATCATGGTCTACGACGAAGACCGGGAGATGGCTTGGTTCAAAGTCATAATCTAGAGGGTTAAGGATGCTGAAGGAGATGGTCATGCTGAGTTGGGGCACGCAAAGTTCAAAGATGAATTATGCTTGTTGAAGGTACGAAGGTGTGGGTTTTGTGCGCGTGTGTGTGGGGTGTAAAATCCTAGTTGGCTTCCCTGTTGTTAGGGGGAGATATAGGGTGGGTTTGAGAGACCATGTGGGGGTGACCCCATGTTTATGATGAGTAATTGATATTTATTTTGGAAAGTTTGAGTTTGGTTTGGGCGTGTTCTACAAAGTCGTAGGCTTTGTGCATTGCATAACATGTGTGTTTGACCAGTCGTAATTGTTGTACGACTTTGTGGAGTATGTTTTGAGTTCTCTTTTCTGATGCAAATGGATGTTACCCTTGTCAAGTGCTGTGCTATGTGTTGTTTTGTTGTCTGTGATGGTTGCAGGACCTTGAGGCTAGTCGTGGCGAGGCATGGATGACCGGACTAGGCATAGGCGGTGCTGAGGTCAAAGCGGTCGAGAGATGCCGAAGACGATGAGGCATTCAAGATAGTTGCAAGGCTTGGACAGTAAGGCAAAGCAGAAGGAAGCTTCCAGGAAGGTGCGGGGATGGCATTTTGGTGAAATACGGAAGGCCTGCAAAGGGAAGCGGATTCTGTTGGCGCTAATGGGTAAAGTGCGGAGTCTGTTGGAGTTAGCAGGCAAAGCACTGAGGTTATGGGTAAAGTGAGTGGTAAAACCCGGTGTTAGTTGGGGTTAACGGGTTCTCCCCTGGTAGCAGAAGGCTATAAATAGAGAGAGTAGAGCTCGGGTACTCAGGAGATTCTGATTCCCGAGTTGCTCTGTTTTTCTTTGTTTATTTGTTTGTGCGTTCTCGGGATGGAGCAAGTGTGCTCATGTATCTCCCAGTTGGAGTAGCTGTAGAAACCTCCATGATCAATCATTCATCTCTGTTCCTCGTTTTAGTTCTTTTGTCTGTGATGTTTGGTTGTTTTGTGTGCTTGGTTCTCGTTCTTCGTGTTTAGAGCTCACCTTTTCTTCATGTTTTCTTGACCAGAGGTCGTCCTCCTGCTGTGGATAGAGTTTCATGGTTGCTTGATTAGTGATTCAAAAGTTTCATGAGTTTTGGCTCTTACTGTTGATCTCTTCTTCCTCTCTGTTATGTTATCGGGCGTATTTTTTGTTTACTGTCTTTTGCCGGTCAGTTTCTCGGTTTTGTCACGACTGCTCTGTAAACTGCTTTGGTTGTTTCGACCATAGCAGAGAGTCGATCAACTCCATTGGAAAGTGCTGACTGCTCTGGACAGTTCTCGATCAAGAGTCTACAGCTCTGTTTCCTGCTCTGATTTTATTCTGTTGTTGGTCTAATTCTTGGTTTTTCCAGTGAGCAATCTTTCTCTTGCTTCATAGTTTCTATAGCTATCGGAGAAGAAGATTCTGTAAATACTTGGGGAGTTTTGAAGGCACCATTCACCCCACTCTGTTGCCATTTTGGTCCTACAGGGTTCGTTTTGACTTTCAAGCAGCTTTGGTTTGTACCGACTACAGTAACTAAATTTTAAATAGTGTTTTTTTTTCAAAAGAAGGTCATCAGGAAGATTAGAGTAAAAAATGTATTAAATTCAGCTGTACCGACTAAAATTATGTGTGAATATTTTTCTCTGTTTCTCTATCTACTGTCTTTCGTAAACAGATATAATTTAAAATTTTAAGTAAGAAGACATAGTATAAAGAGCCAATCATAGCTTTTGTTTTAGGGACCGTGGGATGCGAAAAGAATTCTAGTCATGGTTTTCCAGGACGCCGCCGGCGCTTTCTTTTCTCCGGCCGCTTTATGCGGATCTGTGCCACGCGCCTAGCGCCGCGCGCGTGAGCGCCGTTTTGTCCTCAACATCTTTGCTTCGTTTGTTGTGCATCAGAAAAAAGCAAGTCAAAGCAGATTGCGTGGCCGTCACGTGAGGCTTCCTGACTTGTGCTATGCCCCTCGCGTGAAGATGGCAGGGGCTGGAGTGTGCTTCGGTACATCAGGACAGCGGGTCCCACCGGAGGAAAAAGATCCCGATCTGGTCATCTTTGTTGCCTTTAGACCACATGTGCAGCCGATAGTTCCGCTCATTTTAGCTTCAGCTTCTAACTTCTGTTTTATTTTTTACTATTTATAAATTTTGTTTTTTTTCTGAATTTTTGTTTTTTTAGCTCTTTTACCGGTTTTTTTTCCGTATTCGTTCACGTTGTCCGTAATGAGCTAACATATTTTTTCTATTTTTCTATTTTTAAAATTTAATTACGCTAAATAAGTCATCTTCAGCTACAGTAAAATTTCAACTGCTACAGTACAATTTCAGCCATAAGCCACAGCTTTTCAGCCCAACCAAGCAGGGCCTTAAGAATCACCATGAATTGAACATGCAGCTTGTTTTTACTTCTACTAAAGTACTCGAGAAAATATTTTTTTTGATGTCTTTATTTTTGTTTTCTTGGTGCATTGGTGGGTTTAATGATCAGGAGATAGCAAATTAAAGAAAAAAGTTTCAGCTGTACATTACAATTATTCTCCCCTTCTGATTTCCATCGATGATTCTACATCACCATTTACACTGTGTGTGCTAACATGGTCTAGGCGTCCTCTGCCTCGTCGAGGCGGGTGGGAAGCGTCTTTTGGTGTGACGCCCAGGTAGGCGTGCTCTCGGCCAGGTGGCCTTAGGCACAACTTACGTTCAAACACTACCACATGTCTATATTAGTACAACGTAATTGATTAACTTACAAATATTTAGTTTAGACTTCACTAGTGATTGGGGTGAGTGTTGGGAAACCAAAGTTGGTTTTGGTTAAATTTGTGAACCAGTGATTGGTTTAAAATACAAATTATTGGTAGACTAGTGATTGGTTCAAATTGAATTAGTAAAACCAGAGTTTGGTTTAATGAAAATTGCTACAGTGATTAGCATATGAATTTGAGAAATATTTAAATTGTTGTCTTGGTTAGTTAGATGCTTTAAATTATTATAATGGTATTTGAAATCTAGTCATGGTTTTTCGAGGACGCCGCCGCTGCTTTGTCCTCAGCATCTTTGCTTCGTTTGTTGTGCATTAGAGAAATGCAAGACAAAGCAGATTGCATCGCCGTCACGTGAGGCTTCCTAACTTGTGCTATTCCCCTCACGTGAAGATGGCAGGGGTGAGACACGTGAAGACTTCTTATCATAATCGATAAGTAAGGCCCCACTCTACTGAGCTTTTTGACTTTTATTTCTTTCAATAATCATTATTTATTAAAGTAGACAGCCGTAGCTAAATACTATCAGTCACAATTGAGATATATATTTGTTGTGGTTACAGACCAAACAGAGAGATGAGAGTATGGTAGTAGAGATGTTAGGTGAGCAATGCTTGGGGGCTTCCCCATGGCCTGTATAGCCTTATATAAATTCACATGGGGAGTATTTTACAATTATATCCTTACACCCAAATATCCCTCTCAAGGGCATTTATGTCATTATACATGTTCCATTTTAGGTTTTACAACATTCTAACAGGCCGGCTGGGCTTAGGTGGGGGCCACCCTTACAACAGGAGCCTCTCATGGTGAAGGGCTTCACGGGCTGAAGCCATGTTGCTGAGTCATTTGGCCCCCTCCGTCCCTACGGCCTGTGCCCTTCTGTGACATTGGGCAGACGTGCATTTGCCGACACAGTCTAGCTTCACACCGAGGATACGGAGTCGGACTAGCTGCCGAAGCCGTCTCCGGCCGTGAACTCCTTCAGCCGCGGGGTCGAAGTTTCCAGCAGAGCCGCCTCGCCGAGTCAAAGCCGAGGCGAGGTCAAGCTCATCTTGCGGACATGTTGTCGAAGCGCGGGACAGGTCCGCCCTACTTGCGTGATGTCAGAGCCGAGGGCGGGCTCGTCCCACGGAGACGAGTCCGAAGCAGACACGTCGCTGAAGTGATTTCCGAGGTTGTTCTATAGACATAAAGTCGATGTACGGCCCGATGCTTCACAGCCCGAAGACGATGTCTTAATGGCACCGAGGATCGCGCCGACTCTGAGGTGTCAAGCGGCCGCACGGCCGTGGTCGTGCGTTCCTTCCCGAGAGGGGGGATGCGTGGCAGGACTCGATTGGCGGGTTGTGGGCTGTCGGGCGGTATGCGCGCGCACGCCACCTGATGGCTTGGGCTTTCACAGATGCGCACTCCCGATGGTAAGTCGAATTCGAAGTCGGAGTCGTTCCGCGGAGGCGGAGTCGATGCCGAAGTCGAAGTCGTAGTCGTTCCGCGGAGGCGGAGCCGGCGTCGAAGTCGAAGTCGCAATCGTTCCGTGGAGGCGGAGTCGACGTCAAAGTCGGAGTGACTAGCTAGTGGCCTACCGACAATGCATTAATGGCCCCGAGAATTGCGCCAAACGTTGGTGCGTGATGGAAGGTGGACCATGTCATGCGGCCGCACGACCGCGGTTGTGCGTTTGTTCCCGAGGGAGTGGACACGTGGCAGGACATGATTGGCGCGTTGTGAGCTGTAGGGCGTCGTGCACACCCTCCACCGCGACGCTTGGCCTCCCGCCGGTTGAGCTTCTACCGGTTGGCGCTATCGCCGATTGCACTTCCCGGCCTGGGGGGAGATGGGTATATATACGCCGCTACCCCCGCAACATCATCCTTGGTACTTACTGTTTGGTCGCGTGTGTTTCCACAAGCGATGTTGTAGAGACCCGAATATTCAAATCCGGACTCTCCTGTGTATTCTGCACTAGTCCAGGATCACGCTAGTGCACACAGTATAAACAAAGATGAAATATCGAACATATCACGATTAACTAAGAAAAGACTCAAATATTATTGATAATTATCAGAGTGCGACCTTATGGCCAAGCTTACAATTAATAGCCTAAAGGCTTAAAGAAACTAGCAGCGCAAAAACAAGAAATAAGCGTAGTAGCCATTCGACATGCCCACAGGCAATCGACTGGGGAGCGAAGTCCTAATCCGCGAAGTCGTCGAAGTATCCTCCTTCTAGTAGCTCCTGCTGAACTTACCCTTCTTCCTCAACTGAGCAAATATGGATAAAGACGTGAGTACATAGAGTACTCAGCAAGTCGTTTGTAACAAAGAATGCAATATAGTATGCAAGGCTTACCAATGGATGGCTGAATGGTTAATTTTGCAGAAAGCATCAATTTAAAGTAAATATAATAACTAGATTGAAAAGCGAACTTTGAAAATGATAGTAAATAAGTAATCAAAGGAATTGAGACAAACCCAAGTCAACTGGCCATTCACTCCAATGAATCACCCTCGAACCAAGATTCATATAATGATCCACCAGTGAACTACCCATTCACTTAACCCAACCAAGATTTTATGAAAACTCTACCCCTCGTGTGAAATCACCGAGCATTGTCCATGACCGAGGACACAGCTATTCGAATAGTTTTACACTCTGCAGAGGTTGCACAACTTTACCCACAAGAAATAAATCATCTTAATAGCCAGCATGCTTCCTTAGGCATGAGACCCAGATAAATTATCACAAAGCCTTTACCTCACTCCAATCTAGTTAGATATCACCCGCTAAGGTTTCACTGCTGAAGGGTTAACCACCACAATCAGAAGCCCCCTCTTGCGCCGTATGAGGACAGTAACCATGTGCCTCACTGTGAGCAAACCAGTACCCCTGGTACTCACTTACCAATGATGATATCTGAACTAAACCTTTGCAAGTTAATCAGCTAGGTCTATCCCATACTAGACATGTGGTTGTGCGGTAAGGCTCAGATCAATGTCGCACAAAGTTAAGTCCTTAAGTACTACCCAGGCGAAACATCCACATCCCTAAAGTGTTAACCACACTTCTCCCCTTTACTGCACAATCATTCGCCCGAGTGAAAACCATTTTGTATAACCAACACCAATGACACTACCCATGTCAAGGCAATCAAATTTTATAACTGTGGCTGGCCACCACGTTTCAGTATATCATTAAGTCAAGATTAATTAACACATGTGATGATAACCCAACGTACTAGTAATAAGCATGGCTAAGCAAATTAAACGTGCAACACATGTGACAACTAGTATTGCATCACTAAGTAATTACCCATCCTATGGTGACAATAAAATCATGGCAACCAAATTATCAAGGAGGGAATAATCAAATAGGCCATTAACTACCAATACAAAGATTTGTAGTAAAATAGCGATGCATGATAATTTAAAACAAAGCAATACATAATAGATTTGAAAACTGGGTTCAACATGATCAAAGGACACGACTTGCCTTGGCCTTGCTCAGTTGATGGCTCTTGATCTTCAAATCTTGCTTCAGCTCCTTCGAAAGCGCTATCTAACGAGAGAGAAGGCGAAACGAAACACGAAAATAAATTCAAATAAACTCCAAAAACTGCAAAACCAGAACCAAAAGATAGAGCTCAATTTTAGATGAATTTAGGAAAAAGAATCGGGTCAATCGGAGTTTGGACGAAGGAGAACGAGTGATCTAAAGTTTGCTTGGGCGAGAAAATGCTGGAAAATCGCAGATGTTACTGTTCATCCGAGAGCAATTTTTGGAAAGGATGCTAGCGCTGGTGAGAGGAAGCATAGGAGGTGAATCTAACTAGCAAAATGGGTTACTAGGGACCTAAGGCACACATAGGAAGCGACGGCACGTCAAACGGAGAACGATGACGGCACTAGCGGCTACAACGACATGGGTAGGAGAGAGGAATAAAATCCGGACATAGGACATGGAGAAGTAGGGTGAACACGGGATAAAACGCGGCTTGACGAAGCTAGAAAAATTGTCGGCTCGGACAGAAACCCACCGGAGACGACGCAAACGACGTTTGAACGACGTCGAGAAGGAAAAAGGAAAAACTTGATATCTTGGTGCTCGGTGAACGAAATCTAAAACCACTTGGAGGGTAGCTACCTGGGATGGTTTGGCACGATGTGACGCGAACGGATTGGGAGAAAACACCACCGAATAGACGGGGACACAAGATGCCATTGGCGGCCATGGCGAGGTTCGGAGGTGAAAATTTGTGGAGGCTTTTTGGGGGAAAAGGAAGTGAGCACGGCGTAGAACGTGATGAGGCAAGTCTAAGAAAAATTACGGCAAGGTCTAAAACTTACCGGAGGCGACGAATCGACGTCGGGAAGCGCTCTTGACCTAGATTGGGGAAAACTCGATTCCGGGATATTGTCTGCACCAAAACCAAATTAACTTGGCTAGAAGGTAGATGGCACATGATGGCACAATGTGACGCGAAAGGATCACGGAGAAACTCACCGAATAGCTCGAGACACGACGAGCAAATTCGGGATCGGAGGGGCTCGGTGCTGACGGCGTTCTGGGCTTTGAGGGGACTTGGCACAACTTGGGATGCGTTTAGGGGGGTCAATGGGTCGTATTTATAGGCTCGGAAGAGGTAGAAACCGACTCCAATTCGCGAATTTCGGTTTAGAGTACGTTTCAGAAAATTGAAGATAAAAGGCAAACGGATGCACGAAACGGAAAGACCAGTTGGAATAGATTCTTTACAAGATTTGGCACAACTTTCCTTATGGGAGGATATTCAAATAAGGTCCGGATTGAAAGTTATGAGGAGAGAGAAAAAGAAGGAAAACTGCACGTACAGGAAATCGATCGAAGCTCTCTGCCGCGCGGAGACGACGGATGAACAGTACCCGCGGGTACTATTCATTCCCTCTCCTATTTATTTGGAAATTTTAAATTGAGCTCAAATAAACTCTGAAAAATCCCAGAAAATATAGAAAAATTTCTTGTGATACAAGGAACACAAATAAAATATTTTTGGCAAATATTAATGGTTAATTTAATCCTATTAAATCTTTTTAATTAATAAAAATTCCAATTAAGCTTTAATTAATTCTAGAAAAATCCAAATGATGAATTTTATTTTAAAAGCTTCAAAAAGACTCTGAAAATCGGGATGTTACAGATGTGTAGCCGGGTGTGGCTGGGGTGATCTTGTTCTCAAAAATATGATGCGGGGGTTTGCCCGATCTTTATGGCGTAGGATCGATGGAGATAATTTGGATCCGTGCAACCTGACAGCGCCAACCACTGTTACAACAATAACCTGCGATAAAAGAATTTGCCCAACCACACGTTCGTGATCCTGTCTACCCAACCACCAAGTAAATGCATCCTCGCTCCGGCCAATCACAAGGAATCACAAGAACGACGGGGAAGAACGCCCGATTCCCCTCTAGGTTACAATCATATGCCAAACCCTAGGAGGAACAAGCGCATGGCTCTCTGAAAAATAGTAGATTAATTTCTATGTGGTCTCTCTAACAATAGGGGTATACCCCTCAATATATAGTCTCAGCCTAAGAACTATTTAGCACTAAATTTTTCATGTGGTACTATTCACGCGCGAGCTACTGTTCACGGGGCCTGGTAATGTAGCGCGGAACTGTTCATGGGACGAATACTGTAGCTTAGCACTGTTCATGGGGCCAGGCACTGTACACGTACTGTTCATGGTACTGTAGTGTGGCCTAATACTGTTCGCGCGTAGCACTATTCATGGGCCGATCACTGTTCATGTCGTGGACTTGTGCTTTCTTAGATGACGGGCATGGTACTGTAGCGTGGCACTGTTCATGGGACGGATATTGTAGCGTGGCACTGTTCATGGGCCGGGTACTGTAGCGCGTAATGTTCATAGTACTGTGTGTGGCCTGATAGTGTTCGTGTGTGGCACTATTCATGGGCCGATCACTATTAATGTCGTGGACTTGTGCTTTCTTGGATGACGGCCGCATATCCTTAATCTCCATCCATCGCTGACTCTTCAAACCTGAGCACAAGTAAAACATTGTTTTTACGTAGTATAAAATTCTCATTAAAATCAATGACATATTCATTAAGGAGCAGGTTCACCTGAGATTGTAGTTTCTTGGCTCGTGCTCTTGTTATTGGTCATGTTATTGAAGCCTCATTACTAGCTTTGGCATTAATAGCGATATCCTCATCATCCCCCCTTCTTCAAGAAAAGCCGTCCTCGGCTTTTGATAACCTGAAATTATACTAAACAAAGAATACAATGTGTATGTATGGTATATATATTTGTCAATTACACTTCTTCTGTTTAACATATCATGTACATCAGAAGGCGTAGTAAACAAAAAGAACAACACATATGCATGATATATGTATGAATCAATTATTGTGTCATTCTCATTGTTTTGTATAAACCAATTAGTACAACAGTAGCCATAGGATGTATGCATTGCAATACTGTCATTCACATCATTCCCCTTCACATTGAGAAAAGTCGTCCTCGACTTTTGTAAGTGTGCATACAAGTGAGTAGTGGACATCAGCATATCCAATTGCTCTAATATAGGTGAGAAAATTTTTATTGACTTCCATGCTTCAACTGTGCTACTCTGATTATTTGTACATGACTGTACAACAAAGAATGAACAAGTAGGCTTAAGAAATCTTTTTAAACAGCAAGTACTAACATTTGAACTCCTCTCAGTGTGATCATGACATAACACAAAACGTTGTTTATCCAAAACATGCAATTTCAATTCAGCAAACTTATCACATGTAATGCATATTCGATAAACATAGAACTTGTCATCTACACCATAATCTCCGATCAAATTGAACTTATAGGTGTAGGTATAGGTACTAACTAGTGATTTTAAATGTAAAATTTCAGCAACATTCTATATCATAATAGATAGCTCTTGAGGATCATCGAACATGATATAATACAAAGAATCACTAGGAGATATTCGAGTAAGAACTTCCTTATGAGTAATTAATTCCATATTATATAAATTGACCTAAGAAATTTCGGAACATGGAATTTTTGATTGAACACATGAGTTCTCATAATTACTCACCTTTTCCCAATTAAATTCAGCACCAATATGGTTACCTTTATCATTCTCTTCAGTTGATGTAAGTGCTGTAGATATCAAATCATCATGATATAACAACGGGGCAGCAAGTACTTTATCTTCAACTATGGTTATCTTCTCATTGGTTTTCTCCAGTGGTACCGGCTGTGGAACATTTGACTCCTCTTCTTTAATGTCAACCTGCACAATGTGAGAAACAACACTAGAAGTAGATATTAATATGTTAGTTTCATAATCAACCTCACTTTGTCTATCATCTACTTCTCTCTTTTATTTTTGTGTATATCTCTCACTCTCAATTTGGATGCTCTCAACCTCACATATTGTGGAATCACACAACTCACTCTTTTTATCACTCCCACTCAATTTGGCTATGTGGCTCTTATCTTTACATGGGTTTTGAAGCATCTCATCTTTTATAGATCGTGGGCCAGTAATGGCACAATTACTATCAACCATGATCTCCTCATGTAGCAACGGGGCAGCACTAAATGGCTCCTTAGCCGAAGGGAAAGTCCCATGCTCGGTCGTCTTCTCATGTGATGCACTTATGAAGGCATCCAAACGGAAATGTGGACTCCGATTGAATTGTGGTGTACGTCTTTCCTTAATTCTCTTCTCCTCTTCTATAGCATAATTCACAAGATCCTGCATACTGCCATCATATTTCAAATAAACAGTAGCAAAGATCTCAGAATTCAAACCTTTTTTGAAGTAAGCTCTCTTTGCATATGCCTCTGTGATATTGACACGATACATAGCATGATCCAGCTCATCATAATAAAATTGGATAGATTGACGTCCTTGGCGAATGCTCTTCATATGATGAAATAACTCTAGCTCATACTCATATGGCACAAACTCATTTCTCATGACTTCCTTTAATTCTTTCCAAGTAGTAACATATTGCTTCTCAGGATATCGCTTCCACCAAGTGCATACATATTTTTCAAACTCCATGGTGGCTTGTGTCATTTTCTTGGCTTCGGCCAACTTCTGAAACTTGAGGTCACATTTGAGTTGTCCCACCCATTTAAGATACTCATCCGGATCTGTACTTCCATAGAATGAAAAATACAAGTACCGAGAATCGTACCATGAGAAATGAAATATTGAATATCCTACCATGGTTCTTCCTTCTTTCCCTGCCATGGTTAGTGCAAACAATAAGACAAGCTATGTATGTGGATGTGGAAAGTTTTATTTGTGGAATTCACTCAACCTCACCTTCTCTTACCAACCGAAATTCTTATGTGTCCTTGATAGAATTGAAGAGCTGCATGTACTTTGGTGACGGTAGACAACACAAGGTGATAGATTAAGTGAATTCAATTGCACAAGTACTGTTATAACAATGGCTTATATGTGGAGCTTGGAGGGAAAATATCAACCTATGCAATCTGAAATTCTTGATGTTATTAAGTTAAGTAATAGTCCAAGCTAGAATTCTTTGCCTAAGTGCTGATCCAAAAGGTTTAAGTGAAGTGTATGAACGCATACGCAAAGATCAATGTGACTCGATGCAACAAAGGATTGAGCTAAATTGAAGCGATCTGAAATTGAGAATTAAATAGCTCGTTTTGCACCAAGTACTAGGAGAGACGCTAGCCAATTGCAATAATATTAATGTAAGGGCATAAGATTGCTCAAATAAATTAAATACACAAGCCGAAATTATGAGTTAGAATTAGCTAACCTCAATTAAACCAATGCTCACTTTTCTTTCTCTCTCTCTCTCTCTCAGAATTAGCTAACCTCAATTAAACCAATGCTCACTTTTTGTTTCTCTCTCTCTCTTTTGCCGAGGCTCTTTTTTTTCTTTATGTCGGCTGCCGCTTTTTTTACTAGTTGGTTGGTGTTGTGGTTACAGACCAAACAGAGAGAGAGATGGTACTGGAGAGTTGGGAGAGAGTTCCGTCCCTCCTCCTCCATACCCGCACATATATATATTCATATGGAGTATGCTTTTACAATTATGCCCTTTCATCCTTACATCCCTCTTAGGGGTATTTAAGTCATTACACATGTCCTACTTTGGGACCCATAACCTCCTAAAAGGCCTGCTGGGCTTAGGTGGGGGCCACCCCTACAACAGGAGCCTCTCATGGTGAAGGGTTTCACAGGGCCGAAGCCATGCTGCCGAGTCCTTGGCCCCCTCCGTCCCTGCAGCCTGTGAACTTTGGCGACCTTGGACCGAAATTGTTTTGCTGATGCGCCTGCTTTAACGAGACGGGGTTGAAGCCGAAGTCGGGGGCCGGGGTGGCTGGCCAGCGGTGTGCTGTCCATGCGCTAGCGGCCCCGAGAATCGCGCCTGGTAACGGTGCGCGGTGGGAATTGGACCGTGTGCGATGGTCCGGCTTCTGCCGGTTGCTGTCCCACCGGTTGCACTTCCTGGTGGTTGCGCTTGGACCACTGGTTGCTCAATGCTTGTGCATATGACGCACATCCGGAAGTAGCCAGGGTGATCCTGCCCCCCATAGCAGGACCTGCTTCAGTTTTTGTGCACTTACTGATGGTGGAGGACGGTGAACCAGTGGCAGCGGAGGTTGACTCCTAGCCGAGGTAGGCGCGCGCGCTCCGTCCCTCACCCTTCGAACGGGTGGCAGCGGAGGCTGGCGCCCAGTCGAGGTAGACGCGCGCGCTCCGTCCCTCACCCTTCGAACGGGTGGCAGCGGAGGCTGGCGTCCAGTCGAGGTAGACGCGCGCGCTCCGTCCCTCACCCTTCGAACGGGTGGCAGCGGAGGCTGGCGCCCAGTCGAGGTAGACGCTCGCGCTCCGTCCCTCACCATTCGAACGGTTGGCAGCGAAGGCTGGCGCCTATGTCGAGGTAGACGCGCGCGCTCCGTCCCTCACCCTTCGAACGGGTGGCAGCGGAGGCTGGCGCCCAGTCGAGGTAGACGCGCGCGCTCCGTCCCTCACCCTTCGAACGGGTGGCAGCGGAGGCTGGCGCCCAGTCGAGGTAGACGCGCGCGCTCCGTCCCTTACCCTTCGAACGGGTGGCAGCGGAGGCTGGCGCCTAAGATGAGGTAGACGCGCGCGCTCCGTCCCTCACCCTTCGAACGGGTGGCAGCGGAGGCTAGCGCCTAAGTCGAGGTAGACGCGCGCGCTCCGTCCCTCACCCTTCGGACGGGTGGCAGCGGAGGCTGGCGCCTAGGTCGAGGTAGACGCGCGCGCTCCGTCCCTCACCCTTCGAACGGGTGGGAGCGGAGGCTGGCGCCCAGTCGAGGTAGACGCGCGCGCTCCGTCCCTCACCCTTCGAACGGGTGGGAGCGGAGGCTGGCGCCCAGTCGAGGTAGACGCGCACGCTCTGTCCCTCACCCTTCGAACGGGTGGCAGCGGAGGCTGGCGCCCAGTCGAGGTGGACGCGCGCGCTTCGTCCCTCACCCTTCGAACGGGTGGCAGCGGAGGCTGGCGCCCAGTCGAGGTAGACGCGCGCGCTCTGTCCCTCACCCTTCGAACGGGTGGCAGCGGAGGCTGGTGCCTAAGTCGAGGTAGACACGCGCGCTCCGTCCCTCACCCTTCGAACGGGTGGCAGCGGAGGCTGGCGCCTAAGTCGAGGTAGACGCGCGGGCTCCGTCCCTCACCCTTCGAACGGGTGGCAGCGGAGGCTGGCGCCCAGTCGAGGTAGACGCGCGCGCTCCGTCCCTCACCCTTCGAACGGGTGGCAGCGGAGGCTGGCGCCTAAGTCGAGGTAGACGCGCGCGCTCCGTCCCTCACCCTTCGAACGGGTGGCAGCGGAGGCTGGCGCCTAAGTCGAGGTAGACGCGCGCGCTCCGTCCCTTACCCTTCGAACGGGTGGCAGCGGAGGCTGGCGCCCGGTCGAGGTAGACGCGCGCGCTCCGTCCCTTACCCTTCGAACGGGTGGCAGCGGAGGCTGGCGCCTAAGTCGAGGTAGACGCACGCGCTCCGTCCCTCACCCTTCGAACGGGTGGCAGCGGAGGCTGGCGCCCAGTCGAGGTAGTCGCGCGCGCTCCGTCCCTCACCCTTCGACCGGGTGGCAGCGGAGGCTGGCGCCTAAGTCGAGGTAGACGCGCGCGCTCTCCGCCCTTCTGGCCTGGTAGTGCGCTTTTAATGGCGGCTGGAATCATGCCGACGCGTGGCCTGACAGAGGACAGGCTGTCGCGTCGTGCGGTCTGCCTTCGCGTGGGTGGGGCACGAGGCGACTTGTAACTGGAACGTCGCGGTATGTCAGGAGTTGCATGACCGCGACTGCTTGCGTTGACGGTTCTTTGCTCTGGTCTGCGGGCTGCGCATGCCGCCACGACGCCTCGTCTTTGGTTATGGGGGATCGTGTGGGATGGGCCACTGTACAGCTACGGTCGCGCTCGGCACAGCGTCCATAGGGGCGGGGTGTCTTTAAAATAACTCCTGACACAGCGTCCCCGCACTTCTATTCCCTTATTTCGCCCGCATCGCCCTCTGTATTCCCTCTGTGTTCCCGTGCTATTTTCGCGGCCACACTTCTTCCTGTGAGAGGGGATGGCGTCCGGTGACAATCACGGCCAGGCGGCGAGTGGCGGCGGCGTTCGCCGGCGATCGTCCCGGTTGGAGGTGGAGTACTCGCTCAGCGAGCGCGACCCGACTGCGGCGGACAAATGGTGGCTGGCGGCGGAGAAGGAAGGCTCGTTTTCCGGCGAGCTGGGTCTGTCGCTCATGACCGAGAAGACAATCCAGGGGTTGCTACGTGGGGGGAAGCTGTCCGACCGGAGGCGGTACGATTGCCTTCCACCGACGAGACAGAACCGCACCCCGAGCCGCCGGAAGCGATCATATTCGTCGCCTTCTTGGACGCAGGGCTCCGCATCCCGGTGGCGGCGATTGTGGGCGACGTGCTAAGGACCTTCGGGTTGGAGCTGGCACAACTCACCCCGAACGCCGTGGCCCGCCTCGCCGTATACAGTTGGGCCTTGCGCTCGGGAGCGTGTTGGCCCAGCGCTTCGCTGTTTGCGTACCTGCACGAAGCACGCTTCCAGCCCAAGGAGTGGAAGGACGGGACGCTGTCAAACTTTGGCAGCGTTACCTTCGTTCTGCGGTCCTTCTGCGGCAAGGTCTTCCCCGCGAACTCGACTCGCGGGAAGTGGGAGTCTCAGTGGACAAAACGGTGGTTCTACCACCGCGTGGTGAGCGGGAGCGGCCTTGAGTGCATGAGTGCTTGACGACGAGGATCGGCGGAGGGCCCGTCGACTCGTAGGCGTGACCGCCCGCTTCAACATGCGCGACCTCGCCGAAGAGTTCGTGATGTACGGCGTGGCGCCGCTTGCCCATGGCTGGCGCCTCGCCGCTGAACAGCGTCGAGACGACAACGTTGAACCGTCGGTCTGCGTATTGCCGACGCCCCCCGGTCCTTGTAAGTCTTGGCCGTAGCTCCCCTCTTGCTTGCACGAAGCGCGTTACGCGCTAACTGTTGTTTGCTGCCTTGCTTTGTTTTAGGGATCTGCTTAGAGGACGCGGAGTAGGCCGCGCGCGCGTTCCTCGGGCCATACACCGTCAGGGAGCATGAGCAGCGCGCGTCCACAACTGCGAAGGCGGGGCTGGGGCGGATAAACCGCGTGTGCGAGGCCTTGGGCCTTGCCGTGCCGGACCGCGCCCGTCCGACCTCGCAACATCAAGACGACGGTGCCGCGAGGACGAACGCGCCATCTCGCAAGAGGGGCCGAGGTGGAGCGTCTGCCGTGCTTGGTATAGCAGCTGCCCCTGCTGCTGCCGCTAGCGCGGCCGAAGCGGAGTCAGATTCGGCGAAGTATGCCGACTCGAGCTTGGAGGTTAGGGACATCGGGGGCAGCCGGGGAGGGGAGGTCTCGTCGCCAGCGGCGCTCGTCAAGACAGTGTTAGTGCCGACCAGCGACGCTGAGGTGGAGCCTTCGACCGTGGCCGCTGCGACGCCGGGGACGCAGCCTTCGGCCGCGGCCATCGTGACGATGGAGGCGCAACCTTCGGCCGTGGCCATGGCAACGCCGGAGACGCCGCCTTCGGTTGTGGCCATTACGGCGCCGGAGGTGCAACATTCGGTCGCGGCCATGGTAACGCCGGAGACGCCGCCTTCGGTTGTGGCCGTTACGGCGCCGGAGGTGCCCTCCGCAGGAGCGCGCGGAGCTGGGTCCTTGCCGACGGCCGCCGCCGAGGGCGAGGTACCCTCCGTGGAAGCTGCCCTTGTGGGGTCTTCACCCACAAATGCTGCAGCTGCGGGGGCCTCTCTCGGCTCGGCCGACGAGGCGGGGCCGTCGCCGCTCGTTCCGGCGAAGCGGCCGTGCCTGCGGCCAGGGCTCCACTGGACCTCGAGGGGGTTCACCGTAGTGACGGGGATCGGGAGCTTGTGGGATTCGCATGCGCGCGCCGTGGTTCCTCTGGCGCGCCCGCGCACTGCTCCTCGGGCTACATCGTCCCCCACACGAGAGCAGTCGACGCCGGTCCCGAACGCCGAGGCGTCCGCTCCTTGCGAGGCGGCGCTCCTACTGAGGGCCGGCACCACTGCTACCCCGCCTGGAACTAGGGAGGCGGGTCCCCGAAGCCCTCCGTCTGCTACCGAAGGTAAGATGGCGCAGCTTACCCTGGTGTGTTCTCTGTGGTACCCTGCGGTGCTCTCACCTGTACTTCTTTGTGCAGCATCGCTTATTCCGGAGGAGTCTCCGCCGGAACATGGGGGGCCTAGCGCGGAGCGCCCGAGCCCGGCGGACTTCGTTCCTCCGTCGGATGCGCTAAGAGCGTGGCGCGGGATTGCTGACGATGCGGCCGCTAGCGTCGGTCAGCAAGCGCTGCAGACCTACGGGGCGCTGCGCCTTGGAGACGCCTTGGAGGTGTCGGGTGTGAGGGTATGTACTTCTTACGCTTCCGTGCCTGGCCATGCCTAGCCTGCTGACCCATGCTGCCTTGCAGACACTCGTGCTGGGGCAAGCTTTTCGGACGGTCTTCCTTCGCGAGCAAGGGGCGCTTGAGGATAGGCTGCGGGCCGCCGAGGAGGGGCTGCGCGAAGCCACTAGAGCCCGCTCTGCGCAGGATGTTCGCATCCGCCAGCTGGAAGCGTTGTGCGCCGAGGTGAGGGCGCACGCCGAGGGACTTGCCGCATCGGCACGGGAGTCGGCCGCGGAGGCGGCGCAGGCAGAGTTCGCAGCGGAGCGAGACGGCCTTTTGCAGCAAGTCGCCTTGCTAGAGAAGGAAAAGGGCGAACTTGCCTTGACCCTAGCGGAGCGCGACCGGACACTCGGCGAGGCCTCGGTAATCGCCTGGGATGCCATGCAAGGGCTGGAAGCCCATCTCCAAGGGCTTGTGGCTAAAGTGCCGGACCACGCCTTCGGCCTGGAGGAGTTGTTGCGGTCCCTTCGCTGGATCAAAGGTGCCGCTGACGTTGCGCACAGCACCGCGATGACCTTCGGCAACCACTGTGCCTATGCGGCGTCCTGCCTGGTGTGTGCCCTCCTACGGCACCGCGGTTGCACACACATCGCCGGGCAGGAGGACCCCCAGTTGGAGATGCCCGACGGGGCCGGAGTGATGTCCGGTGGCGTCCGTGCCGTGCGTCACACCATCAAATTCTTCTACAAGCGGATCTGGGACTACGTCGGGGTGACCACCGCGCGTGTCGAGCTCCGGAAGTCCCTTTACGGGGAGGGGAGCGTCAGCCGATTTCTGGACGAAGTCCCGAGGCGTGACGAGGGTGGCGCTGAGGCCTCCGAAGGCGCCGGGGGCTCATAGGTGCGAGGCCGAAGCAGCTAGGTGTGGACGTGCGTTGTAATGTAGCCTTGCTTTTGGTGAATAAAGTGCACGTTTGCTTTGGGAATTCTAACCCTGTGACCTGTGTCTCGGGCAGCCTCCTTGCTGGGGCCGACTGCTTGCGTCCGACCGTGCGACTCAGCGGCGCCTTCGACGCTGGCAAAGAGCCGAGGATTCGCTGAATTTTTGGGCGGACCGGTCTTCTTCAGGCGGAGCCACGATTCCAGCGTGTGCCAAGGATGAGCCTGCTGAGTAGCTGCTTAGGGCAGCGAGGATGTTGGCAGGCCTCTGTAATTATAAGGTTTTTCCAATATATGGTCCTACTGGCAATTAGGATGCGCGCTGCATGCTGTGCCGGGGCGCATGCGAGGGCAAGCCTCGCCGCTACGGGCCTAGACCTGCGCGTCCGCCGGGTTCGTATGCTGATTACTCCGCAGAGCAGCGCGTGCGGAGGTGGACCTTGACGCGGTGACTTGCTCAGAGTCCGTAGACTAGCGCGTGCGGGCGAAAGTGTGCACACGCTCCGTCCTCCTACCCTCCGGGGTGGGGGCAGCCTCTGGTGTACCTCCCGCTCGTCGTGCGCCCTCCCTTGAAGCTCTTGGTGTTGAACTTCGACAGCGGACCTCGCGTTCACCTCCCGTGGAGCGCGGAGGCGAGCCTCGACGCTCTGCCTGGCACGCGATCAGTACCCATGTCCTTGCGCTTCGCAGAGTGCGCAGTGAGCGTCTGCGTTCCATTTATACTCCGTAGAGTGCGTGTGATCAGCGTCCACGTCTTATTTATACTCCGGAGAGTACGCCCGGGGACGAGGCCCCTGGCGTGCGCGGTGTTCGCGTCTTGTTTATACTCCGTAGAGTGCGCAGGGAAAACATCCGCGTCTTATTTATACTCCGTAGAGTGCGCAAGGAAAATATCCGCGTCTTATTTATACTCCGTAGAGTGCGTGGGATCAGCGTCCACGTCTTATTTATACTCTGGAGAGTACGCACGGGGACGAGGTCCCTGGCGTGCGCGGTGTTCGCGTCTTGTTTATACTCCGTAGAGTGCGCATGGAAAACATCCGCGTCTTATTTATACTCCGTAGAGTGCATGGGATCAGCGTCCACGTCTTATTTATACTCCGTAGAGTGCGTGGGATCAGCGTCCACGTCTTATTTATACTCCGGAGAGTACGCACGGGGACGAGGTCCCTGGCGTGCGCGGTGTTCGCGTCTTGTTTATACTCCGTAGAGTGCGCAGGGAAAACATCTGTGTCTTATTTATACTCCGTAGAGTGCGTGCGGAGGTGTCCCCCCACACGTCTTTGTTTATACTCATGCCCGTGTCTTTGACGGAGAGTGCACACGCGAACGTGCGTCTTTGGTTTATACTCAGGCCCGTATCCTTGGCTACGGTGAGTGCACACGCGAACGTGCGTCTTTGGTTTATAATCAGGCCCGTACCCTTGGCTACGGCGAGTGCACACGCAAACGTGCGTCTTTGGTTTATACTCAGGCCCGCATCCTCGGCTACGGCGAGTGCACACGCGAACGTACGTCTTTGGTTTATACTCAGGCCCGTATCCTTGGCCACGGCGAGTGCACACGCGAACGTGCGTCTTTGGTTTATACTCATACCCGCATCCTTGGCTACGGCGAGTGCACACGCGAACGTGCGTCTTTGGTTTATACTCAGGCCCGCATCCTCGGCTACGGCGAGTGCACACGCGAACGTGCGTCTTTGGTTTATACTCAGGCCCGTATCCTTGGCTATGGCGAGCGCACACGCGAACGTGCGTCTTTGGTTTATACTCAGACCCGCATCCTTGGCTACGGCAGGTGCACACGCGAACGTGCATCTTTGGTTTATACTCAGGCCCGCACCCTCGGCTATGGCAAGTGCACACACGAACGTGTGTCTTTGGTTTATACTAAGGCCTGCACCCTCGGCTACGGCGAGTGCACACGCGAACGTGCGTCTTTGGTTTATACTCAGGCCCGTATCCTTGGCTACGGCGAGTGCACTCGCGAACGTGCGTCTTTGGTTTATACTCAAACCCGCATCCTTGGCTACGGCGAGTGAACACGCGAACGTGCGTCTTTGGTTTATACTCAGACCCGCACCCTCGGCTACGGCGAGTGCACACGCGAACGTGCGTCTTTGGTTTATACTCAGACCCGCACCCTCGGCTACGGCGAGTGCACACGCGAACGTGCGTCTTTGGTTTATACTCAGACCCGCACCCTCGGCTACGGCGAGTGCACACGCGAACGTGCGTATTTGGTTTATACTCAGACCCGCATCCTTGGCTGCGGCGAGTGCACATGCAAACGTGCGTCTTTGGTTTATAGTCAGACCCGCATCCTTGGCTACGGCGAGTGCACACGCGAACGTGCGTCTTTGGTTTATACTCAGGCCCGTGGCTACGGCGAGTGCACACGCGAACGTGCATCTTTGGTTTACACTGCGGGAGCGCGCGCGTAAACGAGGCCTGCGCGCGCTCTCGCTGTGTATTTTACACAACAAAAAGAGATCGGCGACAAACGGTGATCTTTATTACATCCCCGTTTGCGCGGGTAAGTCGTTTACACGAAACGAAGGTACTGACCGCTTGCTCTTGGTTCAGGCGGAGCCTCTAGTGGCTGTGCCAAGTCGCCTTCGCATGACGCCGCAGGTCCCCGCGCCACGGTACCAATTCTAGGCGCGCTGCTGAGCGTCACGGCGAGGATATCTGGAGCCATGCTCGATGCGCCGGGCCATGTGTTGGTCGCCGTGGACGGTAATGATGGCCCGCGGCCCTGGGAGCTTCATGCATAAATAGCCATGGTGCGGCACCGCTCCGAAAGAGTTGATGATTGGACGGCCCAGTATGGCGTTGTAGGGGTACAGAAGGTCGACGACGTCAAACGTGGCATCTTCGGTCCTGACATTGTCATCTCGGCCGAAGGAGACTTGAAGGCATATTTGTCCGAGCGCCTGCAGGGGGTGTCCTCCGAAGCCTTGCAGCGGGATGCCCGGCGGGTCGAGGCGGCTTCGAGGGATCCCCATCTGGTCGAAGGCTGTGGCGAACAGGATGTTCGCAGAGCTGCCACCGTCAATGAGGGCACGCCCCACGTCGCACCCTGCTATAACGACCCGGACGACCAGGGGGTCCTGGTGAGGAAGATCCACGCCATGGGCATCGGCGGGTGTGAACGTGACCTCATGCCGTGCCCACTCCGGCGGTGCCTGCGCCGGGTATGCCGCTACGTGGTGTAGCCTTCGTACGTAGGCCTTCTGCTGCCGCGCCGAGGTGAACTCCAGCGAGGAGCCTCCGGAGATGACATTGATAACCCTTCGGTGGGCTGCCTCCGGCGCCTGCAGCTGGAGGAGGCCCTCTCGGGGCTGGTGCACATGAGCCTGAACACGTGGAAGGCCCTCACAGGGCTGCATCCCTTGAACCTGGATCTGCATGGGGGCTTCGTACGGGTGTTGGACGTGGGCCACCACCGGCGGGCGTGCTTCCGCGCTCCTATCCCTGGCGGCGCTTTGACGAAGCGCCGCGATGGAGGTGCACGCACGCGTTTCGTGGGTGCCGCGACCGTGGACTTCGCACCACAGCCCATGGTGTTGGTCATCGTAATCTCCGCGGCTTCTATCATCACGGCCTCGGCCACGGCCGCGTCCCCCGCCACGTCGCCCCCGGCCACCACGGCCAGCGGAAGTGTTTTTTTCGGAGCCACCTTCGATGTCCAGGACGTATCGGTTCCGCCGCGACCTCTGCTGGCCGCGCTTGGGTCTATCGGACGACTCGTTATGCTTGGCGTCCTTGCGCTCGGGCGCATCTTTCGACGATTCCTGCTTGCGCTTTCCCCTCGAAGAACCGTCTTTCGGTGGGTCCTCGGTTTTCACCGGGCCACTGGCCTGGTTGGTGTCGGAGTCGTCACCTTGCCTTCGCCGTGCGTCCTCTTCCGCCCTGGCGTACTCCTCCATTTTGTCAAAGAACTTCGTGACCGTCTTGATTGGCTTCCGTGCGTTGTACTCGGCCATTGGGCCTGGCCGAAGGCCTTGTATGGCTGCATTAACGACGGTGGTCTCGTTAACGTCTTTGACTTGGCAGCGGATCTTCGCGAAGCGCTTGAAGTAGTCTCGGAGCTTCTCCGAAGGTTTCTGCTTCACGGCGAAGAGCTGGTCCGCGTCGACCCGCTCAACGTAATTTCCTTGAAAGTTGTTGTGAAGGTGGTCGCGGAGCTGTTCCCACGCGTAGATGGAGTTTGGCTCTATGGTAAAGAACCAGGAAAGCGCCACTCCCTGCAACGCGAGGGGAAGCCCCTTCGCCTTGGTGGTGTCATCTCCGCCCGCAGCCTCGATTGCGGTTTCATATACGCACACAAACTCGCGGAGGTCCGTATCGCCTTTATACGGATCGATGACACTGGGGAATTTGAAGTCTTCGGGCCACGCCGCCTGCTGTAGTCCTACCGAGAGCGGGGACTCTGGGTCGACGCGTCGCAGCGGGATGCGATTAGATGTGGGGGCATCACGACTGTCTGCCCTTTCCGGCGTGGGCTCCAGCGCGACCACTGGTGTGGCCTGCTGGCTCCGAGCCTCTTGTATGCCTCGGACAGCTCCGCGAAGATCCCCTAGCTCCCGCTGGAACGCGTTGAGAGCCGCCAGCAGGGCGCTTTCTGCCGTAGGCGCGGTCGGGGCCGCCGGCTCAACGAGCGGACGGGTCGGCACGGGGATGATTGCCTCGCGGAGTCCCGGGCTGCCGGCTGCTCCATCGCGGCTACCTTCAGTCGCCCGGCCCGCGCTGCCAGTGACGGGGTCGGTCGTCGTCGTCGCGGCGGTGGCGGGGTCTGTCGTCATCGCGGTGGTGGCGGGGTCGGTCGTCGTCGTCGTGGCGGTGGCGGGGTCAGTCGTCGCGGCGGTGGCGGGGTCAGTCGTCGCGGCGGTGGCGGGGTCGGTCGTCGTCGTCGCGGCGGTGGCGGGGTCGATCGTCGCAGCGCGAGCGTCGGCGTTTGCAACAGCCGATGCCGAAGCCCTGGTACTCACGCACGCTCCGCCCCAGCCGTCTTCTTCCCCTTTGCCGCCGTCAACGAAGTCTTTTTCGGTGCCATTCTTCTTCGAGCTTCAGGCTTGCTCCTGTCGTCCCCACGGACGGCGCCAACTGTTGTGGTTACAGACCAAACAGAGAGAGAGATGGTAGTGGAGAGTTGGGAGAGAGTTCCGTCCCTCCTCCTCCATACCCGCACATATATATATATATTCATATGGAGTATGCTTTTACAATTATGCCCTTTCATCCTTACATCCCTCTTAGGGGTATTTAAGTCATTACACATGTCCTACTTTGGGACCCATAACCTCCTAACAGGCCTGCTGGGCTTAGGTGGGGGCCACCCCTACAACAGGAGCCTCTCATGGTGAAGAGCTTATCACATATAATGCATATTCGATAAACATAGAACTTGTCATCTACACCATAATCTCCGATCAAATTGAACTTATAGGTGTAGGTATAGGTACTAACTAGTGATATTAAATGTGAAATTTCAGCAACATTCTATATCACAATAGATAGCTCTTGAGGATCATCGAACATGATATAATACAAAGAATCACCAGGCCGGCGGTGGCGCCTCATCCAGATGATCGTCGTTGACCGAGGTGGAGTATGCGCTAGTAGGGCGCGAGCCCTCGCTGGTGAACAAGCGGTGGATAGCGGAGAAGGTAGAGGGTCCGTGTTCCCGTGTCCTGGGTCAGACCCTCGTGACGGAGGAGACGATCCGAACTCTACTACGCGAAGGAAAGCTAACGGACTGCCGTGAAGTGCACCTACCCATCAGCAACGAGACGGAGCAGCACCCAGAAGAGTCAGAGGCAATCGTCTTTGTCGCGTACTTTGAAGCCGGTCTTTGGATCCCGGCGGCCCTGATCATCGGCGACGTCTTGCGGACCTTCGGGCTGGAACTGGTGTAGATGACCCCGAACACAATAGCCCGCCTGGCTGTTTACAGTTGGGCGCTGCGAACGGAGGCATTCTGGCCTAGCGCCTCGTTGTTCACGTTCCTCCATAACGCGCGGTGTCAGCCGAAGAAGCTGGAAGGGGGGCATTCTCCAACTTCGGCAGCGTCAACTTCGTTCTGCAGCCCCAATGCGCGAGGGTCTTCACTGCCAACTCGATCTGGACGAAGTGGGAATCGAATTGGATGAGGCAATGGTTCTACCACCGCGTGGCGAGCGGCAGCGGCCTCTCATGCACGGGACGGCCAATGTCATTCAACACCTCACCAAGCATGATGATCAACGACGAGGACAAATGGAGAGCACGGAGGCTTGTGGGGATCACCCTCCAATTCAATATGCGTGACCTCGCTGAAGAGTTCGTCATGTATGGTGTGGCACCACTTGCCGGTTGGTGGCTCATCCAGCCTGGAGGCCTCCGACGCGACGGTATCCGGTCGTCTGTGTCCTCGCTGCCAATGCCGTCCAACCCTCGTAAGTTTTGCACTGAGGTCTCCATGTGTTTTTTTAACTTCGCTTCGCCTTGCTTGTAGGGTTTCTCCTGAAGGACACGGAGTGTGCGGTGGTTGTGTTCTTCGGATTGTACGCGGCTAAGGAGTACAACCTGCGCGAAGCCGTGACTGAGGAGGCAAACCTAGGGCGGATAAACAGGGTGTGCAAAGCTCTAGGCATTCCCGTGCCGGAGCACGCCATTCCCACTTCAGGCCGGGCTCACCGCCGCGCCGGCGACGACAAGGGGGAGGGGTCGCACCCCAGTGGAGGGCCCGATCCCCCGTGGCCGTATCTAGCCCGACGGCTGCCACTCCCGTCAACCCTACCAGAGCCGAGGGTGCGACGGCCGCGAATCCGACTCGGCGAAGTACGCCGATTCGGACCTGGAGGCGGGGGAGGAGCAGACGGCTCCAGGCGAGGACTCCTTGGGTAGCACCAATGACCAAGGGTGTGGCGAGGACAACCAGGAAGGCTGAGCAATCCTCGCCCCGGTCTCTGAAAGCGAAGCGGCCTCGAACACGAACGCCCTCGCAGTTGGAGAGGGGGTTCGCTGTGGCAACCAGGGTCAGGGGCATGTTGGAGTCTAACTCCGGCACGGAGGTCACCCGGCCCGAGGAGCCAACTGCCTCAAGCGGCACTGGTGTTCCCACGGTTCCTTTCGAGGCTGAGAGGACACCCCAATGGACCCCGTCAATTGACGCCAAAGGTAAGCTTGACTCCCCTCGCACGATCCTGCGAGGCTTCCCTACAGTTTTCTGACCGCTAACTTTCACTATTAGCAGAGGCATGGTCCCCCGGCCATGGGCAGTTGTCGAGGGACGGAGACGTCCCAGGGGTGGCATCGACAGCTGGCACCCTCGAAATTGTCACCGCAGAGATCGCACGACCAAACTTGACAGACTTTGTCCCTTGGCCGGAGGTGCTGCGGGCATGGCAAGGGGCCGCGGATAGTGCGGGCGCCAACTTGGATCGCCAGGCGCTGCTGATGTGCAGGTCGGAGCTCCTGGAAGGCGCGCTAGAGGCCTTAGAGATGAGGGTGAGTTCTCGACTTTGATGATGTGTGTCGTCATTTAGGGATTTGCTAATGACTGCGTTGCGCAGACCCTCGCGCTTGCTCGAGCCCAGTAGGCGGCACGCATCCATGAGCAGGGGACATTGGAAGACCGGCTGCGTGCTGCCGAAGAGGCCCTACGCACTGCCGAAGAGGCGCACTCCATCAAGGACGACCGCATCCAGTTCCTAGAGATGAAGGGTGCGAAAGCGGTCTCGGAAGCCTGGGCGCTTGCGGCGGAGGCACAACGTGCGGCCGCCGAGGAGAGCGACGGCTTGCTCCAGCAGATTGCCACATTAGAGGAGGAGAAGGGTCGCCTCACCGCGTCCCTTGGGGAAAAGGACCGGGCTCTGGGGACGCCATGATGGCTCTGGAAGGCGCCCTCGAAGACCTCTCTGTCGACGTGCCACGTCGCTCCTTCGGTCCCAAAGACCTATCACGGACGCTTCGTCGAATCGGGGAGGCTTCCGGCCTCGCTCTCAATGCCGCCAAGGCCTTCGATAACCACTGCTCCTTCGTGACCTCGAGCCTGGCCTTCGCGCTGCTTTAGTACCGAGGCTGCCGGCACGTCGACGATTTGGACGACCCCCGGCTGGAGATGCCAGCCGGAGCCGGAGTGATATTGGGCACCGTGCGCATGAGCAAATCTGGGACTACATCGGGGAGGTCGCGGCAAAGATAGCGCTAAGACGGAGTCTGCATGGCGAGGGGAACTTCAGCCGATGGCTTGACGAAGTTCCACGGCGCAATGAAGGTGGTGCTGTTGTCCCAGCGCATGGCGCGGACCCCCAGGTGTGATACCGGGGTCTTAGTGTGTTGTAATGTGTCCGCTCTTTTGTAAAGCGGTGTCATATGGCCGCCCTTCCTTGTTATGAAGAAATGGAATTGAACGAAGTGTTCTAATGATGCGTACTATTTTTGCTTTGGGCAGATACTTGACAGGGGCCGATTACTAGTCTCGGACCTCATGGTTCGACGGCATCTTCAGCATTGGGGGTGGGCGGAGGACTCGTTGAACTTCTAGGCAGCCCGGGCTTCAGCGGGTGAGACTTCTACGCGGGAGTATATTAAGGTGAGTCGGACGAGTAACGACCTTAAGTACTCGAAGGCACTTGTAGACATTAGCTCTTCGCAAATGTGATTGCCGAATCTTTGTACACATTCTTTCATGAATGCAATAAAACACTTTGATTGGAGTACGTGTCCCTGTCGCCTTTCACTATCACGTTTTTCTCCGACCAACTCGTAGGACCTCGCGTCTTTCTTTTTGCGATTGAGCCTGTCTTCGACTGCCACATAGGACGTTGGGGCCAGCTTCTAGACAAAGTAGGTGGTCGAGCACTCCGTCCCCTACCCTTCGAAGTGGTGGCAGCGGAGCTGACGCCTAGCCAAAGTAGACGCTCGAGTGCTTTGTCCCCTAGCCTTTGAAGTGGCGGCAGCGGAGCTGGCGCCTAGCCAAAGTAGATGCTCGAGCACTCCGTCCCCTACCCTTCGAAGTGGCGGCAGCGGAGCTGGCGCCTGGCTGAAGTAGACGCTCGAGTGCTCCGTCCCCTACCCTTCGAAGTGGCAGTAGCGGAGCTGGCACTTGGCTCAGTAGCGGAGCTGGCACCTAGCCAAAGTATGTGCTCTGTTCCCTACCCTTCGAAGTGGCGGTAGTGAAGCTGGCGACTACTCGAAATAGATGCTCGAGCCTGATTTATACTCCGTAGAATGCACACAGAGGCCGCACGTCTTATTTATACTCCGTAGAGTACACGCGGAGGCCGCGCGTCTTATTTATACTCTGTAGAGTGCACGCGGGGGCCGCGCATCTTATTTATACTCACGAAGAGAGCACACGGAAGTCGTGCATCATATTTATACTCCGTAGAGTGCACGCGGAGGCTACGCGTCTTATTTATACTCACGAAGAGTGCGCGTGGAGACCACGTGTCTTATTTATACTCACGTTAAATGCACGCGGAGACCGCATGTCTTATTTATACTCATGTAGAGTGCGCGCGGAGACCGCGTGTCTTGTTTATACTCACGTAGAGTGCGCGCAAAGACCGCATGTCTTATTTATACTCACGTAGAGTGCGCGCGGAGACCGCGTGTCTTTTTTATACTCACGTAGAGTGCGTGCGGAGACCGTGTGTCTTATTTATACTCACGTAGAGTGCGCACGGAGACCGCATGTCTTATTTATACTCATGAAGAGTGCGCGCGGAGATCGCGTGTCTTGTTTATACTCACGAAGAGTGCGCGCGAGACCGCGTGTCTTATTTATACTCACGAAGAGTGCGCGCGGAGACTGTGTGTCTTATTTATACTCACGTAGAGTGCGTGCGGAGACCATGTGTCTTATTTATACTCACGTAGAGTGCGCGCGGAGACCACGTGTCTTATTTATACTCACGTAGAGTGCGCGCGGAGACCGCGTGTCTTGTTTATACTCCGTAGAATGTGCGTGGAGACCGTGTGTCTTATTTATACTCACGTAGAGTGCGCGCGGAGACCACGTGTCTTATTTATACTCACGTAAAGTGCGCGTGGAGACCGCGTGTCTTATTTATACTCACAAAGAGTGCGCGCAGAGACCGTGTGTCTTATTTATACTCATGAAGAGTGCGCGCGGAGACCGCTGTCTTATTTGTACTCAAGTAGAGTGTGTGCGGAGACTGCGTGTCTTGTTTATAATCACGTAGAGTGCGCGCGGAGACCGCGTGTCTTATTTATACTCACGAAGAGTGCACACGGAGACCGCGTGTCTTATTTATACTAACGAAGAGTGTGCGCGGGGACCGCGTGTCTTATTTATACTTACATAGAGTGCACGCGGAGGTCACGTGTCTTATTTATACTACGTAGAGTGCACACGAAGGCGTCCCTCCACGTGGCTTATTTATACTCTGTAGAGTGCGTGCAGGGGCTTGCCTCCCCGTGTCTTTACGCAAAATGAGACAAGTTTCACAAACAATGGATTTTATTAATGTCCCGTTTGCGCGGGCGAGTGATTACAAAAGGCAGGGTACTAACCGCTGACCGCTCGAGGATGAGGGCGGCGCTGACCACTGTTGCTATGGCGATGAGGTAGAGCAGGGGGAGCCTCTGTTGCTGGGGCGACCTATGTGAGAAGGCTTGCGAGGCGCTCTTTGAGGTCGTCGAAAGCCTTCGCGCAGTTGCCATCCCATCCACTGCCCTGGATAAGAAGCGGCTCCACGCGACCGCGCGGCTAGTAAGCCTCTGGACCTCCAAATTCGACTTGGGTGGCTCCATGGTGAGGATCGCATCGACTTTGTCAGGGTTCGCTTGGACGCCGCGTTTGGACACAAGGAAGCCCAGGAGCTTCCCCGCCTTCCTGTCGAAGTGAGCCTGACATATTGGATGCTTGGTTGCGCGGATGACTCCAGCCTGGAGAAGCTTCGCTACCTCTACCTTGGCCGCTTGCTGTCACTCGATGGACTCGCGCTGAAGCCTCTGCTTAATCGGCTTGGCCATCGCCAATGGGCACACACCGTCTGCCGGCGTGTAGGGGCACTCTCTTGATTTGGCCCCCCAACCGGGGCTTAGGCGTCCATCCTGGAGCGGAGGACATGTCCGCTTTAGGATTGTCGGTGAACCTTGCAGTGCGGGCCCCGAGCACCAAGCTCTATGCGCCAGGCGAGGTCCTGATCACCGCAAGTGGTGATGATACCTTGCGGGCCCGGGAGCTTCATGCATAAGAAGCCATGGTGTGGGACTGCCCCAAAGGAATTAAGGGTTGGGCGCCCCAGTATGGCATTGTACGGGTACGGGATGTCGACGACGTCAAAGGTGACGTCTTCACTCCTCGCATTGTCGCCCTGGCCAAAGGAGACTTGTAGGTGTATCTGGCCCAACGCCTTCAGTGGCTAACTCCCGAAGCCCTGCAGTGGGATTACCGAGGAGCCCAAGTGACTCTGGGGGATCCCCATCTGGTCGAAGGCCACTACGAACAGGATGTTCATGGAGCTGCCTCCATCGATCAGGATGCGTTTGACGTCGCATCCTACGATGGCGGCCTAGATGACCAGGGGATCTTGGTGAGGGAATTCCACACCCTCAGCGTCAGCGGGCGTGAAGGTAATTTCGTGCTGCACCCACTCCGGTGGTGCTTGCACCAGATGTGCTGCCACATGTTGTAGCCTCCACGCGTAGGCCTTCTGTTGCCGCGCCGAGGAGAACTCCAGCGAAGAGCCCCCGGAGATGACGTTTATAAGCCGGTGTTGGGCTCCCTCCGGGGCCTGAATTTGCAGGGGGTCTTCTTGGGGCTGCTGCACGTGGGCTTGAATCCATAGGGGCCCTCTTGGGGCTGCTGCACGTGGGCCACAAGGGGCGGCCCCGCTTCCAGGGCTCTATCCCTAACGACACTCTGGCAGAGCGCCGCAATGGCGGTGCATGCCCGCGTGTTGTGGTCACCTCGGCCATGCACCTCGCACCACATGCCGTAGTGCTGGTCTTCCTATTCTGCACGGGGCCTATCGTTGCAACCCCGGCCGCGCCCTCGCCCCCGGCCTCGGCGACCTCGCCCGCGACCGGCGGGGGCACTGTCTTCGGAGCCACCCTCGATGTCGAAGACATAGCGGGCCTGCTAGGACCTACGCTAGCTATGCTTGGACTTTTCACCCACTGAGTCCTTATGCTTGGCGTCCTTGCGCTCGGGGGCGTCCTTCGGAGACTCTTTCTTGCGCTTGCCCTTGGAGGAGCCCTCCTTCTTCAGCGAGTCTTCGTTCTTCAATGAGTCCTCTACTTAATTAGTGTCGGAGTCATCGCCTTTGCGCCATCGCGCGTCCTCCTCCGCCCTCGCATACTCTTCCATCTTATTGAAGAGCTTCGCGACCGTCTTGATTGGCTTACGCGCGTTATACTCGGCCAACGGCCTCGGGCGGAGGCCTTTTATCACTGCGTTGATAATGGTTGTCTCATTGACGTCCTTGACCTGGCAGCGGACCTTAGTGAAGTGCTTGAAGTACTCTTGGAGCTTTTTTAAGGGTTTTTGCTTGACGGCGAAGAGTTGATCCGTGTTGATGCTCTCGACCTATTTCCCCTGGAAGTTGTTGTAGAGGCGGTCATGGATCTGCTCCCACGCGTAGATGGTGTTTGGCTCTATGGTGAAAAACCAAGAGAGCGTCACTCCCTACAGTGCGAGGGGGAGCCCCTTCGCTTTGGTGGTGTCGTCCCCGCCAGCAGCTTCGATGGCGGTCTCGTACATGCGCACGAACTCCTGAGGGTCCGTGTCGCCCTTACACAGCTCGATGGCGCTGGGGAACTTGAAGTCCTCCGGCCATGCCGACTGCTGTAAGCCAACGGAGAGGGGGGCACTCCGGATCCACGCGCCGCAGTGGGACGCGACTGGAGGTAGGGGCGTCACGGCTGTCCGCCCACTCTAGCGTAGGCTTCGGCGCAGCCACAGGCGGGATCTGTTGGCTTCGAGCCTCTTGTATATCCCGCACAGCTCCGCGGAGGTCCGCCAGTTCCCGTTGCAACATGCCGAGGGCCGTTAGTAGGGTGTTCTCCACCATCAACGTGGTTGTGGCGGTTGGAGCAGGGGGTTGCACCGTCGGGCTGGCAGCGACCACGGCTTGTGCTCCAGCACTGCTCGGTGTGTCGGTGCGGTGAGCTCCGGAGTCGGTGACGGGACCGGTGTTGCCACCGAGGCCACCTGCTACTCCCGCGTCAGGTGCGGCTGCAGCGGCTGTGGTAGCATGAGCATCGGCGTCACCACTCTCAACGCCCAGATCGGTACCCGCGCCGATCGTCGCGCCACGAGCACCGAAGTCGGCAGTTGCAGAGCCGGCGCTGTCGCCCGCACCCGTAGCAGACACCGATTCCCTTGCGTTGCCGAGCACCTCTTTCGTACTCCTCTTCTTCTTTGCTGCCGCCGACGATAAAGCCTTCTTCGGTGCCATCCTTCTTCAGATCTTGGAGCTTGCTCTCATCTTCCCCACGGACGGCGCCAACTATTGTGGTTACAGACCAAACAGAGATATGAGAGTACGGTAGTAGAGATGTTAGGTGAGCAATGCTTGGGGCTTCTCCATGGCCTGTATGGCCTTATATATATTCACATGGAGAGTATTTTATAATTATATCCTTACACCCAAGTATCCGTCTCAAAGGCATTTATGTCATTATACATGTCCCATTTTGGGCTTTACAACCTTCTAACAGGTCGGCTGAGCTTAGGTGAGGGCCACACCTACAACAATATTGATGTAAAGTCTTACGATTTCCCAAGACCGTTTATGACCGGTTAGAGTCGTTTACGACCGATTCCGACCACTTACGATGCCGTACGACTACTCAAACTCGCTACTGATCACTTTGAGTCGTGGTCGTAACTTCACTGTAGCAGTTTACGACTGCTCCGCTGTATCGCTGCGCTGTCTTTCTCCAGCCGCTCGAAATACCGTGATCAAAACCTTCTATGATCACGCAGTGATGCTGGCGATCACTGTTCACCGTGGTCGAATACCCGTTTGACCACGTTCACTTCCTTAACGTGGTCGGAGTCGCTTCCGACCACGTACTGGTCTTCTCGGCGTAGTCGCAACTCCTTACGACCACCTTCACCGTGGTCGAAACCTTTACAACGTGGTCGTAGCCTCCTTCGACCACGTTTAATCTTCTTCTTTGCAGTCGTACGTCTTCAGACCACCTTCGACTTTGCGTGTTCGTGGTCGTAGATACTCCCAATCACACCTGCTTTCGATTCTGTCGTGGTCGACCGCCTTTTGACCACGCCTGCTAGCTTTACGACCACGATTAGTGCTCCTTCAACATGGTTGTAAAGTTAGTGTAGCTTAGCCATGATCGTAAAGTAACTTTGACAATGTCTACGAGAACGCACAAAGAATATTTGGACCCAGGGATTTCAATCCTTTTCTTCTTTACTTCTCAATTTCTTGGCGGTACAGATTACACGGCTCAAAGCCTCTTTTTATACCCGGTTCTACGACTTTAACACGGGTTCGACTACGATTACAACTCGGACTCCGACTCCGCTTCCGATATGCCTTCTACTCTGTTTCCGGCTACGACTTCTAATTACTGTTGCAATTCGACTTCTATTACAACCAAATTTTGTACATGACTTCTGAACAAGATTATTTACAACAAATATCATCTCTGTTTTTATTGTGTGCTAGCATGGTCTAAGGAATAGTACACTTATACACAGAATATTTGGATTTAGAAATCCGATAAATTACCATGCCTATTGCAATTAAAAAATTGTTTTGTGCAAATGAAAATAAATAGGATAGTCGTCCCTTGGAATAACGACGCTGGTGGTGCAGTGAATGGTCCGCACTCCGGCAATTCCATAACAACGCTGTTCCCTTTGTTCTCTGAAATTTCTCAAGGCTGCCCCATATCTCTTCTCTTCCGCACTCTCCACTTTTGTTTCGTGCGTGTGTTCTCGTGAGCTGTGCGAGCAACAATGGCTGAGTTTGTGATCGGGCCACTGGTCTCCATGGTGAAGGAGAAGGCAACGAGCTACCTCCTGGACCAGTACAAGGTGATGGAGGGCATGGAGGAGCAGCGCAGCATCCTGCAGCGCAAGCTGCTGGCCATCCTGGATGTCATCCAGGACGCGGAGGAGAAGGGAGCCTCCCGAGATGGAGTACGTGCATGGCTCGACGCCCTCAGGACGGTGTCCTACGAGGCGATCGACGTGTTCGACGAGTTCAAGTACGAGGCTCTCCGGCGTGATGCCAAGAAGAAGGGGCACTACACCATGCTCGGCATGGATGTTGTAAGCCTCTTCCCTTCTCATAACCCCATTGTGTTCCGTTACAGGATGGGCAAGAAGCTGCGCAGGATTGTGCAGACCATCAAGGAACTTGTCGAGGAGATGAACACCTTCCGGTTCGAACAACTACAGCCACAACCACCTTCCAATCAGTGGCGCCAGACAGATTCCATCATGGCTGACTCTGAGGAGAAGGGTATTGTTAGCAGATCCAGAAAAGAAGAGAAGGACAAGATCTTGAAGATATTGCTCGATCGAGTTAGAGGCATGGATGACCTCATGGTCCTTCCCATTGTTGGAATGGGTGGGCTGGGCAAGACCACCTTCGTGCAGCTCATTTACAATGACCCAGAAATCAAGGAGTGTTTTCAGCTCCAAAGGTGGTGTTGTGTGTCAGAGGATTTCGACGTTGCTGATATTGCTAGCAATATCTGCATGACCAACGAGAAAAATCGTGAAAAAGCATTCCAGGATCTTCAGAACCTAGTAAATGGGAGGAAGTACCTCATTGTGCTGGACGACGTATGGAATGAGGACGGTGAGAAGTGGAAAAAGCTCAAGACTTGCCTCCAACACGGTGGCAAGGGTAGTGCAATACTGACCACAACTCGCAAGCCACAAGTAGCTGAAATTATGAAAATGGGCATTGATGAATATTATCTTGAAAAGCTAGGGAAGGACTTTCTAAAGGAAATGATCCGAAGAAGAGCCTTCAGTTTGCATGAAATTATGAAAATGGGTAGTGACGAGATTGTTAACAAGATTGTGGATAGATGTCATGGCTCCCCTTTGGCTGCCAAGGCCTTTGGCTCTATGTTGAGTACCAAGACTTGCATGCAAGAATGGGAGGGTATATTAACCAAAAGCAACATTTGCAATGGGACTGAAATTTTACCTATACTCAAGCTTAGCTACGACGACCTACCATCTCACATGAAGCCCTGCTTCGCATTCTGTGCTGTGTTTCCCAAAGATTACGAGATTGAGGTGGAGAAGTTGATCCGATTATGGATGGCTCATGATTTCATACCACTGCAAGAAGAAGGCCATCTTGAAACCAAAGGCGAAGAAATTTTTAAGGAGCTAGTTTGGAGGTCATTCTTTCAAGATGTGAAGCAAATCCAGCAAATCAATCTGTTCGGAAAAAGGGCGCAGCTCCGTTCCACAACCATATGCAAGATACATGATCTTATGCATGACATTGCTCAATCTGTTATGGGAAAACAATGTGTAACTATTACTGATAATCGAAATCACAAGAATTTGGTGTCAAATCCTACTCGCCACTTGTTCACCTCATACGATGGAGTTGGAAATGGAATTTGGTTTGGTGATTTTCTGAAAAAGCAATCCCCAACTTTTCGGTCGTTGTTGTTTCCACATAGTATGCCTAACGGAGGCTGGCAACGACATATATCGAAGTGCAATTCTCTACGAGCACTACAGCTCATTCGTTCGGAAGGACTTCCATTCAAACCGAGGCACTTACAGCACCTAAGGTATCTTGATCTTTCGCACAACCGGATCACAGAACTTCCTGAAGAAATAAGCATGCTGTATAATATACAGACTCTGAACCTTTCTGAATGCTGGAATCTATGTCGACTTCCAAAGCATATGAAATACATGACAAGCCTCCGACACCTCTACACTAATGGATGCACACAATTGAAGTGCATGCCTGAAGACCTCGGACAACTCACTTCTCTACAGACTTTAACATATTTTGTGGTGGGTGCCAGCTCTGGTTGCAGTACAGTTGGAGAACTTCAGAACTTAAACCTTGGTGGCGAATTAGAGTTATGTGGTCTCGAAAATGTAACTGAAGAGCGAGCAAAAGCAGCCAGACTTGTAAACAAAGACAAACTGACACACCTATCACTTGAATGGAGAAGTAACAATAGTGACAGTGAACTACTACCTGATTCTCATAAGAAGGTTTTAGATGCTCTTAAACCTCATGATGGGATTCAGATGCTGAGCATAGTTTCTTACAAAAGCGCTGGTTTACCGACATGGATGACAGATCTTAGCGTGCTGAAGCAGTTGGTCGAGCTCCATCTAGTTGGTTGTAAAATATGTGAGGAATTTCCTCAGTTCTGGCATGTTAAGGCTCTGGAAGTTCTTCATTTGGAAAAGCTAGATAAATTGCAAAACCTATGCAGCGGCACGGCATCCTCTGCATTTCCAGCATTAAAAGAGCTCAAATTACTTGATTTGGAGATCTTGGAGCGATGGGTGTCAAATGAAGGAGAAGAACTAACATTTCCTCTGCTTGAGAAGGTTGAAATAAGGAATTGCCCAAAGCTGACAAGTATTCCCGAAGCACCAAATCTCAAGGTTGTGGAGCTGGAGGAAGACAAGGCGCGGCTATCCTTATCAATACTTGGATCCAGATACATCATGTCTTCGTTAGCCAAGTTAGTACTGCGTGTTTGGGACAGAGAGGCAACACTGGAGCTCGATCAGGATCGTGAAGCATCTGTTTCGGAAATGGAGTTGCATGGCTGCGCCTTTTTCTTCCCCTCAAGTCCATCGCAGCCAACAACTGGGATTTGGAAATGGTTTGGACAACTTGTAGATTTGAGCATCTATTCATGCGATGTTCTCATCTACTGGCCAGAGGAAGAGTTCCTTTGCTTGGTAGCCTTGAAGAGATTGACCATTAAAAAATGCAGTAAGCTAATAGGGCCCACACCGGTGAAAGGAGAGCCAAATCGAGCAAGGGATCAGCTCCTGCCACATCTAACCTTTCTACTAATAGTTGACTGTGTAAGCTTGACAGAGCTCTTCGTTCTCCCCACATCTCTCAAAAGTATGTATATTATTAGATGCGCCAAATTTGAGTTCTTACGGGGGAAGGAGGACTGCAATGACCTGGCAGCATCCACAAGTATACGAGAGCAATCGCTAGCCGCACCAAGAAATCATTCTCTACCATGCCTAGAATTTCTGGATATATGTAATTGCGCTTCCTTTGTGACGCTTCAGAATCTACCGGCGTCCCTCAAGGACTTAACTATTCGTTTTTGTCCTAAGCTTCGTTCCGTGTCAGGGCAGCTGGATTCCCTCAATGATTTACACGTTTTGTGCTGCAATAAGTTGGAGTCGCTTGATTGTCTGGGAGACCTGCCATCATTAGATGACCTCCGCCTTTGGAGATGCAAACGTCTGTCCTCCTTGCCAGGTGTTCATGGGAGTTACTCAGTTCTTCGGAGTCTTACGATCGAATATTGCCCAGCTCTAAATATGAAGCCACTTTATGAACGCCACCGACAACGGCTCGACAGCCTTGAAGTCAGGGATTTATCACGTGCTCATTCAAGTGATCCAAGGGAAGGTACCTTTCGATTTCCTGTAACACCCCCGTTTCCGGGAGTATTATGAAACCCTCGCAGCTGCCCAGGACTGTTCAACTGCGAGTATATCCACGAGTGTATAACATTGCCATCACAAGCTTCAGAGCAAAAGCGAACTTTATTACAATATAACGGCGAAAGCCAAGTAGCACAGTAGGGTCAACTGCCCTTAATTACATTACAAAAGAACCACAGGCAAACTCGAGCGAAGAACGATCCTAATTCCAAGCGTCGTCAACTTCGTATAAGATCACCTCCTCGTCTTCTCCAGTCTCTTCGATATTAGCTGTTTCTGTTTATGTTTTTAGCAAGTATGAGTACAACTTCCGTACTCAGCAAGTCACACGGAGCCTAGCAATATCTACATGCATGGTGTACCAAGTGAAGGGAATCAAGTCTATTATTTTATGTGGATGCACTTTTAGTTGTAAACAGGTTTTGAACATAAAATCATAACTTCTTATAGATTTGGGGTTTCCAAGGTTCAATTATCAAACTATCAACATTACCACAGCCCTTCCAAATCTACTTATGCCTTGCTACTGGATTCACCCATTAAACACAGCTTCATTTACCGGAAGCACGGCGTATTCGAATACCATTTGTCATGACTTTGCAAAGCTGCCCTGCTTTACCCACAAGATCCCTTAACTCCCGCTAAAGAGTTAAGACAACAAGGATGTTCACTGCTCAATTCTTTATATAGACTCCGCCCAGTAGGTGTTAATCCCAATGAGCTCGGATGACCCCACGGATCTCGTCCGACTCATCGCAGCCCTACAGTTGTATGGTTAACCACCTCCCATACAGACTCACCCTCTGACTCCCCCTTTCTAGTTGCAGAGGTTCAATTGAAGTTGAGCAGCTACTAAGCCAGGTTTGAACAAGTCAAGTTTGACCAAGTCAACGCTTGTGGTTGGGCGGTTACTATGTCCGTTACTCAGCACAAGGGTCTAGTCCTTACATTTTAACTGAGGCAACATCCACTCACAAACCCATATTCAGCACACACTGTGCTGCCACCAAGCCACACCCAGCCTCTACCCTAGGATAAGGTCTTCGGATCCGTCCCTGCGATCCTCGCCTACCCTAGCTCCCCTTTCCAAAACTCTAAACCAACAAAGTAAGCCTTAATAGTAATTGGATGAAATGTCCATAACTACGGTGATGATTTATAGTTTATATTTTATGTGACTAAGTTTGTCAAGCTGAATATGGCCTTCAAGTTAAACTGGGCTTTTGGGTGGTAGGACATAACTAATATCATGTCATTCTAAACATTTATACATAAAATAACAGACTGAAAGTAACATAATGAAAGTACTTATAAGTAAATAATACAGGAAATGTAGGATCAATATGTTCAAAGATATATGCGACTTGCCTTGCGACTCGGTGATTTCAACTAACTCGAATTCTTCTGTGGGTTGGACTTGGGCCCGGACTTCTCCTTCCGGCTCCTGCTGGACGTCGACTCCGGAGGCTAACGCAAAGCAAACACAATAAATTAATTCATGCCCGAAGGGTTGAGCGATGAATAAAGAAAATAAAATAATAAAGAGAATCCGAAAAACTCCAATAAAATGAGGATATTGGGTTATAGGAGGGCTATATGGGGAAATGGGCTTTGGATTTGGGTTGGCGGGCTCGAAACGGATCCGGGGAGTATAAATATGTATTTTTGGGTTTTGGGCTAGCACTGTTCATCGGGCTCGGTACTGTTCCTCGGGCTCGGGCGAGCTGACTCAGCCGAACCGCGTTACTCGGGTTCGAGTCCGACGCAACGGGCGCGGCCGATGTGGTCTGGCTGAGTCGCGCCGGGGCGGCTCGGGTCGGACGCGGGCGAGCGGCGCGAGCGGGCGCGCCAGGCGTGGGCAGTGCGGGGCGACGCGGTCGGGCGCGGTCGGCTGGCTCGGTCCAGCCGAGACGGGGCGGCGGGGTCGGAGGAACAGTGCCAGGGGCACTGTTCTTCTTCTCCAACGGGTTCCCGCGCGCGCGGAGGGGCAGAGGAAACGGGCGGTGAATGGCGGCGGAGCTCCGGTGATTTGCGACGCCAACCGAGAGCACCGACGGGTCCCTAGGAGCGAGGGGGTTCCATTCCCGGTGGTTGGACGGCCGGCGGAGGCGGCGTTCGCCGGCGGCGAGCTCTTTCTTTCTTGCGGAAATTTTGAAATCGTGGGCGAGGGGCGGCTTCCCATGGCAATCTGGCTGGTCTCTGAGCATCACTAGGGTTCGGGTGAGCTAGGGGAAAGGTTGGCCGAAGCTCGGGTGGCCTGAGCTGGGCCAGCCACGGTGGTCGGTTTTGGGAGTGAGGGGGCTCACGGTGCCGGGGAGGGTGGGGGTTTGGGAGCTCAAAGCAATGGCCGGGGAAGGTTTTAGGGGGCTTGGGGATGCTACTGGTGCATGGAATTGGAGAATGGCCGTGGGGAGGGCCGACATCGAGTTAGGGTTGAGATTTGGGGGTTTTTCTCAATTACCGGCAATGGGGCGGCTTGGGGGCTATGGGGATGGCCGGGGAGCTGCGGGGAAGACGTGGGAGGCTAAGGGAGGGCCGGGAGCGTTTAAATAGGCGGGGTAAGGCGGTTTGGCCGGGAGGCGGTGGGGAAGATTTTTCTGGCGCCTCGGCTTGGAGCTCAAGATGGCCGGGCTGGCTTCGGGGCGAAGGAGAGCGGCGGTCAAGGAAGCTGTCAGAGGCCGCAGGTCGACTGTGAGAGGCGCTGGTCAAGGGTGGCAGAGGGGAGGCGCTTGAGCTGGCTGGGAGGGCGTCGGCCGTGAGAGGGGGAGCACTTGAGTGCTGGGAGCGGGTAGGGGGTGACGGGGGTACGGAGCTGCAGCTGGATGGCAGTCGCGCAGGCGCTAGAAGGCGCGAGAGGAGGCGGCAACGAGAAAAATCGGGGCGGCGCCGCTTTTGCCGGACGGGAACAGTGGCCGGGAGAAAAATCCCGTTTTCCACCGTTATGACGCCGTAATGGGGAGGGTTAAGGGGTGGTTTTGCGTGGAGATTCGTGCAGGATAGGGTTGTGGAGGAGATGGAGCTCAAACTCAAGCAAATCAACTCAAATTTTTGATTTTTCAAATTTTCGGTTGTTTCAACCTACCCTCCTTAAAAGGGATCTCGTCCTCGAGATCAACTCGGGCCAAGGAGTAGGTTGGGAAATTCTCGCTGTAGGTCTGACTCCTTCTCCCATGTTGCTTCGTCTGGGGTATGGTTTCTCCACTGTATCTTATGTAACTTGATATTTTTGTTTCTCAATTGCCTCTCTGTGGTCTCCAATATTTGAAATGGCTCCTCTTCATATGATAAATCCTCTCCCAAGTCTAAGTCATCAACTGGCACATGTTCTGAAGAGTGTCGAAGGCATTTCCGTAGCTGTGACACATGGAATACATTATGAACTCTGGCTAGATTGGGCGTCAACTGCAATTTATAAGCCACTTCTCCGATTCTCCCGATAATTTCGAACGGACCGATATACCTTGGAGCTAATTTGCCTTTAACTTGAAATCTCTTTATGGACTTGAATGGTGTAACCTTAAGGTATACCAGATCTCCGATTTCAAAGCTCAAGTCCTTTCGACGAACGTCGGCGTAGCTCTTTTGTCGATTCTGAGCTATCTTCATTTTATCTCGAACAATTCTAACATGAGCTTCCGCGTCTTGTACGATCTGAGGTCCTAGGAACTGTCGTTCTCCAGTTTCGATCCAATTTAATGGGGTTCTGCATTCCCTCCCATACAGTGCCTCAAACGGTGCCATTTTAATACTGGCCTGATAACTATTATTATAAGAAAATTCTGCAAATGGTAAACACAAATCCCATGCTGCTCCATATACTAAAGCACATGCTCGTAACATATCTTCTAAAATCTGATTGACTCGTTCTGTTTGACCTCCAGTCTGTGGGTGGTAAGCTGTACTGAATGCTAAGTCTGTTCCCATAGCTTCATGTAGCTTTTCCCAAAACTCAGACGTGAACTGCGCTCCTCTGTCTGATACAATCCTTTTTGGCACTCCATGTAGCACTACTATTTTTGTCAAGTATAGCTCGGCTAATTTATTCTTTCCGTAAGTCTGCTTGATTGGTATGAAGTGTGCTACTTTAGTCAATCGGTCTACGATTACCCAAATAGCATCGTAACCATCTCGAGTTTTAGGAAATCCTGTAATGAAATCCATGCCGATATCATCCCATTTCCATTCTGGGACGGGCAAGGGGTTTAACAATCCTGAAGGTTTACGATGATCTATCTTCACTTTTTGACAGGTGTCACAACGAGCAATGTATTCTGCTATTTCTTTCTTCATGTTACTCCACCAATATCTCTTCTTTAGATCTTGGAACATTTTGGTGCCTCCTGGATGTATGGAAAATTGGGACGAGTGGGCTTCTCTTAATATCAAGTCTTTTAACTCCTTATCATTAGGCACACAATAACGATCTCTGAATCTCAGAATTCCTTGCTCATCTACCACAAATTCAGTTGAATTTTCCTCTTGACTCTTCTTGATAATTTGTTGAATCTCTTCATCCTTCTCTTGAGCTGTCTTAATCTGATCCGTCAAGGTTGGTTGAATTTCTAGCGCTGCAATTTGGCCTTGTTCAACAACATTCAAATTCAGTCGTTGCATTTCTTCACACAATGGAGTAGAGCATTCCAGAATCGAAGCTACAGTATAATACTTCTTCCGACTCAACGCATCCGCGACAACGTTTGCTTTACCAGGGTGGTATAGCAAATCTAGATCATAATCTTTAATCAACTCTAACCATCTTCGTTGTCGTAGATTCAGATCTGGCTGAGTGAATATATACTTCAGGCTCTTATGATCAGAATAGACTTCACAACGGTTTCCTAACAAATAGTGCCTCCAAATTTTCAACGCATGTACTACTGCAGCTAACTCCAAGTCATGCGTCGGATAGTTGATCTCATGTGGTCGTAATTGTCTTGAGGCATATGCTACTACTTTTCCTTCCTGCATTAATACACAACCTAATCCTTGTTTTGAGGCGTCACAATAGATCTGAAAATCTTTCTCGGGATTAGGAAGTATGAGCACTGGAGCTGAAGTAAGTCTCGACTTCAACTCTTGAAAGCTTTCCTCACATTTATCTGTCCATACAAACGGATGGTCTTTCTTAAGGAGCTGGGTGAGGGGTCTAGTTATCTTCGAGAATCCCTCAATAAAACGACGATAATATCCAGCCAAGCCAAGGAAACTTCGGACTTCTGTCACTGTGGTTGGTTGCTTCCACTCCATTACTGCTTTCACTTTCTCAGGGTCCACCTTCACTCCTTCATTTGTGATTATATGGCCAAGAAACGCCACTTCTTTCAGCCAAAATTCACATTTAGAAAACTTTGCATATAGTTGATGCTCTCTTAATTTACTTAAGGCAATGTGAAGGTGTTGACAATGTTCCTCTTCTGTCTTGGAGTATATCAGTATGTCGTCAATAAATACTATCACAAAGTGATCTAATTGCTCCACATATACCATATTCATCAAGTTCATGAAATATGCCGGGGCATTTGTTAAGCCAAACGGCACTACTGTAAATTCAAACAATCCATATCTCGTTGTAAAAGCTGTCTTCTCACGATCTTGTTCTCGAATCTTGAGCTGATGATATCCTGATCTCAAGTCAATTTTTGAGAATACCTTAGCTCCTTTGAGCTGATCAAATAGATCATCTATCCTTGGTAACGGATATTTATTCTTGATCGTCACGGCATTCAGTCCGCGATAATCTACACACATTCTCTGGCTACCATTCTTCTTCTTGACAAAGAGCACGGGGGCTGACCAAGGGGACACACTTGGTTGTATGAATTCCTTCTCTAACAACTCATCCATTTGTTTCTTCAGTTCTTTCAATTCTTGTGCTGACATCCGGTATTGACGCTTCGTAACTGGTTTGGTCCCTGGTACTAACTCAATAGCAAGTTCGATAGGTCTATCAGGTGGTTTTCCGGGTAATTCACTTGGAAAAACATCCGGATATTCCTGAACTATCGGAACTTGGGCAACTCCTTCTTCTACCATTATGTTATGTGCACTTGCTTTCATTTTCTCCACTAACGCTGAGTCTGTCTTTAAAGTTACCTTCTGTCCTTCTGAATTTACCAGGGTAACTAGCTTGCTCTCACAATATACATTGGCTTTATGTTTGGTCAACCAGTTCATTCCCAATATAATGTCCAGTCCTTTCATTTTTAACACTAACAAGTCAGCTTTGAACTTAACTCCTTGGATATCTAGATCCAGGTCTTTGCATCCAAAGCGGGATTCTACATTATTCCCAGCAGTTTGGAAAGAAAAGGACTTTTGCAAAGTTGAGAGGGGCAATTGATTTTTCTCGGCAAAAGCCAAAGAAATAAACGAATGTGTAGCTCCGGGATCAAACAAAACCAAAGAAGGCTTTGAATTAACAAGATACGTACCAACGATGACGTCGTTGGCTCCTACTGCCTCTTCTGCGGAGATGTGGTTGATCCGTCCTTGTACTGGCTTCAGAACTCCTTTTCCCTTGTCTGTGATTGATGTTGTCGCCGTAGCTTGCGTTCCAGCTGGCTTGACCACAAACTGACGATTCTGTCCGTCTTCTTGCTTTGGCACTGCTATAAACTGGCGAGGTGTAGATGTCATTGCCCGGACTTGGGCTTTGGCTACATCTGAGGGTAGTCCACCTCGTGGGCATTGGTTCTTGTAGTGGCCGGCTTGGCCACAGTGGAAACAGGCGACATGTTGCAGGGGACACTGCCTTTGTAAATGGTTCCCTCCATAGATAAAGCATTTCAAGGTACTTGTATGTTGTGATGTGGCGGATCCTTGACCAATCTTGAATTGCGGTTTTGGCTTGATAACGAATTTCTTCCCTCGCTGTCCCTTGAACTGCGGAGCCATAAACATCCGCTTCCTCGGTATTTCCGGTGATGGTGATACATGCACTATTTTCCTTTTCTGTGTTTCTTCCAACTCTTTCTGGGTTGCTTCGGACATAATAAGCTTGTTCACCATTGAAGGTAAGTCTTTGAAATCCATAGCTGATATATGGTGCTTCAAGGCGATGTGCAATCCTTCCTTGAATCGCTCTATCTTCTTCTCTTCAGTTTTCACGTCATCGGGGGCATAACGTGCTAATGTATTGAACTGATGAAGGTATTCTGTAATCGAATGGGTTCCTTGTTTTAGCGCGAGAAACTCTCGGCGCTTAGCTTCCATTACACCGGTGGGTATGTGAGTCTGGCGAAAGGAGTCCTCGAACTCCTTCCAAGTTATTTCTCGATCTCCTAACATGGTCTGGTAGCTCATCCACCAGGCTGCTGCTGGGCCTTGCAACTGATGAGAAGCAAATAGTACTTTTTCTTTTTCATTGCATTGGATCGTGTTCAACTTTCTTTCGACATCCCGGAACCAATCCTCTGCTACCATGGGATCTGGAGAAGCAGAGAAGACCGGGGGTCGAGTCTTCTGGGAATCTGGCCACTTGGTATGAATGGTAGGTACAAACGGGGTAACTCCTCCAGTTCTTGCTGCAATTTGCTCCAATAGCTTCATGTGTTGTTCCATCATACGCGACTGATTCATCTCGGCCTGATGCCGATTTTCTTCCATCTTTGCTAGTATGTCTGCCAAGCTGGGCGGTGGTGCATCACTTCGGTGGGGACTGCCTGGTTGTTGAGATCCTTCTCCTGTTTCAGCCATTTTGATTTGCTTGATGGAATCAAGAGTTTAGATCTGCAGCGAGTTTTTACAGAAAGTCAGATAGGGAAGTAAGAATTTAGAGTTAAGGTAAGATCAGAGTGAAGTAGGTAAGTACTCGAGAGTGAAGTAGAAAGATTGAAAGTTGAAAGAGTAGGCTTAGGGATATCATTAGCAAACAAAAATATCAAGGCAAAGTATTCTTTATTCAACCATAACACAAGTTGGGTATACACTATACTACAAAGTTCATACCTCAACTCGTTTTACACTACCAAACATGCTACTACAAAAGGTCCAACTATTCTACGCAACTCGACCCACACTACGCCTTCTACTTCTGGTCATCAGGAGAGGAATCACCGGAAGAAAGCCATTCTTCAGGTTCAGGGTCTTCCTCTTCTTCATCGTCGTCGACCATGGGCTCTTTGCCCTTTGCATCTTTGTTGGCTTCCTTGGGCGGCTCCGGTGCGGGACATGTAGCTCCTCGGATGAAGAGACGGCCTTGGGGTGCCGTCGTTCCTTCCTTCTTTTTGAAAGTCTTCGGTGGACCACGAGATGTCTCACCACACCTCGATGCCTCGTCTCGGGCTCTGTGCTGGAAACGCTTCAAATTCATCTTCAACATCTTAATCTCTGTCTGGGCTGAGTGGAGTCGGAGATGCATCTTTTTATTTTCTTCCATCATGCGGGCGTACATCTCCTCCTGAATGGAGACGACTGACGCAATCTCCCTCATCCTGGGATCTTCTTCCAGATCTGGATTCTGAACAAGAAGTCCCGTGCCATCTTCATTTTCTTGAGGAATGAGATGGAATGGCGATTCATCATACTCATCATCATAATAGTGTCGCAAATATTCCACTGCTTTCTTGGCTGCGTCTTGGATGGCGTCTGCTTCCTTGTGACGGTAAGCTACAAACTTCCGTCGAACGTCCGGCCTGAGGGGTAGCGGCTCCAAGTATACCCAGGCCTTCCAATCATGCAGACGACCAAGAAAAGTCAAAGCTCTCACATGAAATATCGGACTCTGGCGTTCCGTCGCATACAGGTATCGCTGCATACGCCACAAAAGTGCGGCCCATCCTTCAAAATCATTGGGATTGCCGTGAGAGTGCTGATGCATCTGCACACACGTCAAATTTTGAGTTTAGACAAGAGTAATATACATAATATTAGGAAATAAACTTAACTTGAAAATAAGATTGATAGACGAGGTAGATAGGAACGAGAGTATACAGTATTAATAATAATATTGATATTTTATGTAACTCATTTTTATAAGTAAATTAGTTTTGGCAAATATTCTTAATCCACTTAGGGTCATCCTACGGTCAAGCAAGCGGGCTCTGATACCACTCTGTAACACCCCCGTTTCCGGGAGTATTATGAAACCCTCGCAGCTGCCCAGGACTGTTCAACTGCGAGTATATCCACGAGTGTATAACATTGCCATCACAAGCTTCAGAGCAAAAGCGAACTTTATTACAATATAACGGCGAAAGCCAAGTAGCACAGTAGGGTCAACTGCCCTTAATTACATTACAAAAGAACCACAGGCAAACTCGAGCGAAGAACGATCCTAATTCCAAGCGTCGTCAACTTCGTATAAGATCACCTCCTCGTCTTCTCCAGTCTCTTCGATATTAG